>JANPWX010000045.1:7389432-7561470 GCA_024734555.1 Trochalopteron elliotii
GGAGCAATCATTGGGAAGGGAAGGGAAGGGAAGGGAAGGGAAGGGAAGGGAAGGGAAGGGAAGGGAAGGGAAGGTGCATCTCCAGAAATGATGCCTCAGCCCTGTGAGGTGATACCCGAATCACTACCTCAAGGATGTGCTCTCTCTCCACTGGCAATATGGGAAGGGGAGGATGAGTGTAGATCTCACTTACACATCATAGGTAAATTAATAACAGCAAATAACTGCTGCTCTGAATTACCTAAAAGCCATGGACTTAATGAAAAACCAGTTTCTCCTGAGAACATAACATGGCCACCCCAGGCTCACCTTCCAGAGCCCACTGAAGTGCATGCACACTAAGCAAATACAACAGGTTAAATAGCCTAAGCCACAAGCAAAAACAGGCACAGAGGGATCACTGAGATCATTATCAACAAGAACAAGAGTCAAAGGATTCATACTGAAACCTGAAATAAACACACCTGTATGCCTGTAGTTCCTGAGAGTCAGCTGCACAGACATTACCTTTAGAGCAGGACTGACTAAATCTGTTTAGGCTACAGCCTCCTGGGGCACCTCATGATAAAAGTCTCTCAAGCTGATTTTCTTGCCGTCAGCCAGCTGTCTTTTGGTCAATGTAGTAACAGGATAGCAAGGCCACTTCAGAGCACCTCTGTCAGGTACCTGGCTCCTCTGTAAGATCAGCTTTTTCCTTCCACACTAACATTTAAAATCTCTACAAACCAAGACCATCAAGTTTCCTGTCCAGCAAAAGAGGACTGTGAAGCTGCCAGAGGAGACCTGCTACTTGGAAAGCATTTACTTTTGTAAAATACAGCACCTGGAGTAAATCAAGGAGTGGTCTTGCAGCCATTCATCATGATGGATTTATCTTTCTGAAATTCATCTCCAGTACTTTGGTATTGAATGTAGCTTCTGACACTCATCTATTTGTTTTTGCTTTATTTACAAAAAAGTTGCTTTCCTGTTAGTGTGGTGTGCCTGGGAGAGGAAGGGATGCATTTGTGCACCTGCATTTACATTTTGCAAAGGGCTTTGAGACAGAACTGTTTGGGAAGGCACTGTATAAATTGATACACTGTGGCTAAGTCAGAGCAAAAGGAAAACAGGCTGCCTAGATACTGAACTTCCAATTTAAACCACAAAGGTAGATGGCAAGCACTAATTCAAGAACAGGTGGCTTTTTGCTCATAATATTTTATGGCTTTCATTGCTTTACAGTGGAATGAGCTAACCCACAGCTCCCCTCTTGACCTACCCAACATCCTCAAGTTTAGTGAGAAACAGGTGTTTGGTATCTTGGCTTTCCCTAAGCATTCCCACAATCCAGGGACTTTTTCAGCAGACTAAAAAGCCTCTTACTTTCACTTCAGAATTGAAGGCATATAGCAGACTGTGTATAGAGTAATGGGTGCACACTCAATAACCAAAAACTTTATCCACAAAAGGAATACTTGTCTTTTATATCCTGCACAAGTAAAATGCAATAACAGGAGTTCAAAACAGTTCAAAAACTCAGAAAAACTTCATGGCAATATCTTTAAAACTGGACAATTGATGATGAGCTTGGGGCTGCTGGGAAACACATATTCACTAAAAATGCTGAGCGTATCCACTGATGATTCAAGGCCTCAGTTAAAAATTTTCATTCCAAACTTGAAAATTCTGATGCCAATTTGAACAAAAATATTGCAGCTGGCAACATTTTGTATCCCTCAGATGTAGCCCTTTATTGATATTAGTATTTATAATGTGTATATATATATATAATGTATTTATAATTTATTGGTATTTATAATGTCTCTTGTAGGAACTTTGAGTCTTGCTGCAAGACAAAGCCAAACAATAAGAAAGATACAATTTTAAAGAAAAGAGTAGTCCTGCTAATGCTAAGGGGGAAAAAAAGAAAAAGAAAAAAAAAAAAAAAACAAAAAAGCAGTAGTTTGATACAAAATCCTAACAAGCTGGTCATATATCACAGAGCAAGAGGCATATGGAGTGATACTCTTCTCTCAGTAGCCAGGGTTTCCATTTTAACCTGTGGTGAAAATATGTGAAGAGAGTACTCTTGATAGAGTTACCTGTTAAATCAATAGGAAAAAAATATTTTTGAGAAGTAAAGAAGTAAAGCACCTTTTCAAAAGTCAGTTGTTTGTAATTTGAATAGATAGATAGATAGATAGATAGATAGATAGATAGATAGATAGATAGATAGATAGATAGATAGATAGATAGATAGATAGATAGATAGATAGATAGATAGATAGATAGATAGATACAAAGAAAGATTAATAGACCAGCAGGTAGAGAACTTGTGGAAACCGTATACTGCTCAGCAAGGCATTTTTGATACATATGATGTGTATTCCATGTGGAAAAAGCCATATCAATTCAACTTAATACTTAATAAGGACTAAACAGGGGCTGTTCATCTGAAGCACCTACAACTTCCATATACAACAAACATGGTTGCAGAATAAGATGCTTGCCGTTATATGAAATTGGTAATTTTTGTAAAACATTTTATTGGACTCATTACATTCAGTTTACAAACAATGTGTGACCTGAGAATAGTGTAAAACATCTGCCTTCTTGTGTTGCATCAGTCCATGGGGGTCTGTAATTTACTTTTTTTTTCCAACCTTAAATGCTCAAGAATAATGGAAGGGTAAGCCAAGTAATATTAAAAAACCTGAAACAAAATAAAAGCTGAAAAATGTATATACATAAAACAGATCTGTGAAGCTGACGTGAAATATTTCAGATTAACTGGCCAGTTGATTAATGAAGCCAGAAGGAAAAAGTCCAGATCAAGTCTAACATTATGCTTGTGTGCACATGCAGACACGTGTGTGTGTTTCACGGAGTTCAAGTAACTCATATTTATACATTCTGATTTCTCTTGCCCTCATCAGTAGCCTACATCTTGCTAATTTATAATTGATTTATTTTACCCACAGGAAAGTTTAGAGTTTCTGTTTCAGCGTTTAATTGGGGTGGGACAGTAGTTCAAACTGTTGTGCCAAAGCATTTAAGTGACAGTTCCACGTGATACGGGCATGGGAAAATGTCATAAATATCTGCAGAAAAGAAAAACCCATTTTAACTTAAATTCTTAAAATATTAAAGATCGTCAGAAAAGCCATAACAGTCTCACAAAAATCAAATATGAGGAATAAGCAGAAAGTTGTTTGCTTCAGAAATGACAAAGCTACAATATATTAGCAGACTGAGAACCCACACTGTAACATCAAATCACACAATAAAAACTGTCACTTCCATCACTGTTCCACAGATAAACATGGGCACACTGGTGCATGCGGGGCTGGAAGCTGGGGAACAATGTGAGTGACAAGATTACAGTGTTTGTGTTTGACAGGCTGGTTTTGGCAGTGTACATGCACATATGGCAAGAAATAAGTGAATGGACATATTTGTGAGAGCCAGAGGAGGAAAACGTACAGCAGGGAAATTGGTGTCTCAGACTGAGACTCAGAAGAGCTCATGAAATGAGTGTGGATATCTCAAACCTTCCCTGAAAGTTTCCCAGGGAACCTGCAATGAGAAATAAAGACTCAAAATCTTTTTAAATTATTTTCTCATATTTTTGGTATGAACATGACAAAAGACCTTTGGTTCAGACAATGCACAGATGCTTGTGACAATAGACAGGAAAAAGGGTAAAAATGTCTGGAAGGAAGAAAAGGGAGAATACAGGAAAATAGGTAATATTTAAAATTTACTGATAAAAAGTAGGTACTAGAAAGTATCATCCTCTCCTTTAAATTAAATATTCATATTGGGGTCCCTAAAACAAAATATGATGAGGGATTGATTGGGCACACTTTACAGATGAGCTCCTGGGGAACCTTCTGAATATACACCACCAGGCAGGAATAGAGATGTCTGAAATGTCAGAAACTGCTTGAACAGGGACTCATGGAAGCCACATGGGGCTCAGAAAGGTGTACCTCATTTTTATCCTATTTTTATAATACATATTCCACATAAATGAGCTTTGGAAAATCAGATGAGCAGTGACAGTTAAGAAGGGCTTAAAATTATCATGCCAAAATATAGAGAGAGGAAAACAGAAATGTGAGGAAACCTGCAGTTCCAAAAAGGAGCTGAGAATAAGGATTTCCATCTTTTCTTATCAGATTCAAACCTAAAAGTTTTCTAAATGTTTCTACACAACACAAAATAACCCTGCTTCTCTACTTAGAAGAACTTTATGAGGCAGAGGAGTAGAATGTCAACAGCTTCATTTTCTGGTACCAATCTAATAAAAATGCCTCACTTTAAAATATGTCCACCTTCAAGCCACAAATCAAGCAGTATAGTATATTTCTTACAAATATTTGTAATTACCATGAAGTAGTACAGGAGCCTTAAGAATGCAAAACAAAAAGAGGTCCTGAAGTAAAGCCTATTGACACTACCTCATACTTCACTGCAGACACAAGGGTACAACATGCAGTAAAACTTCTTGCACGTGTCCAAGCTCAAGTCCTGATGCGCCTGGGAGAATAAACAAGGCCAGAAAAGTGATGTCTCAGAAATCAAACCTCTGGGTTAAAAGGCTTTCACAGTGCTTTCAAAACGATCTACCAGGAGACAGTTTTCTTCCATTAAGGGTGTATTCAAAAAAAAAAAAAGCTTTTCTGGAGCTGCTGTAGCTGGGTCAAGCACAGTCTACTCACTATTCTTTTTTTTAATGACCTCCTCATCGTTATACAATCTTGACTAATTTCTGCAATTAGAGGGACTCATTTTCAGAGACCAAGATGCTAATGTTCTTGAATTAGTTTTTATGGTTTGGGGCTTTTAATTTGAGATTTAAAAACCATCATAGCTCACAAAAAATCAAATAAACTTCAGCTAATGAAATTCACAGAAGTAGAGTGTTCACAGAACATTTCTCACTAGCTTTCCTGGATGATTTATTGACAGCTGGTTGTAAAAACAATTTTATTAAAGGTCATAATGTTTGGTTAGGAAAAAAAAAAGTTTAATTTATGGTGTAATTAGCCTTCCTGCAATAGGCATGATGCCAGACCCATCACTTACAAACTTTGGCTGAAATAAGCTTGGTGGTTTTAATTATATCTTTGAGAATGCGTTCAAAGGCAAGACCACAGTGCTGTGGTGTTACTTTCTTTCTATAGCCCCTTTATGGACATTACAATGGCCACAGGAATAGATTTACTTCCACCCATTAAGAGCTACCCATGGTATAGCACTACCCAAGGAGCACAGAAGAGTCCCCACTCCCTGGAGGAAGCCATTTGAGATCTCTTTATCCAAACCTGCTTTGAGTGGCTGGGATAGTTTGAGATGTGCAAGAATCACCAGGCTTTCTAAGCAATTACAGTTTCTTAAAATGCTGTTCAAATGTCCTCTTTTCCCTGCCTGTTCTATGGCAGAAAGCCATACAGGTTCCCTACCTGGAGGGAGACAGTGTTGCTCTTCTGGAAAGCAAGGACTTCCATCAAGACAAGATATGACCCACATGTTTTCTTATGTTTGTCCATTTTACCCCTCAGCTTCCAGACATGTTTTGCTATTATTTACTTCTGATTCACAACATCAAATCTGTGGGGGGGGAAAAAGAAAGAAATTAAGATTTTCTTAGATTTCTTAATTTCTTAGAAATTAAGGTGCCTGTTGTAGGTCTCCAGTATATCCAGAGCCTTTCCTGGATGGGGTTAAACTGTTCAGCAGGAGCAGAGCCATGGATAATCACTAAGTATTCATACACAAAAGGCTACTCAGCAACTATTAACCTGGCCATGAACTTCTATTTCCACTCCTTCCCCTTGTGACAGCATTATTTTCATGAGGTTTCCAGGACCATGAAGTTCACATGGGGATGTGTCAGTTGGATATTAGGGAAACATATCTTCACCAAAATGGTTGTCAAGCACTGGGACAGGCTGCCCCAGGAAGTGGTGGTGTCACCATCCCTGGAGGGATTTAAAAGATATGTAGATACGGCACTTAGGGACATGGTTTAGTGGTGGACTGGCTGGGTTGATCTTAGAGGTCTTTTCCAACCTAAACAATTCTATAATTCTACATTGTTGCAGCAGAGAGCTGCAAAACCCTTGAGAGATTTCCAAAACCCTCTTAATTCAGGGAGAGCTCCTGATTTGAACTTTGGACAAAGATTTAACACCTGTATTTAGAAGCAAAGTCAGGACACAGTGCTGGCTTTTCTTTCACTAAAATCTGGAAGCGGCAGTACAAATTTCCCTACCAAAGAAACATCCTGGGAGAAGCATACTTGTGAGGATAAGTCCTGTTAGGAGAGCATTAAGAGGCCCACATACTGAAGTGCCAAGTTAATCTTTCCATCCTCCAAGCTGCTCAACACACAGCCCACCCTTCACAGAGTATGTTGTCAAAAAATGTTTTCATGAAACATAAGACATGAAAATCTGCCTAACAAAGTATAAAAATGATAAATCTAATGCCTAAAAATCCAAGAGCCTTAGCTGTGTTTCATTAGAAAACTGCATATCAGCCATCCTGCCTACTTTTGTCACCCATAGCCTTGTTAAAAATTGATCAATGCATCCAGCCATATTTCCATCAATTTTAAGTGAGGCAAAACAGAAAAAGAGCCAAGAAAAAAGCCACAGTTTTTCTGCAGAAACTCTCCCAGGAGGAACTTCAATTATCTCCCAGTGGGAGTCTCAAAATGGGCAAGAAAGGAGCCATGTTAAGCCAGAAAAAAAATCAGAAATGTTAAGACAAACCAAACATTAATTCCACTTTTTGACTAAAACACTGTTGAAAAGAAAAAAGGCTCACAGCTGTGGGGCACCTGAGATCTAACACAGAGCTGTCTGATCCAATTAACATTTTTCTAATTTGTGACTACATTTGAGTTCTCTACGCAAAACATCTCAGAAAGCCTTATCCATCAAACCAACACAAACATTGAGGCATTGCCTGAAGTTAGTTAGCAATGAATGTGCACCCATATTCAGGTTTCAAGGGAGAGTTGCATTGCTTGTGAACAGCTGTACCAGAGCTGGATGCATTTCGAAGCACACACCAACAGCACTCAAGATTTTTGTTTTCAAGAAGCCAAATCACACCCCCAGGTCCTGCTAGACCTGATACTGGAAATTTTAGTGGCATTGCCTAATGCCTCCTTGAAGCCCATGTCTCAAGGAAGTACTAATGAGTGAGACGACTCTCTCCTAGGTCCTGTGGTTACCATTAAGCACATAAAGCGGTGTCTAGACATGGCTGAAGCCAAAGCAAAAGGTAAACACATCACTTTCTCTCTTTGTTGAGGTTTCCTTGTGTTTTTTCCCAACTTACTCAAGAACCATCACTCTCTCTCTGTTGCCCTATTTTCTAAGACACGTCATCACTTGGAAGACACAAGCAGGGCCAGGAAATGTGAAATTGTTCAAGAAAAGTACTATCTCCCAGTGCCATAGAAAACGAGAGGCTCAGGTTGGGGGAAAAGCAGTAAAACAGACAGCTGAGTAACTGCTCGTTAAAATTCTGCTCTGCCCTTCCTTAGGAAGTCTATGATCACCAATTAATTCTTTTTACTTTACTTCTACTAAAATAATGTAATATAGGTTTACAGAATCTCATGAGAACATGAGACAGCCTCTGTAATTTAATCTGAGAAAGACACATACTTCATCAAAAGAGCAGTTGGTTTCAATGATCTACTAAGAGTCCCAAAGGGTTCTTTTTCTAATTTTTGAATACAATTATTAAATATTATTTGGCAGCATTGTGCTTTTTCTGGCTCAGCTTCTTCAAAACAAATGCTTTATAATTAATTTTGTTCAGTCCAGTTGAATGGTTTAGAGTTAATTCCAATATAATTAAATCCTGTCTTTGGAATTCTTCTTGCCCCAAGTCTCCCCATTTTCTTTCTCAGACTTCAACTTTGCCCAGCACTACCCTCCACACATAGGTCATATATAATTTTTCTGAGGGCTCAGATTGTTCTCCTCCTACTGATATAAAGAGACCTCTTACAAGCTGAGGCTTCTAGTGAGTTTAACTCTTTCTTGTATAGTGCATCAGTTTTGATTTCGTAAAGCTAATGGACAAGTGGCCTAAAAGATGTATTACAAAACTAAACCAAATGAAATAAAAATATACTGCGAATTAAATAAATATATACAGCACACTAAATTTAATTAGGAATCAGCTAATCGAGGAAATGGTATGAATTAAGGTGTCTTCTAAGGAGCCTAAGGATATCTAAATTACACTGACTTCTCCCTAAATCAAATAACACCTCACGTCTGAGATTTCCAAGTAAATAACCACCAGTTCTGGCAAAGGCTATGAAAGTAAATGCCACGTTACTCAGTCTAAATGCCATTCTCAGTGGGCAGCAGCCTCAGGAACTTCACCTTGGAGTTTGGAGCAGAGACATCTGCCAGCCTGGCACGTCAGGGGCCCAGGGTGGCCAAAGTCCTTTGCTGTGTGTGAATTCCTGAGAGCTACAGCTGCATGCTGGGCACTAGCTGCTGGTTGGGTTTGCATGATGTGTCAACTTTGCACATTTGTTTAGTGTATTGACATCAATACCACCAGACTGCACATTTCAGAAAAGGCGTGTTGCAATTAAAACAGGTGATGGTAAACATTCTTTAAAGCCCAAAAGACAATGCTGAAAGAGGTGGCGACGCAATGAATTCAAAATTAGCAGATTTTCCTTCAGGAAATAAGCTTCATTCCTGTACAAAGAATACCATTCTCTATCACATATTGGTACTGATTCTGTTACCTTCCCTGTATCAACAGAGCTGGAGAAAACAAGCCTGAAAGTGCCCTGGCCATATGAAAACAGGATGGCTATTTTTAACTGTAACCTCTAACACACTGATAAATGTTATACTTGTTCCCAGCTTTAAAGAGTGACTTTACAGTGACAAATTTATTGCTAATTGCACAAACAGTTTATTATGCAGGACCATAAGAAATCTTGGTATCTAAAGGATGTGTACCAAGAAATTATTTGATCTGGCAAATACTGATGAATCAAGGCCTTATTTATCCAGAATCTGTTAAGTTCAGAGCTTTATGCTCTGTAGTAATTCTGTAGGTGATTACAAAAACAAATGGGGTTTAGGTTGAAACCTGGCTAGCTAATATTAGGCAAGTTATACTCAGATTGCCAAGTAGGTTGGCAAATTTTTATACTCAGTGAGTACTTACAGCTCAGAAACCAATTACTTTTGACTTCAGCACCCAACCTGTTCATCCTCTTCATTGACTGGTAGCTGCATTTTCTGACCTACTTTGCCCATCCTGGCTTCTGCATCTAAGCCAGCCTCACCCTGTTTGTCACAGACAAAACAAGCCCTGTTTGTTCCTCCTCTCCTCCATTTGAAAGCTCATTGTTCAGCCAGAGACAGTTTTCTAGTTTGGCTGTTACCAGCTAACTTCTTTTTTCCATTCATCCAGTGTCTGAGGAACTGCTTGAATCCACATCCCCGTTTGTGACTGATTGAGAAAATAACTAACAGCTGCCCCATCTCCAAGCCTCATGCTCTGCAAGTCTGTTTCTCTTATAAGAAATGGGTGTTTCTGCCTAAAATCCCATAATAGCAATATTCTACCACTGATTTAAGAAAAGGAAAGAAACAATTATTAAAACAATATTTCAAAATATGAACTGCAGACAGCTGTCTCCCACACTTACCAGGTTGAGTTACAATATAGTTCACTTTTAAAACAAGCCTTCATTTCAGGGAACCACAGAGAGTCAACTGGCACATAAATCAGCTTTCTGTAAAATGGGGAACAAATCTACACTGGCCACTGGAAAGGAGACATGCAATGCAAATAAAAAGTATCCAAAAGGTACACTCTTTCTTAGACAGATTTGGGGAACTCCTAGCAGTGGCAAAGACTACAGACCATATTGTTTTAAACTATCTGAAGAGATCTCATAATTAACATGGAACATGCTTGATGAGTATTATACAATTGGTCTTCAAAAACGAAGTCCACTGTTGCTTGTGAATCAGCTGCATCTTTCCTTGTGACTCAGCATGTGTCAGTCAAATCTATTCCTTAAAAACTATGAATCTGAAATGTTATTTAAAAAATCAATGACAACCAAATACTAAAAGAAAATCTTTCCTTTACAAAAATAGATTAATAATGTCAAAATATTTTGCATGAACACTTGATCTCATTGCCATTTAAAATTTCAATGTAGTTGAACATATTTTAATATCATTGTCAATATTTTTCTCCCTAAATAAATTTCTGAGGCTGACACTTCATTTCAGCTCATGAAATAAGTTTTGAAATTCCAGCTACCATTTCAGTCTAAAATTCCATCTTTCCACCATCTCTATTCATTTCTTCTGCTGGATTTAATATTTAATTTATTTACCAGTAGTTCAATACCAGTAACTTCAATTCCATGAGCAAAGATAACTGCCTATTATATATGCTTAATAAAAAAAAAGGTATGGTATTTTTTTTGTCTGATTGATTTTTCTTCCCTCCCAAAATATGTAGTGCCTGTTTTGCAAATAGTCCTTGAACACCACAGGTCAAGTGGCACTACAGCAACAGAGTATAATTCTTCATGTTTACCGATGGTGTGCACCTCAAGGAAACAAACTCAATGTGTTCTCTAGTGAACACCTGTGTTATTCCATTCTCTTACCTTGTGTGATGTTGGATTAGCACTGGGGTGAAAGACAGAAGAGAACCTGTCTCTCATCTGCATCCTGTGGCAGTCAGCAGCCCTGACCTTGCTCAGATGAGAGGAGACCCTCTGCAAAGACCACTGATGCCAGCAGGGATATCATTCCAATATGCTCGGGCTCTCTTCCTGCCTTCAAATTTGTGAATGGGGTTTTTATTATTTATCTTCCCTCACAGAGGCTAAATTAACTGTTGTTTGTTCAGCACATTGAAGCTCTCAGTGAAGTATTAATATTGACAGAGCATTTTTGTTCTCAGTTTGTAGTTGTCGTTTGTGTTTTAATTCTATCTGTTTTTCTGTTTGGCTCTTGGTTTTTAGGAGGACCATCTGAGTAGTCCAAAATTGCCAGTGGAACAAGAGAAGAAACACAGCTTTTTCCTTATCTTTTCCTTATTTCTACTCAATCTCTTTAAGAAACATCTAGAGTAAATTAATATTTGCCAAGTGTGAGAAGTAGAAATGAATCTTCAAGTCAGGTTTTATCCCCAAAGAACTTTGTGCAAAAGCCACATTAACAGAAGTTCCTTCCTGAATGTCTGCTTGCCAGATGGAAACTTATCTTTAGAATCTGTACAGTAGTGTGACATTGCTGACATGTTATTTCTATGCAGTTTGTCTGTGCATTGCTGTGCTCTCAGGAAGGAATAATCAATCCATTTTAAACTGAAAATATAATTGCCTATTAATATCCCCCGATGCTGCAGGAACCTTTAATCATGCTTAAACATGAAATAACTCATGCAGAAGTTTGGTTTTTTCTTCATTAATAAAGCAAATAAAAATATAGCAAGCCATTAGGCTGATGTAGTTCACTGATAGAGACTATTATATTTATTTATTTGATTGAAGACACTATTTTAAATTATGTATTTAACTACTAATTGACCTATTTAATCTTAATTAAATTTTACTACATTAATATTTGCATAGACTACTTGTTCATCCTAAAAATACTTCAAAATATGCAGAGTTTTAAAACAGGCGAAAGTTTCAGGAAGAACATATTTTATTTTTCACTTTCACTCGAAACACCTGCTATAATCAAACACAGATTCCTTGTCAGAATCATCTTTTTCTTAATTTCCTTTTCTGATACTCAGAACTTAATAAGCTCACAAGAACTTTATCCTTATATCAATGCACTAGCACAAGAGCATCTGCTGGAGTTATTTCTCTGCTGGAATGCTCACATCACAAAAGCCAGCTGAGTCTCCTTGTTCTGGTGAATAAGCCCAGGTAAAAACAAATTTCCTTCTGTTCTGGCTATCCCACAAGAAAACTGCCATGAGAATCCTGTCCCATCAATTGGTGTACAGACAACGGAGCTGAGAAGTTTAAAGTTTTCCATTGACTTCACTGTGTGAACACTGGAAAGAACTGCAAAATTCACCTCCTGGAAAAAGGAGAAGAGGGTCACTGGGCCAGGAGTAATGCCCAGCTATTTCTTTATTTGGCCTAGCTGGATATTTAGTTCTCATGTGACATGATGTTACCTAGTACTAAAGCAGTGGCTTCAAATAAACCATTTATTACTCATCAAAATCAGCAGAGACTTAAATATCATCAACCTTTTTGTTAAACTCTGGAAAAATCCTGAAATAGTTTCATTAAGTCAGTAAACAGTATGAGGCAGCAACAGTTTCTGAGTGAGAAAAATGTGGTTTCCTCTTAGCTGGATCTCACTGCTGACATAAATCTTTTCTGACGTTCAGCTCTATTCAAAAAGTACCAAGGTCTACCCCAGCCTAAAGCCTTTGTAATAATTTTCTGTGGTGGTTCAAGTTTCTAGCTGAACTACCAAAGAGTTTTATTTCATGGCCTTGCCTGTGAACCTTGATGTCTTTGCATATATCTTGAGGTGGGATGAGAAGAGGTAAAAGGGCCAGTATAAACAAGTATAAATATTTCCCCAGGAAAGAAAGTGAAGGCAAAAGGGGGAAACAGGATTGATTAGAGAACTTAAAATTTTGATTTCTGACTGTTTATTGTCCCAGTTGTGTCCGGTGTAAGTTTTCCCATGTTCATGCACAGGGACCTTCCCAAACTAAGTGTTGGATAAAAAACGTCGTGCTGACTCTACTCCTCATGCTTTTATATTTCTGGGTATATCAACACAGAGTCTCTGCCACTCATCTTCTGTGCAGATGAACAGAGAACAGGACTTCAGCACAGAAGAAAAGAAATATGAGAATATGAAAATACTGCTAAAATCAAGCTGAGAGCTGGACAATACTATGAATCCAAACTGTGAACCCTCTTGCCCATGCCATGACTCCAATATACAAACTATCTGCTCTTAGATGTCTCAGGAGACCCACTGTCTCTCTTCCCAGCATAGCTCTTCCCTAATAAAGCCACACACTCTGGCTGCCCTCTGTCAGAATGTGTTGCTGAATTTTTTTTCATCCCTTCCCTCTTCTCTCCAAACTAAGCTGTTCCACAGAGCAAATTGTAGGGACACACATGGGCTGAGTCACATTTGAGATGTGCCACTGCAGAAAAAGGAGATGTAAAAGGGGAAATAACATTCTGCATTTCTAGAATATGAGATTAATCCCAAACTTTTCCCAAACATTTTTCCTCTGACATTGTTCTGGACTAGGAAAAATACCATAACCAGGCAGCAAGACAACTTCCTTGTGACAGTTAAAATGGAGAGACTTGTAATAGAAAACAGGTTAGAAATTAAACTACAGGATCATTATTGTTGCTTCATGCACAAATCAAAGCATTCAAGTTTTATACAAACCTGCAAAAATCTATATATACAAATTTATAAAATTCTATAAAAATCTGCATGAGTTTTCCATCATATCCATTAACAGGTAAACTTTAGGAAAAACATTTTTTTCCCATTTAGCCATCACCACTGCTCTTCTTATTATGCCACTCACAGGCTTTTTGTTAAAAGGGCACAGTAGGCATCTTCCCAAGGTTTTATGTTTACTCTTCTGCTGCCCTCCAGATTAACGAGAACCGAGCCCCTGCTCCTGCCACTATCAGACCTCTCCTTCATTTTTTGCTGACAGCCAAACCTGCCCTTCCTCCTTTCCATTTGATGTAGAATTTATATCAGCCACATGGGAAAAGGAGGTGCAGCTTCAACCACTGACTTTAATCTCCATGTGAAAGGCAAGGCAACAGATGGGGCAACAAGGAGCATTGAAGTCCTCAGCATAAATGTTGTTGCTCATTACAAGCTCCCTCCCTAGGGATAAAAAAATCTTCAAAGGGGAATTGATCCAGTCTCACACACTCCAGTGTTCCTTCTCACACACACGCGCCTTTCATATCTCATACATGTGGTTTCCACGCAGGAAACAATTACTGTAATTAATAGACCCAAATAACCCCACTGTTCATTTAAAAATGCACTCTAAATTGACAGTGGCACAAAAAAAAAGTGGCTGGGTCCTTAGGTCTCATTATCCATGTGGACTAAAAACCCGGTTGTGTATATAGACTGTCAGCTCTATATTTTTCCAGACCTATCACATCAAGTTCAACTCCAGTACAAACCAAAATATGCTCAAGGTTTGAATGTTCTCCAGGAGGCACTCAGACATCATTGTTTCTCCCTACAACACCTAGGAGCTCTTTCATCTAGACTGAAATAAATGTGACTGACACTGGCAAAGGGGTTCTTTCTTCATTAAGAGGCAGAGGTTAATATTTGCTGGGGACCATAACATACCTCAGATAGTAGATTAAATTAAGGATTCTCATTTGTCCAGTTGGGAACATTTCCCTCTGCTTAAAGTTATTGTTACTCAAAAAAAAAAAAAAAAATCAGGCAACAGCATGTATTACCATTTTTACCATGTTTACATTCTGCTATATGAGACACAAAAACATGATTTCTTCTTTCAGTACCTTCAGTAAGAAATATAACATACTGTGATTTTACCAGTGAATGGATAACTATTAGTTTATTAGTTTGAACTGTTTTTTCTCCTGCTGCTTGACTGCAGAAGCTGCTATATCTCTCACACTGGCAAGTTCCATGGCAAAACACAGTAGGACCCTTTGCTTGTAACCGTGAAATCAGGAGTCTCTAAATCAGATGTACATACATCCAAGAATTTCCATGGGATGGGATGGGATGGGATGGGATGGGATGGGATGGGATGGGATGGGATGGGATGGGATGGGAGCCTTCTGCTCCCCTCCACACCCAGGAAGGTGCCAGCAGGAGGGAGTAGGTTTGTGGGGAAACAACACAGGGCTGCAGAGCTGTGGAAGTAGTAGGGCTGCCACCGCAAACAAAGGCTGTGCAAGGCCAGCACTGCAGAACAGCACCCTCTGCCTATGGAGTGTCCAGCACTCAGCTCCTCCGGGCCCAGAGCAGACAAAGAAAGCAAAATTTTCCCCCTGTACCCATGGAGCTGAAAGCTCTGTCTCTGGCACAGAGATCACAGAGGATCTGCTTTGTTGTGACCCTGAGATATGGCAACACTTGAGTAGATGGAGCAGCACAGCAATCTGGTTTTTTCACCTCTTGTTTCTTTTCTTTTGCAGTGCTGAGAAAACCCAGGCCATATCAGCTGGTGCAACAGCTCGATGTGTTGTTCAGTTCACATATCTCACATGAATCATCCATTTAATTTTGAACTCTAGGTTTTCAAAATAAAGAGTTTGGGGTGGGTTTTTTTAAGACCCATGGGAAGAATATGTTAGATTTGACTTCTGGTATTTGTCTTTCATATGTTTCAGTGAAATTAGTTAGATCTGGAAAATGTTGCCCTTTACCTGGTAATTCAGGAAACCAAAGAAACTAATACATTTATCAAATGAACAGAAATGGCTCTCTGGATTTCAACAAAGTTTCCTTTTGTTGTACATACTAAATTCCTGTATAATCAATTTTCTACACATCATAATGTTTTAGAACAAAGGTTGAAACGACAATGAAACTTGATTTTTATAGCTCTTTGCCTTCAGAAGAGAGAAAAGAAAGTAACATTTTATAGTGTCAATGTACACAGAAATAAATCCAGGAGCTCTTTTTGACAAGAAAGGCCACAGTAGTTCAATTCAGACAGTTAAAGGCTTTTATGTTGTTCTAGAGGGCCATGATTGAGCAACACATTAAAAACATATATTATGAAAAAAAAATAACATAGGAAGGTGAAAAATTGTGGTTTAATTTGCATTGAAGAGAAATGACCTCATAATAGAGGTTGACAAAAGAATTAAAAATGTGCCTAATAATGCACATAAACTCCAGCAGACATTCCTAAATCTGCCTGTCACTTATGAGTAGAGAAATGCTTTTTCTCTCTCATTCTCACTTGTAATTTGGACACATATAGTGATATCTGCTGGCAAAACAGCTCACACACATTTGTCAATGCAGCAGATGGGGGGCTAAAAGCCATGGATGTATTTACTCATTAGGGGATCCTTTCAATCTGCCTCTTTGCTGTGGTTTCTGGGTTTCCTTGAGAAGTCTGGGTGTGCTCCCTGGAAGCTGAACATTGCTGCTTTCTGCGGGAGCATGTATTATGTATCCTGCTATAAGAGAACAGGAGCAGCATTGCCAGCTCAGGGTTTTACTACAGGCTCATAAGTGTTTGGTGTTTTCTTACATCTTCAGTTTCTGGAAGCAAGAACACGTTTTTTGGTTTTGTCTTTATTGCTTTACAGGAATGTAAATTTTATCCCATATGGTAATGAGGAAAAATTACCCAAACACACTTGAAGGCATCAGAAGCAAAACAAATAAAAGGGAGTAATTATAAAATATCTAGCTTTCTAAGAAAACAGTGCTAAATGGTTAGTTTCATATAGTCTTACTGAATGCCTTCTGAACAGCTTTCTAGCCTTCCAACCAATTCCACCTGTATATTAAATAAAAGAAGGGTCAGCCACAGCTTCAGATATTTATAACAGAGAGAGACATAGAGCTGCTAAGCCCTGTTGCTCAGGGAAGTATGTGCTTTCACACCTCATGGCTCTCTGTATGTGAAATCTCACAATGGCACATGATTTTGACAATTTTTCTGGAACATCAAGCCTCTCAATGACAGAGCCACTGCCATGGGACATGAGAAAGGTGGACATGAGAAAGATAAATGCACAAACTGGCTGAGAGTGATGGTCCTGTACCCAGAGAAACCCTTGTGCAATGGATTCCACTGCACTGAACACATCAGGGGGTTGGCAAAGGAGGCAAACAGGTTCCTCCACATCAACCCGAGTTTCCCCTGGGAAACCACACTTCTCCCCAACACTGTGTAACACAGACAGTGGGAGCCCCAAAAGTGAAGGGCATTGACTGCCACAGCATGTTGGTCCAAAGGTCTCCAAGTACAGATGAGTTTCAGAGTCACTTAGCAGCAGTGTAACACTGGTATAAGGTAGAAACCCATACAAGCCCAGAGTTCCTGTAGCTCAGTGAGGTTAGCAGGAGGAATTCAAGCACCTCCACAGATGGGCAAGCCACTGTCGTAAGCCTCTGATGAAGGAATACATAGGAACTGGACTTCAGACCATGCAGTTTCTTCTCCTTTTACAGAATATTCCCAAATTGTAGTTGAAGCAACAGCTGTTAACAATTCACTGAACTAAAGTGAAGGAAAAAGTATTTACTTTTGGTATTTGTTTCTGAGCTGCTGATATTTCAATGATAAACTTGCCATATATAAAGACGTGTGGATGTGAGCAACCACAATGCCTCTGTAGACTCATCTATTGGAAAAGAACAGTATGATTTCGCTCACAGAAACTTGGATGCAAATTTCATTTTATTGCTAATTCCTGGCAGAGAACTAAAACTTCTTATTTTACTGTCTTTCCTATGTGATGCATCAGTACCCACACAACTCTTTTGGTCTGCACTGTCAAACTCACAGGGCAAATCCAGCAACTCTACAGACTAAACACTTTTATGTTTTTATTTTAGGGTTCCCAGGTTTTTCAAGAGACATTGATAAGCAAATTTTTACGAATTTTCAGGAGGAGATTTTCATATACCACAACATTTACCTATAAATACCTTCAGAAGAAACTTCCATCTTGCTGGGTCACATATACCTTCTTATCTGTGCCTTTCCTTTGCAGAAAAGAGATGAAGGGGAGCTCCCTAAACTTTCAAGTCAGAAGACATAAAAAAAAAATATTTAATCAGACCCTTGTAAAAACATTTAGACTGAAAGAAAGAACTGTAGGGAGAAAACTCAGTATAAAACTATGTAAAGCCCACGCAGTAATAGATTATTTAGCTCACCTTTGGAAATTACTGTTACCATGCTGCTAGGTTTCTTTTCTCTGATCTGAAACCACACTTTGGCCTGAGGATGGATTTGCTGAGCAATTACAAATAGCCTAGGCCATTGACTCCCAAAAGTTGGTTCAGGACTTGCCAAAAAATAGATTTTTTAGAAAAAAAATAAAAAAGAAGATGAACTCAGGAAACCTCAGACTGGAAGAGAAAACGGTTACAGGGGAAGGTCGCCTGTCCTGAATTTAGTATCTGGGTAAAAAGGATGCTAAACACAAGACTCAAGGAAATGAGTCAAGTTCAGAAAAAGGAGGCACAAAAGATTTAAGGCAAAAAGCTGAACATCATAGATAATGCACACTCTACAAAGATAAACAGTTCCAGTGTCTGTATATGGCTGGCTCTTTTAAATGAGTGTCGGGTATGAAAGGAAACAGGAGGCAGAGGATGGGAAGAGAATGGACACTGGCTCCAAGCCCTAAGGAAATACATTCAGAGCAGAAGAGAGTCAAGTATGAGAGATGAACCTTACTCCATTTACTCAGGCAACACTATCATTAACATCCCAAACACTTGTCTGAGGAGCAAACTTATGGCCACTCTCATGTCCTCATAAAAGGGTGCCCCAGCTCAGCTTGAGCAGTTCCTGTGTGCAGTGGGGTAGGGATTTAAAAGAAGGAAGATTTGGGGGAAGTGGCTGCCACATGTAGAGTCTCAAACACACCATCATAACCACTGCCTATATGGAGGACTATATCAGACAGTGGGATTCATTCCCCATCTATTTACTTCCCATATAAACCCTTCCAGTGGCATTTTTCACAGGTCTGTCCCTGGAGCTGGCACAATTTCATGCAGTAATTAATGAGCACCACAGTAGCAGTTCTGTGTGCAATGTACAATCACACCAATGAATACAGGCCTATGACAAATCTCACCAGCACTGCATCTATGACATTAAGCTGCAAAAAAAAACAGTTTCAGCAGAAGATGGAATGTTGGGCAATCAAAAGCTATGGAATATTACTCATTCACAGTATCAGCAAAGCTTTTCCCCCAAATTATGGGACTAATAAAAATGTTTCTTAGAGGATGTTTATGTCTGCAAAGTCAAAGAGAGGAAGGAAGAGATCACAGCACTTCAATATATGTCAGATCTTCAGACTTTGGTCTCTGTAGCAGTATGGTGGCATCTTAAAAAAGCTGCTTTTAGGTGTTTCCCTATACAGGGTAATGTGTGTTTATGGAAACAGAAGTGGAGTCCTAGACCAACCACACAACCAGCCCCTGTCTGAAAACAGATGTTTGCTGATAAACACCTGAGACTACTTCTAGCATCTTACATCATTTCATGGAGATGACCTAATTGTTCCACAAAACTGTGAAAGTATTTCCAACCTAAATTTAGCTATTTTCCGTCTTCTACCTGGAATTGCTGTTAAGATGACCTCTTTCCAGACTTTCCATAATGGAAAACCTTATCATCATAGACAGGGACAAATACCTTTGCCACTTCATTTTATGCCAGGTTGAAACAAAGCTGCATGTATTATCTGATTAAGCCTTATAAAAATGTGCAAAATCTGCACAATGGAGGTTTTGTGCATAGATGAAGTCAAGGAAATGGATGTTCTTTGGGACCTCTTGAACTTTATGTTCTCTGCATGAATGGCAGAAAACATGAGTTCTGATGATTAGCCATTTTCTTCTGGGAGTTAATGATATTCAGCACTCAGCAAAATTGAATTCCTGCCACAATTTTTATTTATGAATAGGTTATCAGCTCCTTTAGCATTCCTTTCACATGCTAGTTCCACTAAAGAGAGCAGAATTAACTAATTTTGCCAGCCTCTACACCTACGACTTTCTCTCAGAGGCTCCTTTGTGTAGAACTGAAGCTCTGGTGCTTTAGTCTTTGAGCACCCCTTGTACAATAATGCTTGAGTCCATACTTCCCACACTCAAATGATGTGATCCCTGAGCTCTCTGGAGCAGGCTGAGATTTTACACACAGTCTTGTCAACAGAGTCAGGATGCCAGAGAGGCTAGTGGTCAACCTGGCCAAAAAGTCTGTAAATCTTTCCATGGCATTCCTGTGAAAATTCCACCAGCAAAAAAAAAGAGTTGCAGATGCAGAAAGAGTTTGCAGTGGTAACTGCAGTAAAAATGAAATCATACTCGTTCTCCCATCCAGCATCACAGAGGCAGATCACGGTAATTCTTACACATCAGTGCTCAGTTATAATCATATTATTTGCCTTGGCAAAACAGCTGGAAAAGAACCAGAGAAATATCAGTGGGGGAGAACAGGGACTTAGATCATATTCCCATGTCATTTTTTCATGATTTCCATTAAAAGTATAATTCCTGCTAATAAATTATTAGGACTTATAAAAACTATGCTAAGAAAAATCTTCAATATAGAGAAAGAAAACATAAAACCCAGCAAAGATGGAACTTACATGTCTAAAGGTTTTAATGTTGCTGTTTCTTCGCACTTTTGAACTTTTGATGTTGAAATAGTCATTATACCTCCTTATTCTGAAAGATACATATATAAAGAAGCATATATAGAAAAGTGTGCACATAAAGATATATATGTGTGTGTAAAGAATACTCTTAGATTGGATATTGGGAAAGATTCCTTCACTGTAAGTGCTGTCAAACACAGGAGCAGACTGCCCAGGGAAGTGGTGGAGTCACCATCCCTGAAGGGATTTAAAAGGTGTATAGATGTGATACTTAGGGACATGTTTAGTGATGGACTTGACAGTGCTGGGTTAATGGGGGTCTTTTCCAACATAAATGTTCCTATGATTCCAGTGGAAGAGTATTTTGGTACTGGGTGTGAGAGGTCTGGGGAGCATATTATAGGTCTGAAATTGGATGAATAGCAGTAGGATAACACATCCAAATGTTGCTTTTGCATAGCAGAGATCCAAGGACTCATATTTCATTCCAAAGGCAAAGGAAATATAAGTTCACTCTCAGCAAAAATCCTGGGCAGCACCTACTCCCTCATGGGGGTTGTGAATCATAGGTGATGTGAAACACAATGCTACAAGAGGAAATTTCAGTAATATTATTTTTATCATACTTATCTCAAGCCTAATGTGTTATTCTTTGTGCTCGACACAGGAGTGTGTGTGAAAGGAGACTAGACTGTCCAAGAAAAAAGTTTTGAAATTTTTACTGACAAGGCACACAAAGAGTAAAAGGTTCCCCCCAAAAATAAAGCAACTGCCTGGAAGCAGAACACAACTTCAAGTTCCTTCATGAGGAGTCCAGTGCTCTCTGCATTGAATCACTCAGCTGTCTACAGAAGCTAGCCTTTCTGTGGGTAAATCTTGTTAGTATTTCCATCCATCACTGCAGTGTTCTTTGATCAAGACAACAATGAAAGTCTTGGGGGATAGGAGAAAATGTTAGTTTTCTTGTAACAATCCCACTAGCATTAACTTATGTATTATAGCATAAATGAGACCTGCATGGTTTGGTCCAAAGCTCTCTTAATTCAAACATGTTCCTGCTCCAGGTTCCTTAAACTCTTGTTTAAAATGCAATTCATGCTGTTTACCTAAGGATTTTACAAGCAGTATTCTCAGTATAAAAAGGTTAACAATCACTGAAAATTAGCATAACTTCAAGACTCCACTTGTTTAGAGAGCCAACTACAGCAGCATTCTGCTAACAGTAAACACTAATTAACAATGTCTGCTAGCACTAACATAAATCACAACTGTCCCTTTTCCTCTCCTGGCATTGCACTGGAAAATATCAATCCAGCAAAAATACTTGGAATGTTTCTTACTTTTTTTTTTTTTTAATTTTATTTTATTAATGATAAAATATTGGATGTCAACATGCAATGCTTTGTGCATTGCATCAGACAGCTCAAACAGTAATTGTGATGAATGGGAGTGGAAGGGCCAAGGTTACAGGCATTTAAGAAGGCTCTGTGGATTGCAAATATTAGGATTGATTAAAGGTCAAATACTTTATGGATTTATCAGTGTTGTATACATTTTCTCATGACACAGAATCACTTACAGTACCTACAAAATGAAATAGAAAAGAGCTGCAAATCAGATAATTTTTAAGTCTTAAACCCACATACAGGCTTAGTCATTGAGAATAATTAATGGCACAGAATTGTTTTGATTAGTCAAGCAATAAACCAGACAACCCCCCACAAACCACCCTTCAACAATTCTAGCTTCCCCCAGGTTCATAGGTAACAGTCTTTCTCAATTAATGTTTAATATTTACAAACACACAATCTGGGAAAAGATATGTCTTATAGTGTTGCTTAAAATCTCTATTTATTTTTACCAACCACCCTTGGTCCAGAGAGGACCTTTAACTTAATCCTTTGTCCATGCCCTGCCTTCCTTGTTTTTTGGGAAAACAGTGTTTGAGAGGGCTATGTCTATATTGTCTTTGATGCAAGGAATTTTCTAGGATCCAGACAAGCAAATAAATGACTGTCTCCATTTATATCACACCAGATTTGAATTGACCTCCCTGAAGCCTGTATTTTAATTAGGACAGAGGAGTAGAAGCTGGAAGCACACAGATTTGTGGGAAAAAAGCCTTGGATTTGGCACCTTTGTTTAAGAAGCTGTGTGAGGTGCCTCTGCTGGTCTCACCAGCATCAGGACTGAACCTTTAGCTCAAACCCCACAACATACTTGTGGATAGTACTTACTTTAGGCAAGTCAAATCAGTTTGAGATCAGTGACTTCATTCTTCTGCTTCAGAGGTTGATGGAGTTGGCTGCAGAGCCCTTTTTGTTACCTTTGGAGCTCTGGCCCACACGAGCCCACATGAGGGCCACGTCCAGGGGCATCTCCATGTCTCTCCAGCATAGCTGCTGCCACTCCCATGTGCAAGTCCTGGCCTGGGATTTGCAATACACTCTTATCTTTTGAACCTTACTGAACACAATGGAAGTACCAGCTTAGTAGGAATCCCACCATAGTCTTGCACCTGCATTTTAGGAGAGTCTTTGCTCTGAGTGTGTCTTTCACAGTCTACAAACAGCAGGGAAGGCTGAGCTAAGACAGAGGAAGGAGTGGGTTTTCTAAGGCAAAGCTTTTCTTTTGTAGATTATTATTTGTTCCTGTTCTGAAAGGTGCTAATAATGATCATCTCCTCCCACACTACTGAAAGTCACATTCTGCAAAGAAACCCTCCGAGGTATCTGAGTTTCCCGAAAGATGGCATAAATTGCAGCCTAAGTTACCACCTAAGGCTTGGAATGGAGAAACAGTCATCAGCTTAATCAAGGGATGCCAGAGGAAAGGCCCCTGTGGGATGGGTTACTGATAGCTACATTGTGCTGTTCAACAACTGAGGAAGCCTTGCTCTCAGTTACCCTGAGGGGTATGAAATCCCACCCCAAAGGCTTTGTGCCCCCCCCCCACACACACACACACCCCTGAAAGGGCTGTTCAGAGAAGCAAGATCAATAGCAGTGAGAGCAGGCAGCATGTGTTGGGATATCCACAGACACCCCTAAGGGGGAAGAAATTTTTGCATTTCAACAACTCCAGCATCTCTCCATTTTCCTTTCTGCAAAGAAGCCAATGGCCTTACTTTTTTCCTGAGAGTATGGACATGTATCTTCCTGCCCATAGCTTTTAGGTGCTTGCTATAGAAACAAAAGTTTAGTTAATAGAAAAAAAGGCAACCAAGCCTAAATTTTGGGTTCTACTAAATACCAATTTGTTGCTAATTAAGTTCTTTTAAATTTGATAGCAACCTCTAACGGGTGGGCATACAAAAACTCAGACCCATTTCCTCAGCAAGGAAGCTTTAAAGAATAATACCCATTTGGCAGTGTAACATTTGATTAAAGCAGGCTCAGATATCCCAACTGTAAAGGTTAAGCACAGACATGTGTGTCACACATGATGCAGTCAGTAAATGATGTAATGTTGATAGACCCATAACAACGAAAAACATTCCAACACCAGATTTTGGCAGAAAGTTTGATACCATATAAAACACAATTAAATGGCTATAACTTGCATGGCGTGAGAATCAGTGTCCTGTAAAAATAACACAATACTTATTAGAAACTTTCCAAAATATTTATTTGCATTTCAAAACAACTGTTCTGCTTTTACAATTGCAATTCCTTAAGTGGGTTTGTAGTGTGCAAGTTGGCTTTCATAGTTTCATTTTGGCAGGGTAATGCTATAAGCTGCAGGCTGTTTCTAGAACATTTCATCTTATCACTGGCATAAAAAACCCCTGCTTTTGCAGAAAAGGAGGTCTAGCATGACTCTTTTTTTTCCTCAAAATGAAATTTAATTTATGTCACACGACTCCTGCTCCACTGAAAGTTTTCAGGGGAACTAAGTCATACAGTAGTCCTGAATTTTACTAGTCCATGGGTACCAAGTTAGCCACAGATTTTTAAGAAAATAAATTTTTTATATAGGAAATAAATAGTTATATAAATAGTTATATTTATATAACTATTATATTTATTTTCCTAAATAGTTATATAGGAAATGTGCAACATGATTTTACCAAAGGCAGATCATCCAGACAGACCTTGTGACTTCATTTAGAGAGCAAACCAGTCTCCCAGACAATGAAAAATCTCACTTGTCCTCACTGTACACTTTCAATACCATGGTAGACAGTAAATTAGTAGAAAAATGGGAAAAACAAAACCCAAACAAACTAAAACCCCACAATCAAAACATACTGGTCTTGTCAACTGTGCTTAAAGAGTGTCAAAGGAGCAGAGGAGAAATAGCTGGTGGGCATGCCTGCAAGGAAGAGTGTGTGGCATCCTATGACATCACCTCTCACAAGGAAACAATTAAACAACTCGACTTCCAGGAGAGGTGGGGTCTTTCCACCTGCTCAATGCAATACAGGACAGGTTGAAACTCCTTGCACTAAATTGGGTGACCTGGCCAGAAGGCACAACCTATCACAACACCAAAATCCTCAGCTGAAAAATGAAGTCAGTCCAAGCCCTTCTCAGCTGAAAGATTTTTTCTGTTTATTACCAAACCAAGCTGATTTAAGACTCAGCAGAAGTAAAAAGCTCTGTAGTAAATACCCACAGTTAATATTTTGTTAGATTTCAGTAACCCAAAGAAAAGGTGGATTTTGGCTATCAGTGCACTAGAGAGACACTTTTCAAATTTTCACCTAGCAACTCAAAATTCATTGAGACGGCCCCATAGCAGATATATCCCTTGAGAGTGTGAGTTCATGCCTGGAAATGAAAATATTATTTCTCATGTTCTTTCTCTAAGCAACCAGCAGACCCAAACTCAATTTGGCTGAGTATGAAGCCAAGTTTTAAAATTGCTTTTAATTGCTTAATGTGCACAGCCCAATTAAATGACAAGGAAGGCATCCTACTTCACAGTTCCCACGCCAGTTTACATGCTCGTAGACATACCTGATGCACATAGACTGGATACACATTTAAAGCTCTGTGACAATGTGAGTAAAAAACACTGACAAAGCCATCTGCAAAAGAAAAAAATTGAGTTCTGTTGGCTCCTTCCTTTCAGATGAAGCCTACATCGGATTCTCATTCCCAGGCAACTATGAATGATGATACCAAAATCCATAAAATGGGAATTGTGAGAAAGCCACAGCATATGGCCAACAGTAGAAAAGAGATATTAGTTTCCATGAAAAAACAAGGAGTTTTATTGTCCTGCTCATATCTTATGAAGCATGCTTAATTCATTTATTTATTTTTTCTAATAGTCTTATCCTTTTATGTTATTACAGTGCTTCAGAAAATCTCAGGGTCTAGAGGGAAGTTTAATGTTTGCTGTTCTGGGATCATTTGAAGCCATGCATTCAAAGAGGACAAAATCACTTTTAAGTCTGCCTGTAGGAAATCTATCTTGGCAACCAGACAACTAGAATTAGTTATTAAAGGCATGTCAAATGAATAAAGACACCTCTGTAAGGAAAACCGCAAAAGCATTTACTTTTTCTAATATGAATAGTGGGCTAATACCAAATCAGCTTTCATTTTCCACTCTCCCTTCACCTCCTAGACCAGAGGTCAGATCCAATAAAGACTAACCCAACTGAAAATCATTTTGGTTTGTTGCATCTATTACATAGCAGATGTATATTAAATAGCACTGCCTGGAAATGAAGCAAACTCACATAATCTGACGTGGCAATCTCCTTGTGGAACTGGTTCACTGCAAGGCAAAGAAGTCTGTGGTATTATTAAAAATCAGGAGGCACACCAAAAAGTGGGGGGCTTTCCCCTTCCAAGGAAAAAAAAAAAGGAGAGAGCTTTCTAGTTCTGTAATGGAAATTATGATACTACAAAAAACATGTTAAGGATCAACTTCTTCCTTACACTGGGAAAATCACCTGGTATAACTTAGTCAACTGGCAAAGACAAAAATAAGAATTTTCATGGTAGTCAGAGTTTGAAGCAGTGGGAGAAATTTCTGATTTTACTGAAGATTTCCTGTGTGATACCTTCTAAATTCTGTAGATAAAGAGACTTTGGGATTTTCATCTTTACTGTGACTGCATCAGAAAGCAGGGCCTCTGTGCTGTGTGGCTGTTATGTCTATCCCCACAGCTTTACTTGAAAATATAAAATTTATGTATATACCTGCTACTTCAAATCTTCCTTATCAGAATATGATTAGATTTGTCCAAGGTCCAAAATCAAGCATAAGCTGCTTCTAGACTTTTTTGCTAATTGCTGGTTAGCATCTAATAAGAAAGAAGTCAGAAAATCCATGAGTGGGCAAATGACTGTCCCAGTCTGGTATTTGTTAAAGAAGCAACTGTAGATTGTGGTTTTATCTTGATCCACTGAGTCAGGAATATTTATTTGGAACTAAAGTAGCCATAAAAAACAGCTTTAGCTGTAGCTACTAAAAAAAAGGTAATTTTTTTTTTTTTTACATCAGGTAGCATATACAGTTACTAAATTTGTCAGAACTGTAACATTATCGAAGGCCTTCATTTTAGGAAAGATATACTACTTATGCACAAAACAATTTACCTGCTTGATCAGACACTGGGAAAATTAAACAAAAACATGGGGAACGGAAACCTTGTAGATGGAAAAATACTGGTACCACTTAAAGAAGTTGTGGGTAAGCTATCAAACACTTGTTTCGAAGACTTTGGTAAAAGAAACATCCCAAACCTTATAAAAAATAATCTCCTTTCAGTTCATGCAATTCAGTAGAACACAGCCCAGAGGAGCTCCTGTCCTGTGGCCTATAAATCAGACAGAATTTCTTCAAACTGGCTAGGTACGAGTCACTTCTTCATCACTTCCCGGAGGAGAATTTCTCAGCCTTCTTCACTCACTCCTTGCCAAGCTCTAAAGCCAGCTGTTGTACACGCTATCATACCACTTGCACTGTCTCAGGAAGAAAACTCTTCATTCATACAGCATACCAAGTAAAACACTGAGAAAAGACATCCTTGATTTCTCACAGCACATGTTGACTTTTCTTCACTTTACACTCACAGCTTAGCTCTAAGGAATTTCTCTATCACTCAGACTAGATACAGCCAACAGAGTGAATCCAGCTGAAATTCCTGTTCAAATTAACTCTTTGGAGCCAGATGCAAGCACCAGGGAGGGTATTCTCTTAGGCCTCTCTCATATCTACCCATAAACAACAGGAAAAGGTCTTAAAATCCTCCAGTTTGAATTCCACGCTCTCTGAAACAGGTAGACCGCAGCACATAAAATTAACCCAGCTGCTCTGATACTGGAATCATCATATTCTGATCTGCCAATAGGTGTCCACTGTCAACTTGAGGAGGCCAAGAGATGAAGAAGCCACCACTTATATGGTACTTCATTAACTCTGATTTTTGCAGCAATAATCATTGGTCCTGAGAAGACTGGTTAGTGCCCAGCATGTATCTCTGCATTTCCTGGCATTGATCACATTACCCTGATGCAAGACCTGAGCTCTGGAGGCCTAACTTCAGTTGTTGCCCACATCCTGGAAAGCTACAAAGCCCAATTTCTGAAACTTAGTGCTTTGATAATGTAACATTCACTATAAAAAAGATTCAGTACATCCTGCAGCTCCCAGACTTTCAGCAAGGACAGGACATATTTGTGTATGTCCTCTTGGAAGTACATGGAGATACAATTCTCTGGTAACCACCACAGCATATCAAAATAGCCTACTGCTCTTTCACAGTCCTTCTTTGACTTGGACTTGGAGGAAATGACCCCAGTGTCTCAGCAGGAAACTGTATATTTATATTTGTCCTGGTTTAGGGCAAATCAATACACAACATAAACAGAACAGACAATTGGGGATACAAGCATCAAAAAGTCACCCCAGGACAAGACTCAAGATGAGCTCCTTCCTAAAATTCCATAGAGGCTATTTTGTGTCCTGAAACATGAAGATTTAAGCCTCCTCTACCATCAGTTCAAATATGTTTTTATTTATTAATGAATCTTCCAAATTTTGAAAATCTACCTCATAAAGCTTTTTATCTGTTTTGATAACTTTATAGCACTCAAATTTCAGATGAACCATAGGCATGTAAATAAATATTATGTCCTTGGTGACTCTCTCACAGGCTTCAATGCATATTTACTTGCAAAACACAAAGTTGCCCCTGTATATTTCTGAAACACTTTGTTAGAACAGGGAAGGTCTTTTTTGCTTTGAAAGCACATACAAACAAAACCTGCTGCATGCTCTGGGCCACAGTGCTATTTTGTCTTCAAAGCAGTCACCTTTCAAAAGATGAGATAGTTGGGCCCACAGAAAGAAAAATACTTTTACTAAGAAAAGAGGTACCCCATTTAAGGAAGCCTGAAGGACATATGTTTACTGAGTGGGAAAAAAAAACCATCTAGCTTCACTTGTGAAAATTAGTGAAAGTGGTGCTCTGCTCCATAGCATTTCTCTGTTTACAGTGATCTTTTCAAGCAATGGCCAGAGTACAAGGCTTAAAAGTTGTAGATGTAAAATTATTTTGATTTTAGCATGCTGCCCATCACACACCTATTTTTCCTGTCAAACTTGATTCACAACCAGCCAGAGGTATCATATGAGATCAGGCAAGGAAAGACAGCTCCTAGCCTTCCCCCCTTTTCCTTTCCATAGGGCACAGCATAGGGAATGGCACTCTTTCTTTTCAACAGATCACACCAAACTTGCCTGTTATTACAGCTCCACCACCGAGCATATGCTTCATTTCCTGTGCATCCACAGCATAGCTGGGTCTAGCAGGGCTGAGCAGTACAGCCTGCAGGATTTTCTCACATACCAAGACAAAAAGGAACCCTGTAAGTTGTCCAACAGATGTCTGCTGTTAAGATATGTTTTTAATCACAGAAGGACAAATCTAATAAACTGAGAATTTTTATTATGCATTTCAAGTTGTTGTCTCTGGTGCCAGCAATGGTGTTGCATATCTGTTGGGTTTTTACCTCACAACAGTGATGTAGAAAAGAGACAAAATAGCAGTGACCCAGAAGTCACTGCCATTCCCCTCATTAGTATGTAGTTGGTTTAGAAACAGAATAAACTAAAATTCACGTAAGAGAACATATATATGCCATATTGGATTAATAAAAATAATTTCCTAGACTTCTCAATCCCCTTAACTTTCATTGATGTGCCTCTCTCTAACAAGTTTAAGCATTTTTTTTATTACAAGCTGACCTGCAGAAAATGAATCCATGCTTAAGTTTTACACTACTCAGTCTAGCTTATTTGCCAAAATAAAAGTAAATCATACTAGAAAAAAGAATATACGCTTGAAGCAACTTGTTCATAGCCTTGTTGATTGAACATGACACCTCAGAGAAGGCAGTATGTGAAGAACTTAAACTTGACTTTTAGTCATAAATGTAAAATTGTATTCTACATCATAATCTGCCAGACACATCAGTAAGTCAGTAGAAAAGTGTGTCATTGGGGAAAGAAATTGCAGCATCGTTGTAGGGACAAAAGTGTATCATTGTGGAAATTGTCATGCATCATCAGAGCAACAAAATGAAGGTACACTCAGGTTTTACTCTGTAACTCAAAAGGAGTGCTTTTTTAATAAGGTGGTCTTCATGCTTTTAAAACTCAGGAATTATTTCTATTATTCTTAACTCACATTTCTTCTCATTTTCGATTAAAAATGAACATATTCTAATCAAAAAATACCTGAGTATTTCCAAGAACAAACATGGTCATATTTCATACCCAGCAGCTCTTGCCAGTGATACTGGAAAGGACAAACTATATCTGCCAATCTGTAAACTGGAAAAGAAGCTTTTGAAGGTAGCATGAAGACAACACTGGCACCAATGTGATACCAAAGGATTTTATATGCAGAGTGGTTTTCTCACATTTTTAAACATAAACTAGAACTGCGAGAGGGTGGCATTCTTAGTAAACAGATTCTTTCTGTTAAACTTTATTTTTAAATGTTTTACACAATCCCTAAGCAAAAGACCAAAAGCAAACTGTAGAGGTAAGTGCTACTCACCACAGAAGTCCCACAGAAGCAAAATATCTACAGGTTTTAAGCACTAGTTTAAAAACAGTCTTACACTTGGATCACACAGAGCATATTTCAGGGACTGCGACTCTAGTACAGTTTAACATATATTTAGCAAAAAAATTAAGTTGTGAAAACATTATATGTCCGTAATTTGGAAGTTAGTTCTATATACTGAATGATGGATTTCTGTGGCCATTGTCCTCTTTTGGCCAAAAGGAATTCTATCCCACTGCTTCTTCATTTTGTAAGTGGTAACTCATTGATGAAATATTAAAGGGCCCATAATGATAGTAGAGCATCATAAGAATGCTCTACTAAATTTTCCAATATATGGGTACTCCTAGTCTGATAATTTACTACAAATGCTCTACAAAATGACAGGAATTTCCATTGAACAGACTTGATGATGCTACTGAAATTTTCACAAACTTCAAACTTTTCACAGACTACCATGAAACCCAAAAAAAGGGTGTGCACCCTATGCTATAGTCTCCCTTATATTTTTGTATTTGTGAGGCTTATTTATAACTGAATATTTTACTTCCACCCTGGACCAACTGAACAGTCCTACACTTCCACTCCAAAGGAAAACAAACAAACAAACAAACAAAAAACAAACAAGCATCAAACCAAACCAAACCAAACCAACAAACAAAAGCACGATTATTTTGCATTTCATTTCCCTGGTCGTGCATCAACATTGACACTCGTTGATGCTGCAGGGGCAGTGAGGGAAAGTTGATTGCTTCAATTCAAACCATGTGGCAGTGTCTAGCTGCACTGGTGCCTCTTGTTCTGTTCAACAGCCTGATTTCAGAAGACTGTTTGAAGAAGTAATGCAATCCATTTGCCGAGTTTCTAAATAACGAGAGCTGACAGCCCTGTGCTGCAATAACTGTACATAACACTGGTGATGAAGCTTTACTCACAGTGCTGTTATCACAGGGGAGGGGGCAGCAAACCTTGTTTTTCAGCAGCTCCATGCTGTTGAATTCATTGTTTTTCTTTCTTTGTATGTGCTCCTTCCTCAGGAAAGTGTGAGCAGCCTGCCAAAACAACAACAGAACATGAATAGTAGGAGGGCAGACCAACACTGCTGGCAAAGCCATGACAGCCACGTGTGGTACCTGTGAGCCACCAGAGCTGTTTCAGCAGGGGAACTGGGAGGATGACAGCAGTGCTTCAGCACCCAGATTACGGAGCACTGCCTATCTGCTTGTATTTTTCCTTCCCATTTTCAGGTTCTCACACTAAAACCAAGGAAACAGATTTAAATTTGAAGAGGAATATGAAACAGAGTTAAAAGAAGGCAGGGACTTGCACCTTAAGAACACAAGCAGTAACACTGCCCATCAGTTGGGCAGACCCTAAGATTTTTCCAAGACCAGCCTGGCACCAAGCCAGGAGTTAGTGTGTATGTACAGGCCACCAGGTAAGAGCAGACCTGACACCAGTGCACAGCAGTGTGAGAGCAGACCAAAGGGAAGTTTTTGTGTATAGCTCCTCTTGCTAGCCAGGAAAAAAACACAAAAGACAAAGATTTCTCTCCCTCTCAAGTGGTGACAGAGTTTGGGGAACCTCTCTGGCTCCTTAATATTGTGTGTTTATTTTCTTCTGTTATTGGACTATATTTTGAAAAAGATCTATTTCCTATCTTGGATATGTGCTACTTTACAGCCTGCACTCATCCAAAGGAGCTTTGTTGAAGCAATAGTATTATATGAGAAATCACAAGTGTTGCTGTGAAATAATAGTCTGGTAAGGAATGGTGAATTAACTCTAATGAGAAACTAGAAGTGTTTTATAGGATTATATAGTAGTGTGTTCTACCTTTGACATTTACAATTTATCATTTCGTTAGACACTGCAAAATACAAAAACAGACTGTCCCATCATTTACAATGTAGTCTTCCTGTTCCATTGAACTGCAGTATTTCTGCTGTCTCTACACAGTACTTTAAGATTATTGTAAGTCACATTTATCTGGAAATACTTTTTGTTATCCAAATAATTTAGATAAACTGCAATAACAGCAGCAATCCCTAAATGTTTCCAGAGGATGTGTTGAATACTTCTCACTGTTCAAGAAACAAGGTCACACGTCTGGTTCAATAAGGCCCCAGGCTTTACCAGCTGCCATCTGCCCACCACAGCAGTTCATCTGGCACATCACCACTTTCTAGTCACACAAACTAATTCAGTGCTGTTGGCTGCTCTTACCATCTTTCCCCTCACCCTCTATGAGACAGCGTGCCTCAGACTTGTGACTCAAACTGCATGTGCTAGCCAGCCCTGCTGTTCATGCAGCAAGCAGCTCCTTTGTGATCAAAAAGCAGGTCTGCAGGGGGCTCCAGATGATAGAGGAGAGGTCAGGCACCAATGACACATTCTACAGATATAGCTACTTCCAGGTTTCATGCAAAACCAGCTTTGTTCAAATCCGTAGGCAAAATTATTTTCCCTCAAAAAGCCTTCTTCCTTTGAAATTGCTTTGATAGGAACAAGAACCTCAACAATGTGCATAAATAACTGTAGGGAGGACACAAAGGAGCCAAGGTGCTTCCAGTGGTGCCCAGTTAAGGAGAGGAGGCCACAGGCACAAACTGAAATACAAGAGGTTCCCTCTGAACAGCAGGAAACACTTTTGTACTGTGAGGGTGACCAAGCACTGGCACAGGTTGCCTAGAGAGGCTGTGGAGCCTCCCTTACTGGAGATACTTGGAAACCTTCTGGACATGGTCCTCTGCAACTGGCTCTGCTTGAGTAGGGAAGCTGGGACAGATGACCTTCACAGGTCCCTTCCAGCCTCAACCCTCCTGTGAATCTGCAATGAGAATTTGAAGGAAATTTTAAGTCTATTCTTAAATCCACCCAAGACACATACGAACTTTACAAGGAATTTGTGTACAATCTTCTTGCCTACCATTGATTGCCTACCTCAACCAGGAGTGGGCCAAAGTGACTTGCTACATCCCATCCCATCTTCTTTCACAAGAGCACATAAGAAAAGGTAGAAAAAAGTCCCTATTTAGGCTCTTGAGGCTTGGTTCAAGTGCTCAGTTCACGAAAGATGTTACAGACAGACATAAATTATCTCTCTCTGCTCTCAAGTGAGCAGAGAGACACAGAGGTTATACACACCAAGACTTTGCTTTCATTGTGGAGCAAAGGTTTGTGTTTTGCCATGGACTGTACACTTCAGCTCGGTGACATTTGCTGCTAGAAAAATCACAGGGAGGAGGCACTGTATGGGGCTTACCCACCTGGCAATAAAAATTACAATTATGTTGTCTCCGTCAAGATTCAATGCAGATTGCCAAGATGCAGGGGCCAATACTTATTTGTGGGATGTTAAGTAGTGCAGAGGAAATTTACATCCTGTTGGACGGCTAGGTAACAGGACAGTAAAGGCTGCTGTGGAAATAAACTGAGAATTAACCTTTTGCCAAGCCCATATATGACACCCTTGTAAATTAGTATCATCACCTTTTAGACTTTGCTGGTTTCTGTGACTTGCTGAGCAAGAGAGATCATACACCCACCTCTTCTCCTGTGTCACATACTACATGAGAAACAAATCTGGGATCACTGATGCTCACTGGGTCACCAACAGTGATTCTCCTGTAGAAAGACCCAGGTATGGTCTGGTTACTTCCACTTTCTGCAAGAATTCTCACTTTAGCTGGATATATTAATGAAACTATTGTTTTCAAAAATGAACTTTGAACAACTTAGAATTTCCAGAGTTTTAAAAGTAGATCACATAGTACGACTCCAAATCCTACTGTAACTCAGACTAAGGGACCCTCATTACCTCCAGAGAGACTACTAATTGACAATAGTGTAAGAGGAAAGAGTAGTTTCTAGCCATAATTTGAAAATGTCTCTCTTGTTGGGAAATATCAGAAAGCTGATATCAAAAATAGAATTTTTTTAATCCAGATTAGTCCCATGAAAAGATTTGCACACATTTGTCCCACTAACACTTTGATGGAGCAATTCAGACATTGCAACAGTAATGTTTTTTGACCTTTTAATCAATTCCATTTTGCAACTACTCCATCTGAGAACCACAAACAGTATTCACAGGACTCATTTTCTGGAGTCAATGGAAACTTTCTGTCAAATAACCATCTGCAGAGAGAGACAAAACACATAATGACAGGATAAGTTTGTGGAGAATCTGAATGGATTGAAAAAATAAATATGGACCTGAAAGCAGATGAATTAGAACAAAGGGACTCAAGAAAAATGTAAGGCAGCAATTAGGGCTAGAAAATTAAAAATACTGAGGAATTTAATCGAACAGGACAGTCTAATCAATGAAAAGCATGCCACTTGCTCTCTGGGTAATTGCATCCCTCCCCTTTTTTGGTTGGTTGGGTTTTTTTGTGGTGGTAGTAAGAGCCCATATTTAAAATAATTGCATCCCTATAAAACTCAGAAGTCTAGGACTACCAGAATTTTCATATTTGTCACATGGGACTTCATTCTTATTCCCCTGAAGTCAACAGCAGCTGACAGTTATTTCAGTGGAAGCAGGGAAAAGTGGACTTCTAGCAAAAAGAGCACCATGCTCTTGTGCTTTGCTGCCTTTCCCTAGAATAAAGATTATCTGATGACACAAGACACCTGAGCAGTTCTCCTCAGTAGTGTGTACTCAGACACTCAGTACACACACAGCTCCTGTGCACCACACCCCTTCTCAGTCTGCTGAACTGCCACTTACCCAAAAGTGATGAAGAGACAAAAGCTAAATATGAATCTTAGAGACAAATCACACAGAAACATTTAAATCCACTCATTAAGCAATCACATCAGTGGCTGTTATTTGCCAGTTATCTCTAGTGATTTTATCCAAAGAGATGGATTAAATCCCTTAGAAATAGTCCTGATCACAACATCTGAACCAGCAGTTAAAGTTGTGATTTTTAGTCGTTATTTAGTATAATCTAACCAAAACTTAAATGCAAAAGTTATAATTTTATTTCTGTTTATATGTATAGCTCCCAGCACTATAGCCACTAGGGGAAGACACATTTATGTTTGGCAAATACATCTTACACACTTCTTTGTTTTCTCATGAGCTAATAAACCATGCTAATTCAGGCACTTCTGTAGCACCACAACCACTCAAGGAGGAGCTAGATCAGTACAGGAGCAGTATTTTGTGCAGCCTTTAGGATTTCAGGTCAAGTAGTTAGAAAGAGTTGCAATTGTTATAAACCCTCCCCCCACACACTCTGGAGTGCACTGGGCCAGCCTCACTGTACAACATCCAAATCTCCATGCCTATGATCAAACACTCCAACAGACAATCGAGCACTAATAGCAAGGATACTGTTTGGACTTACCATATTTTCCTGGCTAGCAGTCTAATGCCATTTTCCTGATGGAAGATTATAGAGATTTAATTAAAAGTACCATGTTGTAATAATGGACTTATTAATAGAAAACTGGTTTGGAAAAGGACAGTCAGTCTAAATTCCAGTCTGTGTCTGGGACCTTCATAAAGTTCTTTTGTAGTTAATGCTTCTAGCCAAAACAACAATCAAGCCTTTGTTAATAATGTCCCTGCAACAGAAGAATGGCAGTGAAACTGTAGAAGTTAACTCTTTCATTCTATATCCCATTATTGATTCCAAATTCAAAGCTTCTTCTTTCAGCTATAGTAAAATAACCTCCAGTGGATCCTCTGCCTCCCCAGAAAGCAGTCAGGATCTGACCAGCTTAGCTAATGTTTGAGTAATCAGTCCCAAACTGTTTGCAGGACTAATCAAAATAGTCTAGAGAGAGAAAATTCCTACTATCTTAATTTTAAGAAACACCTGTCCTAACAACAGCATTATATCCTATAATCAGTATACTGATAGGTAATTAGAAATCAGTTTGTGTAACACTAATTCTTGAATAATCACACAATATCATTGGGATACAAATAGGCTGAAAGTCAGGATTATTCAAAAATTTACATCCACAGCTACCTAGAGATTGATATAAATAAAAAAGACTCCAACTTTTAGAATCTCCTCATATCTCCTACAGACTTTCTAAAGCCTGCTTGCCCTAGAACAACAGACATTTTGCAATTCCACTAAGTGAAATCTAAAAACAGTTTCCGTCTCTGCTTCCCATCACCCATCAATTGCTTTTTCTTCAGTTTATCTTAATTTATTTCTCTTTATTTTCCTTTTCTTTGGTCTCTCTTTGTCTTTAATTTTCCCAGGAAAAATGGAGAAGACTAATTTTATTTTAAATTTACTTTTTAATAGGAAATTGCTTCTCTCTGCTGTTCATTCTGCTTCATTGAACCACTTACATCCTGATAGTCTGACAAAACAGTTATTCCCATACACTTCCCTCATCTGGGGCTGTGTTTCCAATAAATCTCCCAAAAGCACTGTAATGTTTACTAGCACACATTTTGGCACACGTGAAATGTGTGATAATATTTATATATTCAAGCCTTTTGCACATACATGTCTATGCAAACCTTGAAAAATATTGCAATTGTTTTTCCTAAGCTTTTTAACAATTTGACCCTTCTGGTGTTGCCTGCTTTAAATCCCAGTATGACTCTGTTTTCATCCATATCATTATAAAAACAGCACAGAAACCTTAAAATAACCAGATACAAAACTTACCAACCAAAACATTCCTCTAGTTAGTTGGAAGAAAAGCTTTGAGAGAGAGAGAGAGAGAGAGAGAGATAGATAGATAGATAGATAGATAGATAGATAGATATAGATAGATATAGATAGACAGACACACAGAGTCTGAATTACATCTTAACTCACTTTTATTACCATCCCTATTAGCAGTATGAGAATTTTTCTTGAAAAGAAGCAAGGTGATTTAGTCTCTGGGGTGTTCATAGATATCAAAATTGTTAATAATTCTTTTAGATATATATTTTTTAATTAGTCTTAAATACGATAATACTGTATGTAGGATTTATGTGAGGAATGCACTAAGAGCAAATTGTGACAATAAAATTATGACAATTGTAAAAAATAAAAGAGGAAATTTAAGTTAAACTGAAGTTCCAGTCCAGTGATTGTCTGTTCAGTCATTCTTCCTTAGATTTCAGAACAGTAGCTCTTTACAGACAGCTGTGTACATGGACTTTAATATCTAGAAACACACAGAGGAATTGTATGCAAAATATGTAAAAGTCAGTCTCAGTGGATGCTACAATCTAAATTTTAAAAAGTACATACTTCACAGCATTTTAAATGTTCTCCAATCCAAAGAGAACACAGAGACTTGATTCCAAGACATGATAAAAGAAAGACAGCTTTAATGAATAAGGTTAAAATCAAGTTCTTAACTCATCTGACAGGTTATTGCATCCTCTTTAGGACTCTGGATGAGCAGACACCCAGAGTGGGTGATTTGGTTAGGTAAGTCTTTTAAAAATGTGATCAAAACATAAAAGAAAGATACTGACACATCCCTTTTAAAAACAGGGCTGGCTGTGTATAGGCACTGCTGCCACGTTATATAACAGATATACACAGAGCAGCAGAATAAACCCATTTGGAAAGCACAGCAAAATGGTACTAAATTGTGCAAAGCAATTAGAACTGAACCTTTGCATTCTTTTCAGATTACTGAACCATGCATACGTATTTAACTTTTTTTCAATTACAACATTGTGCAGAGCTATATATTTCGAAGGGCTTCTCTAGGAACTAATATATAGTTCAGCCAGGGTGATATCCACAGTGTCACCACCAAGGGCAAATGGATAAAGTTACCAGAGGGAATTATTCTTTTGTGGCAGGTTGATTTACTCTTTTTAAATGACAGCAGCTGAACAATCAACTCTTATTTGTTTCTGTTACTAATAGGGAGGTGTTAGGTGGGTCAGCCTTGCAATAAAGATTTTCTGTGAGAAGAAACTGCCAGTCTTGATAACAAAATTACAACATTGATAATAGTAAATAGAGAGACCAAGTAGTCCCTGAAGGTGTTTGAATCCATCATCGAAAGGAATCTATCTGCTGTGTTTAGGGGCAGTACTTTAGTCAGCAAAACCAATATTTACTTTCCTTACAGTTAATCAACTCTAATAATACTTTTAAATAGAGATTGAATTTTGAGAACAGAAACAGAGACTTCAAAAACCAAGGGATTTGTAGTAAGTGCATGTAGCACTAAAAATGAGCTCTAATAGCTGGAGATTTGAGAGAAATAACTTGCCTCTATTTACATATTTGAAAAACAACCATAATGTTGCATACAGAGCATGCAATGCAACGCTCTGCCCCTGGGACCACAAATATCAACTGGCAAAAATAAAACTAAATTAAACTCTCAGTAGGATAATCGCAAACAGATCATCAAGGCAGTGGTTGCCAGTTCATCAGCAGCTTTGGGTGAACCTTAACTCTATCTGAACTTACTGTAACCTGGAAATTCCCAGTCCTGAAGGCTGTGGTTGCTCCGCAGGGGCGCCAAGGCTGGCTGTGCTGCACTCCCTGTGCGGAGGGAGGGAGGGAAGGAGGGAGGCAGGGAGGAAATCCAGCTGCTCTGCTGTGGCCCAACATGCACCAATCCCTTACCCCATGGACTGGGCTGTTGCTTCCACCGAATGGGCACCAGGGCGGGTGTCAGGCAATGTTTCTGTGTGGGAGCACTGTGGAGTCAGCAGAAGTTCTTCAGGTGAAATCAAGCTGATGGAAAAGCCCAAAATCCCTGCTCAGCTCTCAGGAGCAGCCCTCTGAGCAAGGCTGGACCTCAGAAAACCTCACAAGTTAAGCTAAATTGCCCCATTTCTTCAGCCAGTGGAACACAAATTGTCACTGTGACAGCACAGTTGGGCTACCTGGTCTGTGAGGAATGCACCTAGCATCAAAGGTAGTCCTCAGACCACTTCTTACCCTGCAGGGAACATTCCTGTTACCTGAAAGATGAGTTCAAAGGCTACAGTAGGGTAAGTCCCCTGTGTTTCCAGTAAGGATACCCTCTTGATGTGGTTGGCATAGTTTTGGTCTAGTAAAAGATATGTTTTCCCCCAAACGCAATTACAATTTTGTCATCATCAACTTTTTACCCATATATGCCAAGAAACCCTTGTGTTTACGTTTTATCTCTTGTTATCTCCAGCCTCTTCTGAAAGCCCAGTCTGTTGATCCAATCTCTACACTGTCTACACCTGAATTGAAAGTGCTCTTCTAAAACTGCCCCACAAATAAACATAGGGACATTAAACACATAGTGGTTTTTCTCAACCTGCGTTCTGCTTTGTTTAGAACTTTTGTACCTATTTCAGACTTAGAGGAGGCTCCTGCATCATGTTTTATGCAACTACACGATTTGGCTGAATAGCAGCTCTTGGCTCTGTATTCAGTCCTTGCCCTGGTTATACCCCCAGCCAACAGTTAACAAACTGTTTCCAGATTAATTTATCTCCTTGTCTGGTGTTCAGTGCTCCCCTGAGGAAATCCCTTGTTGAGTGCCACTTTTATCACTCCCTCTACTGCCTGCTGTGTACTCTCTGTGAACACTTCCAAACTCTCTCCAGGTGATGGTAGTTTTTCCAGTTCCTACCCCTCCTTCCATATGTCAGGCATCACTGAGACTCAAGATTGCCAAGAAAAAAAAAAACAAATTACAAGCTTTGGCTTCACCTGTTTTCGTATTTTCTGCCTTTTCTTTGTAAGAATTTAGATTCACCAAAATATCCACACCAGCATCCTGTTTTTTCTCCAGAAATTTCCTTGTGAGGTCTGGCCAGCAAACTCTGAGTATGCTTCCTGAGGACCACTTTCAGACTCCTATTTTTCTCTCAGCCTTCTCTCCTTGATGTCAATCTGGATGCCACCTGCAATTGCTCAGGGCAAAGGAGATGTTGTTAAAGATCTCCTTCATGCTAGAGCAGTTTCTAACTGATTGCAAACCAAGTTTGCCCATTACACAATGGGCTGTAGCAAAGGCCACCGTTCCCTGTAACCACCAAATGTGCTAACCACCACAGTGACTAACAGGGTGAGGTCCTTTCCCTTTCCTGCCTTGTGAGGATAAATGTTCCCTTATAAGTCATGTCATCCCTGTGTTATGTATGTCATTCCATTCAGGGTTAGTTGGAACCTGGGGAGAAGAAATGATGCAGAATGATGCATTCCATACCCATATTTCTGAACTGTGTGCACAGAATCTATTCTGTTCTAGTGTCTTCTTTTTTAATCTTTTATTATTTTAGGTGTTTTTAAAATAAAGCCTCTATTTTGGGCTTGAAAATAAATTAAGTTTCAGTGAATCTCTTGAGAATCCTAGGTCCTGTTCAGGATTTGAGGGATTACGTCAGGCTGGGGAGTGCTGGACTATGCTGGATTAAAGAAAGATACTGTGAAAATCGGTTGTGCTTAAATGGCTGGATAGAGAGAACTGTAAGAAGCCTGTAGTATTCACAAGCATTTTAAGAGCCTGGCCTTACTGGAGAGACTTCATTCAGAGGGGTTTGAGAGGCATGGTGGACAGAGCTCAGTCATAACAAGGGGCAAAAGCAGCAGAGGCTGAATAGGCATGGCCCAACACACTGATCCTCCTTCCCCGTCTGCTGAACTGTGGCAGCATTTCTGCTCAGTGATGGTAAATAAACTGGCCGAAGTGAAAGCAACCAAATCCAAAGGTGAAAGGGTGGGAGAGAAATAAGATATAGTGAGAAAGATTGAATACTGGAGATTTTATTGCTTGTTAATGGATATAACAAACCCAAATATGTGACAGAATAGAGTGTGTCTGATGCTTCATTGTAAATCCATGTACTTTTCAAAGGCTAGGGAAAGCCACTGTAGATGTATAGCACTATTGTAGTTTTTCCTTTTAAAGCAATTAAGTTGCACCATGAAGAAATGCTAACCCTGGAAAACTGAATTTGTACAGAGAAAAGGGTGTCAGTCTGGGGGCTGAATTTACTGCAGACTCCTAAAGGGAAGATCTCTGAAACCAACCCCAAATTTTATTTAAGTATTTCTGTCATTTTAAAGTACTTTACAAGGTGTTACCACATGCAACTGAAGTTCACATACAAATTATGTTATTTGCAGCAACACTTAAAGGAAAAAACCCAAAAAAATGTTTAGGAGGCATTTTTATGAGAGCCTATGTATCAGAAATGCAGATGATAATACACTATAATTACTGCATGCTTTTCTGAAATTCTCAAGTGTCAGTAAAACACTGATCAAGGTGTGACAGCCTAGAGAAAGTATCACAAGGCAAGCTCATGGGTAACTTTGCAGTGCATTAATCATCATCTTCTCTTAAGGAACAGAGGTTTCCTCCTCATAACTTTACACAGAATGACATTGATGCCTGTAAATGTGACTTTTTGGAGAGCTACAGGTAGGTGAGATTAAGGTGCAGACACCTAAATGCTGGTTTTAGCATCCCTGAGATCATGAGACCATCTGATATTAGTGGATTATCAATTCTTTTTTTAATTTTTCAAATGTTTAGCACACAATTTTATTTTTTTTTTAATCCAATGTAGTGTGGTCTTTTTAAGGTCTGCAATATGAACATACATTCATCTCAGGGGGAGTTGTCACTGCAAGGAGTCTTTCAGCATCAGCCCAACAAAGGAGTGGTCAAATATTACTCAGAGAAAGGAGCAGCAGGTCAGGCCAAGCCAAGCCTTCGAAGCACAGCTGTCTGGTCTTCCAAGAAATTCCCTGTCTTTCCAAAGGAAAAGTATCACTGATGCCTCCCAAGAAGGAAGCCTTCCTCCCACTGCAGTTCCAGGGGTGTGAGAGAGAAGAAATAAGAAGCAGGCAGGAGAAGCACTTGGGATCCATAAGATATAATGTACTTCAGGCTCCAAAAAGCCATAATCTGTCCCTAGATTCCAGTCTCTCAATTCATATCTGTAACTTCCATCAACAAAATTTTGAAATACGCGCAGTAAGTCCTTTTCCACATTTGGTTATTAAATTAATTGACAAAAAAATCCAAATTGCACCAGATGCTTCCTCAACGTGCAGTGGGTGTTTCTGTTTCAACTTGCTGTACCTTGATTTATAGAATTTTTTTTATTAACACTGTGCTTCAACATGATGAATGCATTTATGGCTGGCCAACATTAAATAGACTTCAGAAATTATATTGCTACGCGAACTGTGCAAAAGAAAACACTCATTTCTCCCTTCTCTGCTTCACTAAAAAAACCCAAACCAAACTGCTTAAATGCCTTAGTAAATGCTAGAAGGCATTTAATTCTAAGTAATTCAAAATCTATACAGCAAAAGGCCTTGGAAATCATCACATAAGGTACTTAAGGGCAATATTTACATAACTTAGCAAACTGTATATTGTTTATAAAATAATCTTTTGACACAGAAAACTAGATCACAACTAAAAGCCAGCTGAAGGGGGTTATCTTAATTTGTCTGGGTTGCCTTTTCTTTTAGTATTGCCTTTCTTTTTATTAATAAAACAGACCTTTTCTGGCAATTACTACTTCGGTAATTTATAAGACCTGTAGTCTGGTAGTCTTAAATAGCTATCCAGGGGTTTAAATAAAAGGAAAATTATCTCTGTGCCACTGAAACAACACAAATTTGTGGTCTGTGATACAGCTTTATTGATTGGAAACTCTCCCAAAGCTAGAACATGAATTATATTTAATTTTGCTAACTAGAGTTAATAGCCAAGATTAAAATAATCAAAATTAATACTCCAAATAATTAGCTAGATTTAAAATCATTTAGGAGAATGAATTCCAAGTTGCTTGATCCTAGGTTAAACATTAGTCTGTGATGTCACACAGGCCAAACAAACCACAATTATGAGACATTTCACTGCCCTAATATTTTTTTCTCCTAGCAAGACACATGGGCTTCCCTGGAAACTGCAGCACTGAGCGTGATGTTATGTTCCTCAGAGTGAGGAAGTGTTCTGATTGACTGATGATCATTTTAATGTGGCATTTTAATCTAGTTAAACCACAGGGCTCAGGCAGAGCAGATGTTTAGTGTGTGCCTGAGCTGACAGCCCTATCTCCTTTCAGCAAAAACATAGACACTTTTATTCCACTCCCAGAATCTCCAGATACAGGATTTGAGAACACATTGACCCAGGTTGCAGCTAGGACATGACTGCAGTCCTAGAAGCAATTAGACACAGTTTTCCTCATCTGGGCTTTGAAAAATCCCAATGCAGGCATTTCATTATAAACAAACATCTGGTCATGTCTCAGTAACAAAGAAAGATAAAGTGTTTTTGACAGAACTTTGCCCTCTGGTCAAACTTTGCTTTTCACTGGTGTCTTTCATTTATTCTTTTTTGAAGACTATTTGAACAGGCCTCTAACAGGATGTCAATAAGCAGATTCACTGATATGGAGAAAAGTGATTCAATATTCTGTGTATAGTTTTTAGAGCAAAGAAGGAAAATTGAGAGCCTGTAAGAAACAACAAAAAAAAACATAATCAAGTACGCCAGATCAAAGCTAATATGATATAGTGACAAGAGTTTTCTGGCTGCTTTCAGTGAGATCTAAGCACAGATATTTTCTCTTGTACAGGACAAAGAAAAGTCACAAACATTAGCACAGTGCAGCCAAAGTGCTATCCCTCTACTCTCTAAGCCACAAGCATCAGGAGTTTATTTCCTTGTTAACCACAGCAAAACAAGCTGGCACTTCAAAGGTCAGAAAATCCCATCTTTGCACATTGAACTTTACATTCACCTTTTTGTTAGCTGAGCAGGGCTCTCAGAGGTCTCTGCTGAAGCTGAGGAGGATACACAAGACAGCTACAGCCAGGGGTAGCTACCTGTCCCTTCCAGGAGAGTACTTTTACACTTATTAGTCCTCACCTCTGCTGCCTGAACTGAGAGATACAAGGTAACCCTAAACCTCTAATTTGCTAGAGAATATTCACTGACATGACAATGCAGTAAGTGTTGGCAGTTTACTGACACTCTTCTTTATTATGTAGGCCAGATAGAAACCACATCAGTAGGATACCCTTGACAAGAAAGGTGCCACCAATATACCAGTTTGCCTAAGAGTATAAAACAGCAGATGACAAGAGCTGCATCCACTAGATATTAAAATAGGCTGTCCTTAAATAGTACTCAAAAATCATCTTACAGTCCCAGTTCTTTCAGACATTAAGAGGAACTGAGGGAAATCATTAATTTACACTTCCAGAGAACACCATGAATTATTTCACACAAGAAACACCAAACCAGGAGATTTATTTTAAGTGAAGCTATTGGAGGTTGCAGAGGAATAGGAAGTGTTCTTGGGATACAGAATGTGTTGGGAGGCAGTACTGATAGTGTCCTGTGGTCTCCTTAAGACTCCCTGTATGCAGAGTGGGAGGAGGAGAAGTCCATTTGATGTTAATTTATTTTTTCCTCTCAGACCCTTCATCACATCCCAGCAACTATCCTCTTTGCTCTTGGAAATGTTTGGATGGAGAAAAAGAAAAAAAGAGAGAGAAATTAGGTTGAAGGCACAGAACTTCTGGAGCAGCCTGTAGACAGCATGACTGGAAAAAGATGGGATTGTGTTCTATTCATTCTAAGAATTAAAAAAATAAATAAAAAGGAAAAAAAAAGAAAGACTATTAAGCACACAAACTTCTCTGGTGAATATGCCTCCTTGGCTTCTTTTTTAGCATTTATCTATAAATTCAGCCCAGAAAAGCATTCTTTTTAATGCCAGTCCATACTCTTCATGTCCCATGTGTTTGAGATATACCACCACATTTTGTTTTCTCTTTAAGAAACAAAGCAAACACTCTGCAGCAGCAGATAGGCTAATGATAGTAATCAATCTCTGATAGGTAATCCTTGGAAGGTAAATAGTTTCCTCCCAAAGCAAATTATTTTCTTTGCTTACCTTTCTCCTAAGAGAAAGGATAATAAATTTCTTGCATTGGCGTGCTGCATAGATTTCTCTCCTGGGCTCTCTAAACAATACTTTATAAGAGGTTATCCATGTGTACTACAAATACAATTGTTTTTATGACTAAGCTGCTACCAGAACTTAAATGATAGGCAAGTTTTTTACACATATTCCTGACATTTTTCTTTAGAAAACTCTAATTTCACTAATGATGAAAACCGTTATTTTAAAAAGAAGTGATTCAGCCTTCTGGAACTCAGTGAACAGCCAGCTATCTAAAATATTACACTGTTCTGCAGGTTGACAGCTCATACTTGAGCTCCAAGTGATGCAAAATAAAACAGTCTCCGCAAGCTTCCCTGCATAAACAGGAAGAAAGAAAAATATCCAACTATCTACATAGACAGAGGTCCAGTATTTCCCCATGGAGTAATGTCCAGTTAGGATTTGGGAGTTCAGCTAATTCTGCACAGATGTCCACTCACACAGCTAATTAACATTAAAGCTCATACAGTATCAAAGCAATTCAATTCCATGACTTCAAGTTATTATTCTCACTGAGCTAGACTTGAAGAGCATGAATGTTAAATCCACTGCAGGGATGGTTGCCCTCTGCCCAGCAGTGGTTTTTATCTCTGGTGTCTAGCACAGCACAGAATACAGAGAGCTGACCAGGCTCAAACAAGTGAACACATGGGGAAGTAAAGCAGCTTAGCTCCAGCAGCCTGGATCCCTGGGTTTGCTACATCCATCCCTGTGCTCTGGCAAAGGCTTGGCTGAGCACTGTGCTGTGGGAGATCTGAGTGTGGCACATCAGGTAGCTCATTTCCTGCCAGTTGTGGTAAGTCCAGATTACTGCAGTGTGCAACATCCTGTATCACCTTACAGCCTCTGACACTACCCTGATGGGCACCAGCTGAGAGCCTCCAGCTTTTCTCTGTGAGCCCTTTTATATCTGCAGGTATGAAGGCAGGGACACGCCTTCCATCACCACATCCAGCACAGCTGACAGCGACTGCTCTTTCCTGTCTGGAAACATAGAGGCTATCACACTAGTTAGCTAAAGCTGTAAAGCTCAGAAATTGCAGCCAGACATCAATGTGCCCTACAGAGGGTCTCAGATGTGCAGTAACCCACCTCCATCATTCCTGAAGCACGTAAACGCATTAATCCATGGGGGTACTCCACCCCTGAAATATCAACACTGCAATGCATCTGCTCTCATAAACTGTTGCAAGCTGAATTAAAATGCAGCTACTTCAGAATGCTGTCTGAAAAGGGAGGAATGTATTTTCAAAAGGAAAGCATGGTCTTTCCAAGAGTATTTTACCCACATAAACAGAGTTGTAGCCTCAAAATTCTCTCTTTAGCTTCCTTGCTCTGTTTAGCTTTCCAGCATCTGATCATAGAGCAAGTATCAATAAACTTCAGAGCATTCCACTGAATTATTTGCTCATATTTTCTTGGTTTATGATCACCTTTCCTACCAGGCACCATAAATTAGCCTGCTTTTCTACATCAAACTCCAATATGCCCAACAGAGAATTACCAGACCTACCTCAGCTTGTCTGAGTATCTTGTCTAAATGGGCTCCTTTTGCCCTGAACAAAAAGCCCTGTTGGAAGCCTTATGGAATAAAAAGTCTTCACACTCTCTAGTTTTGTCACAGCTTTGCTTGGACAGAAAAAACACCACCAGGTGAATGGTTACTGTATCTTGTTCTTCCAAGGGCTCCTTTTCCTGCCTGGAGAGGCCTCTTAATGCATTCTAGCTCTATCAGACATGCTATCTGCCTCAACAAACTAGCCTTTGAACTGATTTGTCAATCCATCTACATCAGCAACATTTATTTCATTAATTGGAAGAATTAGCCTTTTGTAGCAAGTTGAAGGCTGTGAAGCCAAAATATACTGTACATTCTCCCAAGTGACCCAAAGACCCATGGATGAACTCTTGGGATGACATTAAAATGAATAGTTTTATAGAAAAAATAGCATTTTAATGTTTATTTAACATAGCTACCTTTCCAAAAAAAGGAACTTTCAACATTTTTTAACATCTGGTGGCCTTATTTTTTAGTTTGTTTCTCCAGTGGTATGAGCAGAACGTCTTCAATTTAAGAAGACAAGTCTGTATTCTCAGCCACATGCACGCTCTCAGGTTACAGCCAGTGTGGAGGAGAAGATACATAAATTCCTTTCAAAATTATTTTAGGACTGACATATTAAATTTTAGTGGACCAAGTCCTATGGTCCATTATGCAACTGAGATCAGTGAAGCTTGTCTGGAGCTAGAGCTGTGTACACAATACCAGTCACACCAAGTGCTGCTGCATTTTAAGCACAGAAATATTATGAGAGTTAGAGCAAACTGAATTACAACAGCTTGACGGAAGAATTAATTTGTTCTTTTAGGTGTCTGAGATTTTTAAATGGATGCTATTGTAATTGAGAAGAAGGCATGTTACCACAAACCTCCCAGCACACAAGCTCATATACCTACTTACTCCTTTATACAAATGTTCATTATTTACAGATAAAATTATAACACCAGTTGTAATATATATAACACAAATATTATAATACATATATTGGTATATGTTATGTGTTATACATGCAAGTTATACACTGTGTATTTCAGTCTTAAACATCTCTACTATCACTATACCCTTAGAGCATCCCTCAGATTTTTCCCCATTATTTCCTTGATTTATGATCCCCTTTGCTAACAGATACCAGAAATTAACCTGTTTTTCTAGTAAAGAGCTCATCAGTCCTATCTATAAGAATAATCAGCTCTCCAGCCCTACAGAGTGTTCTCCCACCTGCTCACACAATACACAACTGAAGTCATGCTCCTAAAAGTTCATGCTAACTTAGGTGACTACTGGGAGCTCTAAAACTTTCAGGATCATCCATTCCTAGCATGCAGAAATCTTCCATGGAGGGGTTATTTCCTCTTAAATACAGCCCTTTGTGCCCACATCTGTCTGTGATAAAACTTCTATTCTTCCAAACAAGCCCGTATCAAACAGTCCTCCATGGTTTGCAAGAACGTCCTACCAGAACAAAGCATCAAAATAACATTTTAGCAATAACTTTATAATTATTTACAAATAATTGGAAAAAAAATCAATTGTAGAGCACTGGACTAGCAATCAGCCAGACGGATTTCCTGATTAAAAACCCCTTTTTTACCCTTATGATGATGATAACCTTTTTATAGTACTTCTTACAAAATATTTTTAATCCATGCAATATGGACTGCTTTCATCTCCAACTAATTATCTCAGTCTAGTTTATTAAGTGAGCAGCTGGTCATCACATTTAATTTTGGCCACAATATATGAAATTAGTTTTAAATACAATCTTCACTGACAGCAATTACTTTCTAATCTCTAGCTAATTGTATGTCCTAAGAAGATTTTAATTTTTTTTTGTTCAGAATCAGTGCCAGATTAACCTCCCTACCGTCACACAGATAATTATGCTCATTCTCTTAAAACACAGCCTCCCACAGGATTTTATTTTTTGTTCTTTTGAGTTTTTCTGATGCTTCAGAACTAACATTTACACTGAATTCCCATAAAATATTTAAAATGGAAGAGCAGCTCCATTGCTGTGAGAATCCCAAGACTTAGATTTGTTGTTGTTCTGTGTAAAATTGCACAGAATTTCTCCAGGAGCCCATTCTTGCCAGATAGTATGATATTTTATAGTCACCAATAAAAGAGGTGTAGAACCACATGCTTTCTTGCTCAGTTCTATCATTTTTAGAAAACAATTAAAATTCCACCTCAAAAATTATATATAAGGCCTAAACATCTCATATTCCTGTTGAGAGTTAAAAATCAGATAAATAATTTTTATTTTCTGTTGTGCAAATGAATAAGCTCTGGTGCAGTTACTTAGAGTACTGAGATAAGTGAGTGATATCCTTCATTGCAACTCAGCTTGCAACACAATAAATGAACTTATGGCTGGTTAAATTGCCAGGCCGGGGTATTTAATAAACACAAAAATCTGTTTATTGCACATATAATCCATTGCCACTGATGTTATACACTCATAGTGGAAAGCATTCAGTAACTTTTTTAAAAGGAAAAAAATCAATATAATTCAGTTTTGAAAGCGTTTTCCCCTATCTGTCCTAGCTCTCCTACATTCAGGTTTTCAAAAAGCAGCACAATTTCCTGAAATAATAATATGCACACATAAAAATGGAATCCATTCCCTATGCATGGAACAACTCATGAGGCCCTGAAATTCATGCAGGAAGGCAATTTGAGCCTATGGCACACAATCTATGTTCCTGCATCAGAGAATCATTTAGGCTGGAAAAGAACTCTAAGATTACCAAGATCCAACATTAACCCATCACTGCCAAGTCTACCACCAAGTGCCCACTTCAAAGCTACTAAGAACTAGTGAGAATTGCTGCTTAACTGATATAAATATTCAGAACTAAACAGAATGATCCTTCCCAAGCAGCATTTTCAAAGGGTCTGCTCTTCATAGTGAGGCAAGGAGTGGTCTCAAGGAGGAAGACTCACTGAGCCAGGAGGGAAACTTTCCATGTCTCTGGCTTGAGTGGGCTGGCTCTCCTGGTTTGGAAAGACAGGTGTCTGCCAGGGAAAACAGGAGCTTCCCTTGGAATGGAGAAGGTAAAACTCCTCCCTCCAAAGTATTATAATTTTGCAATTAAGGGGGATTTCAGGCAAAGATATGGGAATAGGAATAACAGTTCTTTACTAGGAATATGAAAAAATACAAATGTGGTAGCACAAAAAACAAGCAAACAAAAGTATCCTAGAGACACTGACAGAGCCAGAACACGACTTGATACCCTGTTGGTCAGGGTGTTGGTAGCAGTCCAAATAAGTCCTCCTGGAATGACAGATGCTGTTCTGTTGAAGTAGAGATGATCCTGTGGAAGGGTCCAGTGGTGGTGAGATGGGTCCGGTCTTCCTTTGGGAAATCCAGTGGAAAATAGGCTGCTCTGCTGTTTGAGTCTCAGCTTTTATCCAGGTAGGAATGGTTGGCTCTTCCCACTGGGTGGAGCATCTCACAATGGGATGACCTAATGTTTTCAGTCCTGTGGTGAGCCTTAATGGCCCATTAACAGAAGATATTCCCCTGGAGGGAGGATGGGCCATGGAAGAGATAAGGAGCATTGCCCCACCTGGTTTTAACAGCTGGCCCATTAACAGAAGGCACCCGCCCTCTCCCCCCTGGAGTTATAAGGAATGGGTTATACAAGAGATAAAGTAAAAAGACCTCCCCAGCTGGTTTCAACAGATGGCAAATAAAATACACACTTTTGGTTACACATTGCAACCCAAAACATTGGCACAAAGACCATTTGCTGTTTCAGAGATCTCTGGTAGATGGAGCAATCATCTGCAGGTTGGCATGGCAGAAGTAGAAGTTGTATAATGACTTCATCTGTGCAAAGAAAATGTCATTTTACTGCTAACTGGACCACAGAGCAATGCAGCCTTGAGATGTACTAACTTCCTTCAGGATAAAGGTTTAGGGAAGATGTTTAGGAGTTCTGACACCATTGCCTTTGACAAGCTCTGACCCTAGCTGTGTCATTAAGTGGGAAGAGAAAAGTGAACTGATGTTTTACTAACAAAACAAGACAACCCAAAGTATGGTGGGATATATGAACATACATAACTTTAAATATAATATATAAAGGGGGTAAAGTAAACTCTAAAAGGACATGTTTAAAAAATTATTCTTTGAAATTTTTCCTCAATGTGACTAACATCTGTTGGTCATTTTGTCTGCCAGCACAAGGAAGTTCAGAATATGAAAGAGGTAATGAACTGTGAGAAAAGCTTTGCTTTGCAAGAATGTTTCTTTGATTTTCTTTGTCAGAATTGTAGTGGCCTCTGAGCAGTCACAAAATAACAATCATTAATTGGGCTTTTTTTGTTCTCAGCCTAATCTTGCAACCAGCAGAATCATGTTCTCCAGCCCATCCTCATCCATGAGCAGCAACACAGTAAATGCTGCCTCAAGGAGAACCCATTTATAGCAGATAACTATTTAAGGCCTGTTATAATCTCTCATCTGGAGTAACAAAACCCAGGTGCTACACACAGCATCTGCTTGTCACCCTTCCTGATATCTTGGCAGGTCTGCAAGTGAGGAGAGATCTGAAACCCTGTGCAGACATAATACATTTCATTTCCAAGAAAATGAAACCATGCTTGGAGTTTCACTAAGTGATGGTTGTAACAGGAGACACGACACTGTCAGCACCTGTGTGGGAGAACCACTTGATGGAAACTGGGAACCTTTGTGTAACACAAACCCAAGCCCCAAAAGCCAAATGTGATCAGCCTCCTAAGAATAAAAAGTTTCTTCCTCAAATCACTGCTTTTTATGGGTGCTCTGTCACCTCTAAGCTATACTAAGAGACAGATAAGATATTGCTCACCTGTGCTAACTAATCCTACCATTTGCACAGGTGCCTTGGCAGAGTGGATGAACCATCTGAAGAAAAAACTGGTCTTTTATAGAAATAATCCTCTGTTAAAGACTCAAGATATTCACCGTTTCCTTCTAACATTTTAACTTGCCCCAGTGTAAGGGCTACTCCTTAACTTCCACAGGGAACCTCCATGCATTAGAAACCCAAAGCAAGTTATCAAGGTCCTTCCAACCCCTCCTACCTCTGCCTCTCCTGCACGTTTCTGAGCTGTCGACACAGCTCCTTGTGTGGTCTTGAAACTGATGCTGTTCAACAGCAGCCAAAAGAGAGGGGGAAATCTGCTTTTTTATTTATATAAATCTGGCTAAGAGTTTTTATTTATTTAGAATGGACTTTAAACTGTGCTCGACTCTAAATAAATAAAACACGTTATTTTCCCTCCCTACTGGTTGCCACCAAGCCGTGTGAATTCCAAAGACCACACAGACAGCAGCGGCTGTGTGGGGACTGATGCAAAGGGAGGCAGCCCACCAGAGGCTGGGCTTTGCAAGGCTTGCAGGTGAAGGAAGCACTGTGAAAGGCTTCCTTTGAGAGTAGGGATAAGCACAGCTCTGAAAAAGGCATCAGTTCCTTGGATATTGTGCTGATGCTGACCCTTCTCCTTCCCTGCCTTCCAGTGCATTTCTCCTCCACCAGACTGGGCCTTACCAGGTCACTCCTGTTCGTGCCCTGTCCATCACAGTGACAATTCTCTGTGAGTAACAGCAGCACGATGGTGGGGAGACAGGAAGGAAGAATGGCAGGGAAACAGGTGTCAGGATTCAGTTAAGTGGAGAGGAGAGGAAAGGAAGGAAAAATACCTTCAAGATTTATTCCAGGCTATCCATTTGTTTCAGCCAGATTCTTGAAAAAATAAGTTTGGATGCAGTTTTGTGCACTGTGCATTAGGGTGACCCTGCTTGAGCAGAGAGGTTGGACCAGATGACCCACTGAGGTCCCCTCCAACCTTACCCATTCTGTGATTCTCTGGGGAAGAATGAGTTCTTTTTATTCTTCAGTCAGTCTCAGGCAACACTTGTGTAACATGTATGTCTTCTTTTAGCCTTTTAGCCCTTAAAGTCACAAATTCAATGAACCAAATAAAACTCATCTTTGGAGTAGCCAAATGAATTTAGATATGGCTTTATCAGAAGCAGTGTAGATAAAAAGAGTAGATAAAAATTGTACAACAAACCTCCTTTGTACCCTGCTTCACAGGTGAGTCTCATTTCACTCAGGGAAGAGCAAAGACACAGGTTCCTAGTGTCCCTCATCTGAACATTGCTGATTTCATCCCTTGCTCAGTAAATGGGAACTTCAGACAAGTTGACGAGTTCCAACAAGCTCCATTCAGATCTTTGGAAAGCACCAGGTTCCAAGATACCTACCTGCCAAATGAAGCACGTGGTAAAACTCCCAGTGTTTGGAGGAAGGCAGAAATGCAAAAGGCAAAGTGTTAACTCCTCCTTTTAGCACCCAGCTAAAACCAAATATATTTACTGCTCCCACAGTACCTGTGTACAACAAGTGCCATAAAAAACTTTACAAAAAACTCCCCTTTTAGGTCACTAGACAAATAAAGAATGAATCCATCTGCCACTCTACTTGTTCCTTAACTGCTGCACCATTGATTTGCATTATTTCATCTCTCCTTCCAATGCTTCTCCTTTTGAAAGCAAATACAAGGCAAATCACAAAACTCATCTTCTCTGCAGATATCTTATTTTCATTGGCCAAGGACTTTACCATGCCAAGTTCTGCTCCTCGCCTAGTTCTTGTGGTTTGCCCACTGCTAACAGGAGAAAGAGCTGGCTGCAACATCATTTTACTGGCGGATTGTGTTCTGCAGTTGATCTAAAAGGCTTAACCTTGATCTCATTCATCCAACTGAGGGACCAGCACTTACCTCCAAAATTATAGTTCTATTCAGCAATACTAACCCAAACAGCCAACTCTCGGAAGCTGAAGACAGAACAGACTGTTTCTCAGGGACTGACTATAGAAACTGCTTGCAAAGGGCTGGATTTGCCAATCTAAGCTAAAATGCAGTTTTCTGAGGCAGACCTGTCCAAAAAATGCTGTTTTACAAGTTACAGGATAATCCTCAGCAGCAGCATCTGCTGACATGGTGTGAATAGGAAGTTGCAAATTCCTTATCCCTAAGGTGAGTATCAAAAGCCAGCAGAAGGACTGGGCAATGGTTAGCAGCAGCTACTAAATTTTTTCTTCTGTTTTGGGGGGAAAAAAGGATAAGTGAACTTGTACAAAGAAAGAGAGGAAAAAAGCTTAATACAAAGACTGGCAAGGCAGAAGCAGGTCAAAAGAGAGCAGGAAACTTACTGGGAGGTCAAGCCAACTGAAAAGTCTGTGTTCTTCTCCAAATAAGGCAGGCATTCAGAGTCCATAGTTTGTGAGGCACTTGACCAAAATCAAAGTGAGACATAGAAAACCCTACCACAAGACAGAAAAATACAGAAAGAAAGAAAAAAATTCCACATCTCAGCAGAGCAGCACAGTTGGCTCAGAATACACTGTTGAAGGAAAGGTCAGCAGACAGCCCTTACTCAGTGATGATTGCTGAATATGAAGAGACATAAGCAAGGGACAGCTAAACAAGCAGAGATTATTAGAGTGACAGCAAACCCTTGCATCTGGGAAGGGTACCGGACAAAGCATGTATCTCCCTGTGTTCCTAAGGATACTGAAAACTAGAAGCAACTCTGAGAGAGGAAGAGACCAGTAAGTCTATCTGGATTCTCAACCTCTTTCCAAATCCAGCTGATTCAGGTAATGATGCAGCACAAACTGATTTCTGTGAAGTGCAGCTTGGCTTTTCCAGATCTGTCTTGTACTGACATGCATGGAGAATACATTGCTGTGTGCTGGCTGCAGGTGGACTACCAGAATCCCCCATGAATTCAGGATCCCTGACCCTCAGTTAACGCAACTAGCAAAATGCCACCAAATCTATTCAATATGAAAACTCCCAATATTTTTTACCCTCTTGTTTTCACCTTCCCCCACTCCAACATTCTAGGTGGAACATACACTGTAAGGATGTCCCTCAAGCCAGCAGGACTCCCTTGTCCACATCTTGCATGTCAGGGGAAATTAACTTCACTGCAGCCAAATTCAGGGACAGACCACAAGCCCCAGGTGCCCTTAATGAGTGCAGAGTACAAGCACAGCCCTGAGTTCCCTGACAACCCCAATCTGCAGGGCCTTTGTCAGCCACACCACCAGTCTTTGCAGAATAAAGACTCTGAATTCTTGCTGCCAAGGACAAGGATGTGGATATTCAATACATGAAACAGCAACTCCCATCTCTGCTCTTTTCTGACTTCTCCATAGATATCTCAGTAGAACTTTTCCAAACTACTCAGAGAAGTTCCCAAAAAATTTCAATATACTGTATTCTAACAACTGGGTTGAGGATGTGTGTTTAGACTTACCTTTAAAAAAAGAATTAAATTAAAAAAAAACAACCTACACTTTATTCTGATTTCTGGGTGGCAAAAGAGAAAATGTTTAAATTTAAATTGTTTTGGAGATCCTATGGGAAAACTTTGTATTTGTGTGTGGTCTTGCAGTTTTGTCAGTTGTCTGACATTTTAATTTCCTGTTCCTCTCTTATGGTGAGATTCTGATTTCCGCTCTCTCTTTCTCCTTTCTCCATTACAGAAATCTAACAAGCATCTCCAGTTCTGCCATCTGTTTCCTATTCGCTTTTATAAATATTGAAACAAATAATTAATTTGGTGAACAGGCATGATGTAGCCTGGCTCATCTTCAGTCAATATATAACTTCTACCAGCCCTTTCCACTCTTTCAACCTCTCATAAATATTAGTTACTTTACACCAGACTATTCATGGTCTAACTCCTCAATGAAACTGGTCCGGTTTTAAATGCTTCAATGTTTTTACATTGGAAACAGCCATTCTGGGTACTGTGTGTCCCCAAAAAATGTTGTGTCAACATAGCCCACTTGCAAACTAGTCTTAAATAAACTTTCAGTATTTGGCAAAATAAAATATGGAAGAATTATCCACTGAGTCTGATAAAACAGCCGTGTTGAGCAATGCCTACTCTTGTCCTCAGTGACTAAGTACAAATAGTCCTTTGTTAGCAGGAGGAGGATGTTACTGGGAGGAGAAAGATTGGGTCTACCTTTAAAGCAACACTAAGGTGCTCAAACCAGTACCACACAATGCCTGTCTATTCTTGTTCCATATGCCAATGCAATTCCTTGTGTACTGGGAATCTCAACCCAGGAGATTCCTCCTGAATGTCCAGTTGCCATTTCCACAGGTCAGAGACTTTTCTTCTTGGTTGGCTATGGCTTGTGTCAGTGTGATGCTAAACTGTGGCAGATCTATTCAGTGTCCATACATGAAATACAAGCCCTAATACAGTACCCAGGAGTATTCCTATTGCTGCAGGAGCATACTTGCACTCAATACCAAGGACCATTTTAATAGATTTTCATTTTCCCTTACCCCTCTGAAATGCTAAATCCTGCCTCTCAACCTACCAGAAAAGATTTTCTGTGAAAGATCATGCTAACCCTTGCTACTCAGGGATATTATGCAATGTTAAAAATGTCTGCTGTGTTGCAAAATACCAAAATCCCTTGAGGATGATTCACTTAATCCTCCATGTCCAAATTGAGGAGATATTTCAGCATCCCCAGGAGCACTCAGCATGGATGTGGACTCACTTCAGGAGGGCAGGGAACAGGGTGTGCTCAAAAAGCATGAAGAGGCAGCACAGGGCCCAGGTGTCATTTTGACAGTCAGTCCATCCAGACTGGCATCAAACCCCACTTCCTTGGACCAGAGTTGTCTCACCCTGTCCCCAGGTGCCAGCAGGCACTGTGTCCCTTCTCTCCTTCTACAGTCACACGGACAAGCCAGACTAAGTCAGGCACTCACTTTTATCTCAGTGGTCACCAAGAAGCTCAGCATACCTTGCCCAGACCAGCTTTTCTCTCCACAGACTTGTGACCATGACTCTGAATTCATCTTCTGGATGTTTTCTCAGATGAACATGCCTGTAACTTTTCCTTGGGGCTTAAAAAACACTTTCCAGTGCATTTTTCCATATCACCACACTCTGCCCCAGAGATGTCTCTCAGGAATATATATGTTGAGGTTATGCATTCCTAGTCCTTACTGGGAATGGCATTGCATAAGAACATTCCAATTATTTTAGGTTATGGAAAAAGTAATCAAGTATTTCACTCACCACTAAAATGTCATCATTTTATGCATTTCACAAAGAATTCTCTCATTATGTTAGATAGGCCTGGAGAGACTCCAGTCTCTGTGGGTTGCATGCATTCACCCATTCTGTTTGGAAATTAAAAGCCTTACTGTTTTTCAAGAAAGCCAAGTCACTTGGGGCCCTGCTACTGACCCAAAACTTGATGGCAGCACACCTGATTTCTCTTACAAACTGATCTGGCCTTTTCTGAATTCATTCCTCCCACAGCTGTGTGCACAGCATTTTCCCCACATGCTTTGTTAAAAATAAGATTTGCACATGAAGAAAAAGCCCATAATAATAACAACGACATCAGCAACCAGTTGAGAAATATTAATGAGTTCTGCCAACAGCACAGCCATTCTTCTACTGGCATTGAATAAAGACAGCAAGTCTATAAGGCCATTAATATGCCAATTTTTAATTTAACTAATTTTTTTATTATTTTGGCACAACGATGCAACAATACAGCACCATTATGTAAATATTTTAGCATCAGCAAGAAAGCTCAGCCTTTGAGCAAAAGAGCGTGTTAGCAATACAGACTTCAGGGATGCGAGTAATTCTGACTGTAGGAGAGAGGTGAAGTGTTTCCTTACCTCTTACTCTCTTCCACATCACCATAGACCTAAAAGTTCCCAGAGTGGCTGAACCTGTGACTGGGCACTGGACAAGTACATGAAAGGATGGTTCTGAACCCATATGTCCTAAAAATGCAGCTCTGGAACTTCAACAGCTGCTTGAAGTTGTCATTGGCAGAAATAAAGGTTGAATAAGAAATGTTTGCCTTGAGAAATACAATTGTTGTGCAGTCTATGTTGCTTTAATGTGAACTCCTACTTTACTGGATTTTATGTAGCAAAATGCATCTCCTGCTAATTTGCTGCAAAGCTTCTCATATGTGGCAGGATCCTTATAAAATATCTTCCTGCAAAATCAGGAAAGTTGAAGAGAAAATCTATTTCAGGAACAAGTATGACACATGTTCTACATTACCTGAAGGGCCAGGGTAAGGAGCCTGATTGCATCTTAGTAAAAAATGTCATAGATTTATTTTGAAATGTCACAGATTTCTTTTGAAATGATATACGCATTGTTGGGACAACATGCTTTAAGTTCCCCTTCAGGATGGACAACTGTAAGTAGTACTTTTTAGTGCAGGCATTGATGCTCTGTTCTAGTGAACCTATGATGACAATGGAAAGTGTCAGATATTACATCTGGTCCTACAGACTCCACCCATATGAGCAAATCTCATTGCACTGGCAGGTCACACTCCTTTGCATAATTCCCAGAAGAAAAGGTGCATAACTGAGAGCAGTTATTGAGCTCCTCTAGAGTTGCCTTTAGTGGGGAGGAGAGGAGGAATTGTGAATTATTCACAATTTTCAGTTTATCCCTAATCCCTTAATTCTGTCATTCTGAGGGTAGAGACTTTTGCTTAATGGCAGTGCCAGAAATAACAAGCTAGAATTGCATGTTTATGAAATGGGGTCTTAGTTACTTATTAGGATCAACTGAGCTTGAATTAATGTTGGCTTACATTCAAGAGCTCTGAGTGGACTGAATAAGCATCAGTTTTAAAACTCGTTAATGGTTGTTTGCTGTATATATTTAACACATTAGAAGCATCAAGCACATTAGACTATAGTTTTCTTATAAACATACAGATGTAGAAAAATATGGCTAATAATAGAACTACATTCTTTGGACTTGTAGCTCTACTTACACCAGTGGTTGTATAGATAGGTGAAAGTAATCCTGAATTTAATAGGACACATTATGCTCCCAAATTTGAGTTGGGCTGGGGTTCACATCATCCTGTTATCAATTGTGCTTTTATTTCAGAAGATAAGTGCATATTTTACAGATGATCAGGCAACACAAGGAAAAAGTAGAGTGTATGTAGAAATGCAGGTGTAATGCAAGCGGAAAAGAATCCAGGACAGGTAAAGAGAGTAGACGACACTGTTGACAGCATAAGGTTTTAAAAAATTACTGCTGAAGGCTACTGAATATGGAAAAATCAGTCCACATTTTGAACTGATTAAAATGCAAGATATTTGGTCCAGGTGACCTGTATGTGATCTGAAATATGGGGTGGACAACCAGTCACACAGTTTTAATGTACTTTGCACATGAATTCTTAAAGTACTTACGTTTTGATTTTTGAGGTTGGTTTTTTTTGGTTGGTTGGTTTTTTAGCTGTGTAAAGGTCAAAAGTGCCTAAGTTTGTGTGAGACCACAGCTGCATTTCTGAAGATTTAATCATGCAAGGGATGTTCACATAGAGGGCAATGTGTCAGGCATCACTGAGCACAAGAAATCAAGTTCAGGTCCACTAATTTTCTGCTTCAAATCAGGAGCAAGCTTTGGAAGCAAATGCCACCATCATCCCACTTAGCATCCTTTGGTTTGCACTTCAAACAGCCTTAGGGCTCACAAACTGGGTTATGAAATTTACTGGAAGATCCACTCCAGTGGTGCATCTACTGCACTGTGACAAGTTGTGAGGATGAGCCTACAGGCACAGACTGGAAACTGTTCAAGACAGGGCACCTGAAATGTGCTCCATGCAAACATCAGCTCCTCAGCACCAATTGCTCTGCTCACACAAGCAGAATATGGGAGCAGAGAGAGGGGACACAAAGTGCAGCCTATCAAGTTAATCCTCTAATTTAAGGCCAGTCCTAAAATCCGTGTCCTTGGCACATGAACCAAACACCTCCTGAGCTCATTTCATCCCTATTGAAGGACAGTATATCACCAAATCAGACCAAAAAATAAAATCAATTTTAAATTATGGTCCCAAGGTAAAACATGCTTCTGAAAATAAAGCCTAAACAAACTCACAGATTTGACTGAAAACAATGGCACTAGTAACAGCACACAGCAATAATAATAAAATAAACATTACAGGATATGATTTTTCATCAAAATATTGGAAACTATTTAAAACACTAATCTTGCCTGAGCACAAAGTTTTTCTAATTTTTCTTGCTTGGTTGGTTGGTTTTTGTGGGTTGTTTTTTCAGGTTTGTTTTTTTTTTTTTTTGGTCAAGTTTTTTGTTGGGCTTTTGATTTGTTTGTTTTTTTTTGTTTTTTGGGTGCTTTTTTGAGAAAAAGAAGTCCCATTCTTTAATCCCCAAAGTAAAGGTAGGTAAGGCCAGATTTACCTCAAGATGAGACACATGCAGAATTAATATAATCCATACAGGACACAGCCCTGTCATGCACACTCTTGACTATTTTCTACCAGAAGGAGAGGAAATTCTGCCTGTTCTAGGCTGCATGGCCAGAAGCTTTGGGGAAAGCAGTGTCATCTTCCTCCTCTTCTGGAAAGAAGGGAAACCTGCTACCAAAGATGGTTTCATTAGCAAAGGCTTTCAGTCAGCACCAAAAATCAGAAAAGGAGAATAAAATCCTAGTTTAAAACATCAAATAGATTTACTCCTATACTATAGAAAACACTGATAGGCAGTGAAAATCAGGAGTCTGTGGTACCTTCCCAAACACAAGTAGTTGTATTATGATTTGAAGGCTGTGCTGTCCCAAATTTCAGCTCTAAGAATTATTTCTTCAAAGAAAACAAAAGTTTCTTGTTCTCCCTGCTATTCTTCTGAGTGTTTCAGAACTATCATCTGAAGACAACAGCTGCAGAATGAAGACATTAAGAAGGATGGGAAAATAGGAAAAGCATATATCAAAATATAACTATGAAAGAATATGGTACTTTTAAACTAAAGCAGGTTTAACAAGGCAAGGAAAATAAAGGTTGCTGAAAATTCTGAAAAAGGTGATTCGGGTTGTTTCATGCAGCCCAAAAAAACCCAAAAACCAACATCATTCAGATTTCTCATCAATTAAAAGACATGATGACAAGGAAAGATAAGTGCATGCAGAAGATTGCACAGAACAAAAAAATAGGCAAACATCACCATCCTGAAAATCATTTAGAGACCTAAGGCTTTTTGGAATCAGAGTGGATGACTTATCCACTCTACAACATCTGAGTAAAGAAGCAGATTTCTTGTGGTTAAAGGGTTTCAGAAAGGATTCGTCAGACCCAGCATCATTTTGCAATTCCCCATAACATTGATTTCTTCATAAACTCATTTTGATTCCCTTGTGGTTCTGGCAGTAATAAATCACAGCAGTTTAAAAGAAGGTCATGTACACATTTTCATACTTCATACATGTTCCTGTTGCACAAAACAAATGATCTAGGATAATTTGCTTGAGGGTTGTAAAGTCATCAGTTCACTTTGGATTGACTTTAATATGTCTCCATGGAATACTCGCATCCTTTTCTCCTTCAGAAGGACTCTGTACGCTCATTTGTTGCCTAACTACTTTCAGTGAGGCCCAAAACTCACCCAAAATTTAAGACCACAAAACTTTCTTTTACAGGCAAGCATTGTACATGAGATCACAGGATCCACCTCACTGCTGACTCTTAAGTGGCATCTCCAACCCCCTTTTAGGTACCTCAGCTGCCTACGTAGTTTGTGAGGAGGTAAAAGCACCTGGGAGTAAGACACAAAGGCCTAGTACCTGCACCTAGTTGGAATCCTCTGATCTCCAGCATTACCCCCTGGAAGCTTCCACCCTGCTGCTTCAGCATGATACAGCCCAGCAAATCCAGCCCTCGGGTGCTCAAAATGGCTCCTCAGGTTATTACTATTTTATAAGACCAGCACAATGCAGAGTAACAGGGAAGCATGATATGCAGGGAACCTCCTAATCTCAAAGTGACCAGGTTATGCTCAGCACGGCTCATGTTGGACAAGAGTTAAGAGTTTCAGCTGCATCAGACCTGGCTCCATGCTGAGCCAGTCTTTTGCTCCCCTTGTGCCCTAGGGAGTCTCTGTTATTCTGGTTTTCCCATCAACCATGGCACGTCAGTGCTTTGTTCGAGGGAGCTGTGTGTGGTACTGCACACACAGAAATGATGTCTGGTGTTGTAAGGCAGCTACACAAGATCAGCACGGAGCCTGAATGTGAGCGTTCTGTCCGTGAAGTATTTTCATTTCTTTTGGAATTTAGTTTTAGCTTTTGATCTCTAGGTTCTGTAATTGTTGATCAGAGAATGTTACTCTGCATCTTGTTGTTCACAAATAATTTTGTACAATCTCTTACAATTATTACTGGTTTTGTTTAGAAATATGCTTGCATTTACTGATTTATTTATAAAGTATCAACTTCTGCATAATATAAAATACAAACCAAATTTCTTCATTTCTGGAGCTTTTTTGGTGGTTTTTTCTTTGTTTGTTTGTTTTTGTTTTTTGTTGTTGTTGTTTTTGTGGGGTTTTTTGTATTGTCATAGAAAGACATCTGCTTACATTTTCATTACATTTTTAGGCTCACAAGAAAAATCAAACTCAAAACAATACCATAAATGAACACCAGTACATAGGATAGGTATTATTATAAAACAGAAGTTTGGATTTCATCATTTAAGTTGCCCTTTTTTTTGCCAGACCAAAATACTTTACATGCTACTAGCTTGAGCTACAACTTTTATTGTGGTTGAAATCCTGACCCTTCCTTGCAGCAAAATTGTCACGGTCCATGCTATAAACCCCACAGCTAGCAAGAGATTAGGGGCCAAGGGGATTTCTCCAGACCCCATTTTCATGCTCCAGAGGAGAGTTATTGTACTATTTCTGCTACTGCTGTCTCCTCGCTTCACACATGGTCGAGAACCCTCCCTGCTCCCACTCTCTCACGCCTCCAGCCAGTCAACAACTTGTAATAAAAAGCTGATGCCAAAAATTAGAATCATAACCATATATTGGAACAGTCCTCTGAAGTGCTTACATCCCCAAGCCCATATGGACCCAGCACAGGATCCCAGAGAGAGAGAGAGAGGAGGAGAGAGAGACGAGAGTGTCTAGCTGAGAAGCACGTGGACTCATGCTAGCAGCAGCCCAGCAAGCTGCTGGAATTCATTTACCACTAAAGCTGTTAAGCAATGACTGACTTCTTCCAATTACGGGTTTCGCAAACAATAATCAGGTTAAAATTAGTAATCTGAATGTAAAACTTTGCTTGAAGGATAGGGAGTGCTGTCCTGTGGGAGTAAGGGAAGAGGGAACACTCAGAAAGGGGAGATGAGAAAACATCCTAGAGGTGGGAAATGTGTTTTGCATCAGGGCAGAGCTGCAGGACACCGTGCAGCACACTTTCAGCTCATTCTCTCACCTCATGGACTGCCAAATGCCACTGTGGTGACAGCAGGGATGAGCTGGATGCCAGAGTATGAGGCCTGGGGATATGTGCACATAAGAGAGGGAGAGAAAGAGACACACAGAGATGGAAATTTAAAGGCAGACATTAGAGTCTCAAACATATACTCCTGTTTTGCATGACTTGTCCTACTCTAGTTTCAGTTTGCAATTATAAACCACAATTAACAACCTAGTTTACCATCTGCACATTTATTTCTTTAGATTTAACTGCTGCACTGCAAGCAGCCCAGTCTGTTTTAAGAAATATCATTGAGAGCTGATGGATCAAGAAACAGAGGTACAAAGGTATGGGATAACATTTTCAAAAGCAAGGGGGGCATGTCCTGACTCTGGGATCATCTAGTTTATCACAAACTAGACACTTTTTTCCAAAGCTTTGGTTTCAGTGACTGTAGCCAAATAAAAAGAGAGAAAATTGGAGCCTGAGCACAAATTTCTGGCTCCTATCCTTTCTTAGACCACCATGCTGGATTACCACCACTGCTAACAGCACTTCCACTGAGAATTGGCAGCTGGGCCCCTTGACAAAATGTGGAGATATGCTGATGGGCTTTGAGCTGAAAACACTGAAGTATTCGCTCCATTTAATAAAGAAAAGCATCTAAATCTTTTAAGCTGAAAGTTCTACTGGGAAATAAGCAAGAGGCGTTGCTGTGTTCCAAATGTCAAGACTTCCATCCTTCTCCTATAAATTGTAGTCAGGGCTCAAGCACAAGGGGGGAAATTCCCAGCACAATCCTGCACACTGCACACACCACAGTTCTGGAAAAGGACAGCAGTGAGCAACTGCATTATCCATACAGTTTTCCAGCCTTCTCTCATGCCCAAAGACAAAAAAATCCACCCCAGGAAAGGAAGCATAGAAAAAGATTTTACTTAGCATAGTAAAAATTAACATACAAATTATGGGGAATACTTGTACAAGAAGAATTCAGCTTCTTACACTCACTAGGAAGCATCACTGACTAGGAAACAACAATAGTAGCTGTTCAGAGTTTGCACTATCCCTCCTAATAACTTTCTTTCAGTCTGCATGATTCTGTATAATTTGGAAGCCTATTAGAGATAAAGGAAGTGAGGACTACTGACTATGAAACACAAAGGTCAAGACACAACCCCTGCCCTGGGAAGTCCCTCCACTGCAGATTAACAGCTGTTTTGACAGTTTAACAATTAAAGAATTATTCCAACAGTGCTCTGATTTTACACATCATCTCAGCACATCCACTATGGAGTACTGCATCCCGGACCAAAATGGAGGGCATTAGCATTGTTCTCAGCCATTCTGGAATTTTTGCCCCATACATATTTTTGCTTTTAGTAGTATTTTCTTCCTTTTTCAGCAAGTAAAAAATTTTAAGCAGGCAAGCAACAAGAATTTCACAGCCATTATTTTAAAAAGCACATAGGAAATGAGGCTCCAATATCCACATTTATGTAATGACTGACTCCAAAACAGAGGAAGTCCTAGTAAGGTTCCCTGATGTGCTGAAAGACAAAGACAGGCAGCACCAAGACTGCCAGGCTGACCTATACTGATCTCAGACAAGAGACTTTCACATCAGGCTTCTTGCCCACAGCGTCACCACTTCCTGCTCTTCTTTGTTCCATAATATAGGATACTTCATTAGATTTGCAACCTCAATCTCATTTCCATGGCAACTCATGGCACAACAAAGCACAAGACATTAAGCACCATACTCAGATTTCATCGGGAGAGAAGGAGCTTGGCTGTGAGCTGACAGAATTGTACAACTCACAAATAGATAAGTGCAACAAAAGAAATCAAGTGTCACAGCATGCTAAAGCACTCTGGGGATAAAGGGGATCCAAATCATGCTGCACAGACCCCCATTCAGATCAGGATCTTAGCTGCCCCACTGGTTGGCATTATTAAGAGTCAGTGCTTCAACCTGTGGCACTGGGACACAGGGAAGAGTCTGCTCTCCAGATCAGGCTCAGGGTCAACTCACTCAGAGTTCAACCAAACCAATTATTTCTCCTAACTGCACCTCTACTGGAAATATTTCCTTATCTGAAGCCCTAGCTGAAAGATGTCTTTTGAAGGCATATGAAAGAGACTGGCTATTCTTATGCTTCACTCCTTTGAATGTTTTCATTTCCACTGATAATACCATTTTTTTGCCTGGCTTTTCTCTCTCTCTGAGAGAAATCTGCATCAGCACTAGAATCTTACTGATGATGGTGGCCTGCTTTCAGTTGGACTTCTCTTTAAAACATTTTCAGAGTAAAACACATTGCAAGACTCACACCTAAGTATTTTTTGCAATTCAAGTTTGTAAACTTGAATCCAATGTTCTGGTTTCAAAAGAAAGTCATAGCCATTTTTTGGATGACAAAATAACTATCAATATTAGGACAGAAGCAGAGGAACAATACATATTCAGATAAACCAAAAAGGTTTCAGACATTGAACATTTGAATCAATTTTATACCTACTGCTCTAGCTAAGACTAAGGGTTCGATCTGTGGGAAAAGCCCCAAAGCAGTCTTTGATCATAAAAAATTCACCGTGCTACATCCTTCAAGTAAGTATAATTCCCCTGGTTCAGATCTCCTTAGACCTTGTGTATAGAAGCTCATTTTCTTTGATCTGCTGTATAAACACAGTTGCTCATTTGGGGTTAAATACATCTAGGAGGTATTCCTGCATCCTGCTGGCATGGACATTTCTAAGCCGTTCCCTACAGAGGATTTGTTCATTAATACATTTCTCTCACTTAATGTTCGACTGCAATGGCTTCAACAGGAGAAAAAAAACCCACATATTTTTCTAACAGGATATTCCTAGAAGGTGAATGAGGTTTAGACAGTGGATTTTTTCAAGCGTACTCTCCAGGAGACAATATTTTAGAAAGACTGAGAGCAATGTGAAGCAAGGTATGCCAGGCTGGAAGACTCCATTCACAAAGACGGATGAAAATCAATCCTTAAATACAGCTTTCAGAACTTTATATCTATGAACTCCATGCCTGCATATTCAGAAAGCTAGCCAAAATTCAAAACCTGGAAATCCCATAAAACTACTGAATCCCACAGTTTCTGTTCAAACGTATAAAGTAACTTCAATCTGTTTGAGATTCCTGTCAAAAATCTGTGAACAAGTCTAGTCTGAACTTAGCAAGAAACACTTCCTGTGCCTGAAGGACCTAACAGCAATCCTTGAAGTTTTGAAAATATCTCAACATGCAGCTGCTCCATGGAGAGAAGCTGATGAGAGCAGCATATCCCTGCTGTACGCCAAGTCCTGTGGAAAACCCAGGAGCTCAAACACAGCACTGATGGTTTCCAAATTCCCTTGAAAAATAAAATGAGCTCTTCTGAATTTCCCCTGCAGTGACAGGCAGCTCCAGAGCCATAAATGATTGCTGATGTGGTAAGAAAGTCACAGTGATTTCACAAACATTAGAAGCATGACTTGGGAAGGCATTTGGGAAGCAAGTTTTAGCATAAAGCACACTGCCTCTCCAGACTTCCGACCAGAGCACTTGTCTGCCAGCTCCTCAAATGAAATTTAGTTATGCACTTTCCTAGCAATTCATTCTCTTGCATCTGGAAGGACACTGTAATACTATACACACTCTGTTTTCAGCACACCTGTGTGTCAATGTGTGCAAGAGCACAGTTATTCCTGATACAGTCTCACAAGGACAGAAGACACGAGAGCTTGACCAGTGCAGCGCTTCTGTGTCTTTCCAGACTGGACAGGTAATACAAGAGTACAAATTTGACCCAGTGATCGTTGTTGAGGATGATGGGATATGTGTGGATAGTTTGACAAAGTGGAGGGAAATCCTGACTCCATTCCACACTCTGCTGTGGGTTTCCTACATTAACTTCTACTAGGAAAATCCTGCAGCAAGAAAAATCAGCTAGTGCCTTGCCTTTGACATCAGGAAAGGTATGATGTTATCTTTGGTATTATAGAAAATTCTTTTCTGTGGAATAGAGATTATAAAATGCTCCTCTGTTTCCCAGAGATCTCCATAAATAAACATCAAGAACTCAGATGCTGTGATTATACAGTCAGACAAGGAAAATGTTACTATAGTCACTTCTTAAAACTTGACAGAATGAACACTGCACATTCACCTATGTGTTTTTTAATGAGGTTTTTATTTTCTTTTTGTGGTTTTGCCTATTGTAGTTCAGTAATTTTGTTTCTAGTGCTTTTTCCCTAAGTTATCTTTATGTGACATGAAAGATATTGCTAAAGACAATGCCAGGCTGGATGCAGTAATCTGTTTTCTAGCTAAATCCTTCTACAAAGACAGCAACCAGCAACTGGGATCTATAGCAGCTGAAACCATTATGGTGCATACAATGTTTAATTGTGCATATTTGATACACACTATTTAGCTTTCTCATTGTTCCGTGCAGCACAAAGAAATTCTCAGGGGGCTGAGAAGGGTCATATCCATGGCTGAATGAGAAAATAACATTAAAATTATCATTATAGGCCTTCCTCCCTCTGACTTAGCTGGGTGAACCCTAGAAGATTTAGAGTTCAGGTTCAGTTCAGATAAACATCCAAAAGTTCACAGGTTTACCCAAACTATCTGAATCTCTAGAGCCCTGAAAAAGCTGGAAATCTCCAGAACTGCCTTTCTTGAGGGATTTCCTGCACTTCCAGTTTTGGACAAAAATCAGAAATGGAAAAAAAGCCCACAACATGGACCAAATATTGCAGAATCTCAGAAAAACTCATTTAAGTTACACTCTGAAAGTCATTGTCTACTCACATAGCTCTATCAAGTCTTTTGATGATTTTTTTAATATCAGCTTTTATGGCTAAATCAGACCACATTTACTTTTTCATCTGACTTCTCCCAGTCTATTCTAGTCATTTTCACCATCAGATTTTTGTGAGTGGAACCCAGAGCAAGTGGTAAAGGGAGGCTCTGTTCTTCTACACGTTTACAGTACATCTACACAGCACATTTAGCTTTCTCAGAGAATATCTCTCTATCTAAAATATTTATTAAAGCAGAGACTAAGAGGCAAAGGGAAGAGACAAGGGAAGAGGAATATAGTGAAGTAGTTTACAAAGTACTGACATTGGTAGCAGATATCCCTCCCACTGGCACATGAGCTGCTGGTTTCCCTCTTTGACACTGATATGGAAAAAACATCAGCAGCACACTATCAGCAAGAACATGACCCTCTGATCAGCAGTTGTTCACTTTCCCAGAGCAGACTTGCATCTCCCAAATTAACTGTGGCCAGTCATTTTCTCTGGTGTAAAAATGTGGTTTGAATCACTTAAGACAGATGATCTGTATCAAAGAAAGGCCACATTGCTTTGTAGTACTTTCCCTCATTCTCTCCACTTTGGAGAGGAGCATGTGCATCCTTGCCACATGCCTGGTTCCCCTGGCAGACTGTCCAGAGCCTTCCTCCCTCATAGAACACCCTCCTCATTCACTCAGTGATGTGTTGTATCACTTGTACCAGGCCACCAACAAGCAACTTCTTATCCTACCTAATGGGGAAAAAACATATCTCATAGTTCAGCGCTACCATCTAAACCCATTAAAGGTTCAGATGGTAGTATTACTGCCAAAACTACAGAGTTCAGTCTAAAACTACCTATAAGAAAAGGGGTATATACAGAGTAATTCTTTCCCTGCTGTATCCATCCAGCTCCCAGGAAGATACCAGCTTGGAGACTTTCTGAACTGAGAGTTGGCACCTGCACCATCATGTTTGATAGGTACTCACAAATCCATCCTATAATTTGCCTGGTCCCTTTCTGAACCTGTTGATGCTTTTTCCAGGACAAGATGTTCAAATGAGGTCCACAGCTTCATTGCATTTCCTTTTGCTTGTTCATAGTCCTTGTTTGGTGAGAAACAATGAATATAGAAATAGTTCCTTATTTACTTTCTCTATCCTTCATTCACTCATGGCTTTTAAAAATAACTATCATGCTTCCCCCACAGTCACTCTTTTCTAGCCTAGGAAATCCATCAAGCCCTTTGTCATGTAGAAGTCATTCCATACCATCCTAATAGTATCTACAGTTCTCCAGGATTGATTTGAGTTTAGGTTTTCCTGAATAGTTTTGTCTCATTAGCAAATCTTTTCCTTTTACTGCTTAGCCCTGTTTTTAGATCAAGGGTAATTTGAATAACATGGAACAGATTTTTGTCAGTAACCTTCTACTCCTGTGGTTGCCATTCTTTCTATTGCATCATTGTGATGTTCTAGATAATTGGGGAAGTGTTTTCTGCATTGTTTTCACCCATTTATTGGAGGCTTTTCACATCCATCCCCATGAAAGCGTGAAATACCTCTTAACTGACACGAGTTATGAGTTAGAAGAGCAACAGCTTTCTCCTTCTTACCACCTGCTGGGTTGTCCATCAATGCTATGATAAATTAGCCCTTCAAAAAAAAGAACTTGTTATATCAAGCTCAGTTTCCTACATATATTTTGTTTTTCTTGGTTGTTTATTTTTGTTAGGGTTTGATTTGGGAGGGGTTTTTTTTCAGACCAATTCAGTGTTGATCTCAGGCTTGCCTCCTATCAACATTGGCTCTAATGCCTGAAATTATTTAACATCCCAGAAATGTTCTCAGGTTTTTGGTCCTGTCTCTCCTCCTGCACAACAAACCTTGAGGCTGCTAAAATTTCACATCCTCCTGAAAAAAAACCCCAGTCAATCAGGCAGCTGAAGCTCCCATTTGCTGTACCACCCCAGAGAAATGTGTCTCAGGGGGTCTGTGCAGCCACTGCTGAGAGGCAGCAGATTTCAGCATGAAACCCACTGTGTCTGTGGCAGCAGGTGGGAGTGGCTGTCCCGGTGTGCTGATGTGGGGGAAGAGGAGGGGCACACCACACATGAATAGCCAGGCACACATGGCACATCTTCTCACCAGATGGTGCATCAGACCTGCTGGAGCTCAACTCTTAATTAAACTAAGAACTAAGGGCCCCACTCAGTCACATCATCAGTTTCCTCCCAACCAGATGTTAGCAAGACACCACAAAAATTGCATTCAGTGCAAGCCCAAACCCAGGCTGAAGGTGGCCAGTGCCCAAGCCTCACGTACCATCTCTGCCAGGATAAGAAGTTTTCTCCAGCAGAGAACTGACAGCCCCTTTGTTCTGGGTCATCGTGCCCTGAAAGTCCTCTCTATGGCAAACCCGATACCAGCACGGCTGCAGCACTGCACTGTTGCTAACCAGGTATAGAAAACAGCCTGAAGCAGAGCAGGAAATTGTCTGTAGGGTTTATTCAAAGCTTCCCAAAGCAACCAGCTACATTAATTTTTCCTAGCAGATCATCACACTGACCAAGATAACCTCTGTGCTGAAATCCCAGATGTGCACCTGGCTAAGAGCAAACTGGCAGCAGGTGTCTCAATGGATAATCTTACAAGGCATTTGGAAAACAGATAAATCTGTGAAGCCTTCAAAAGCCTCTGGATAGTATTTTCAGTAGGTGAATGGAGAGAAAGGAAAAGAGACCCAAGCCAAGCTGCATGGCAGCCCTGCATCTTTGCCTCTGGATCGCCTTCAGTGCAATACAATGATTTTTGGGAAGTGAGGTCCACAAGGCCCCAAAGAAGCAATAATGATTTAATCTATTTGGGTAAAACCTGAAGCCAGCAGCCTATCTATGATTTTATTTGTCAAGCAATGGTAACAGAGTAGTACAGATTTTTATATCCTGGGTATTGACTCAGTGTCAAATATTTAATGAAAAAAACCCAAGAAAAATAAAAAAGTAGCTGATCCAAGGACTGGAAGTGACTGTACTCGAGGATCCAATCCCTCTCTAACCTGAAGTCCCCTCCTCTTCACTTCACCCCAGCTTTTCCCTCCCTCTCTGCCCTTCTCACTTGGAAGATGTTATTGTTTAACATGGCACATTCCCAAGCTGCTAGACCAGGACAGTAAAATTATTCACTGACTTTACTGTACTCTTCTACCAGTCACTCATTTTTTAAGCTTTCAGCTCTCCTTCCCTCCACCCCCACCTCCTCCATTCCCCAATGAAATTTGCTTTTTCCCTTCTCTCCCTCCCTCTTTGCTAGGCAGAATCTGGAAAAAAGAAATCAAGGCCAAACTCAACAAAACTACTGCTGCGTAAGAGCAGTCCTTTTTCACACACAGATGGTCAGTCAGAAGAATGAGCGCTTTATAAGACAGACATCGTGCTGGTCTTTGCAATCCTGTTCCCCTGGACCCCAGCAGGAGTTTTTCATCACCAAAGTGGATAATAACTCTGTCAGACACCTCATACACACAGGTATTAATAAAAAAATAAAATAAAAAAAAATACTGCAGTGACTGATTTTACAAGAAACTGGGAATCTTAACGCGACGGTTAAAAATGCGCGCCGTGATTACGCACAACCAATGGCTGTGTCAACAGGGCTTTATGGCAGGTTGCTAATCAGCAGGGAATGCACTGATGTATACTGCCATGTTTTTGCACTTTATGGACAACATTTCTGTGGCCAAAGTCCATGTACTGTTGCACAGCCATAAACATGCACACACTGTGCTTGTAAACGCCCAAGTGTCCATAGCCTTCTCCGTGTTTGCATATGGAAACCCCATTTTCATGGGTAACAGCAGCTTACAGCATCACTGCTGGGTGCACCACAAGGTGCCAGCAGGTACTCATGCCTTTATTTCTCAGATTTGGCCTAATCTACAAATGGGCTTAAACACATTATTTTAAAGGAAAATTTAATTTTCACCAGACTAAGTTTTGATGACTAACAAGGTAGATTGCCATCATTGTTAATCAGATGCCAGACCCTCAGCTTTTCTTGTGGTAGATCTAGAGTGTCAAGCCCACATCTGAAAGGCACAGAAAGCACCAGCATTGGCTAACCCAGAAACACATGTCCCTTTGTTTAAAACACAAAAATATTTTCAGAATCTCTACATTTCCCTACAACAAAGGTAGCAACACTAAAAAATCCCTGCAGGAAGCTTGAAGTAGGAGCTCTGTTATAACAGTTATCTTTCTGCCATAAATGGAAATTCATAACACTTTTGTAACCCAGCATTTTCAAATTCAATGAAATTATGTGTGAACTCTTGCACTCTCGCTTCATTAGTCGTTCCCTTCATTAGTCAAATGAGAAGGGGCAGTAGTTAATGTTTCTGTTCATGACAAGAGTTCTCACAATAACATATTTAAGGGCTATTCTGACATTAACGTTTTAAAAATGTGCTCTGTATTTAATCTGATTCAATAAAGGCAAAGAAGAGAAATGCTGTCATCTCAGAAGGTTTAGGATGGTTGCGTTCCCAAACAGAAGTTCCTGTATGACATCCTTTTGTCACCAGCAGACCACTGCTCACAAAGAACTGAACACTTATGGTGTATGTGGAAGTACAAATCCCTGCTAAGGACCTGTGCTTTCCACACGATAAGCAGTACCCAGTCTTGAAGCCTTCATCCCAATTTTTCCTTGAACACAGTGGTAGGAAATACCCTCTTTTCCTGCTCTGGCTACCCTTCCTCTCCTGCTCCTCCCTTTACCAGTCTCTGTTTCAGAATCATTTCTTTGCCCTACTGAAGTTTCTGAGAAATAAACACCACAAACAACATCACGCTGATGGTTTGTACTCTCCCTTGGGTGAAAAATTAATTCAGGATTTTGTTCAGGAGCTGTCAAAGGTCAGTACATTACATATCATTAAAAAGATGCATGGACAAAGCTACCAGTGAAGATTGCCAAGAAATGGGCTTTGCTGTGCCCACCTCAGTTTGCTGGTGTCAAGCCTTCAGCTTCATTTTCCAAGCGTAATGAAACAAATTAAGTCAGCCTTTTCAGCATCAATCTCATCCATCATAAATTAATTTTTAGGGGCATTTTCCCATGGATTCAATCCAAGTGACCTGGATTCCATGCTTCTCTTTTACACCAATCATAAAAATTAACAATAAGTGTTCAGAATGAGATCTCATACATATGGAGCATAGAATAAGATTTAGAAAAGGTTAAAAGTGTTTCAAGACATGGGGAAAAAAGCTTAAATAGCAAGTTTCTGAATGTAAGAAAGCTATTTGAAACAAATTTATATTAACAGAGCACAAACAGATTAGGTATTAACTCTGAATGCACTACAATCATGTATAGTCCTGTTTTCAATCAGTCTTTTCAAACATGTAGACACTGTTTTTTAATTATTATTAATGACAAGTGCTCAGACTTCACCACAATAGCAAAGCTTTTATTAAAGAAGGTGAGAGGAAAGGAGAAACTTACCATAAAGACAGGTTTTTCAGCCACACATATCTCAGTGACTCCAAAAACTTTCTCTGGCATGTATGGTGCTGACCTCTGTGAAATACAAGGTAGAACTGGTCTGGGAAGGAGGCTAGCAGGCCAGTAAGCAAATAGACTTTTTAACTGAGGACCCTAAACAGGGTAAGAAAAAAAAATAAAAATCAAACAAACAAAAACCCAAGAACAAATTTTCCTCTACAGGAAAATACATGGCAAAAAGGAAAAGTGCGTATTTCAATGTATGTTCTCACTTTCTTTCTCTGCATGCCTGTCTGGCAATCTGAGTTTCTCCTCCTAAGAGCATCAGCTGCAATGATTACCACAGCAGCAATTTATTGATGGTAAAAGGTGAAAAAAGTCTAAAAACTGGTAGAGAGATGCATCCTCAATCAAGCCAACTTTGGAGAATTTTATAAAGCAAGGTGAGCTCCAGAGTATTTAACAGGGACTTCTGCGTTTTCTTTGATAATTTCACTTTTCCCAGGTTGGGTTTCAAAATGTTTCTATCTTAGCATGAAAATAAGGGAGGTTATAAACCAACCCTGCAGTGTTCTGGCAACCTTGTGCAAGTCAGAAACATATGTCTGTGAATGATCTGACAGGGGCTGAAACCCCAGGCTTGTAAAACCAACCAACAGACTTCAGTGCTTTCAGTGGAGGCAGGATTGATCCCTGGCAATCCAGGATTATTAGGGCTGTATTTTTTTAAGCAGAACAGGGAATGCATTTTAGCTGGATTTTAACTGAAGAAAACTCTTCTGATTGTAATGGCATTACTACCTTTCTAGCTCCCCCCCGCTTCATTCCCCCTGCCAGCAGCTCCCCACCTTATCCTCCAGCACACAAAGCTTTTTCTTCATCTCAGCCTCAGTCACATAAACTGCTCTGAAAGGCAGAATCAGGCTCTCACGAAGCTCCTGCCGAAATTAATGAGACTTGGCACCAGATCATCTTATAGAGAATGATTTGCAAGAGCAACACCTTACTTACTTTTTGAGACAACACAAAAATAACTTTTCCACTGACAGTTTTTGTCCTCAGCTCTAACTTTTACCCGAGTCAGGAATATTTTTTGCTTTATATCTGACTTGACAGTTACTAATACTACTGTGAGAACACACCACCTGACTTTATACGATTTAGAAAAAGGAGAGAGAGAAAAGATAATAGTTTCATTATAAGTTTTAAGTCTCTGTAAATCTCTCTACATCGAACCATTCCTGATCTCCCAAGAGGGACTCTCCAAACACTGAAGCCATGCCTATTTGGCAAGAACTACAGACAGGGATTTCTTTTTTAGTCTCCTTCGTCTCTACAGAGGGCAAAAATCTTGGATAGAAAACTTTGGCCCAGAAGCCTTTTTCTTTACTTGCAGCAGTTAGAGGCACAGTGATGGTTTTAATAGAGTTCTGTAATGACTATATTGCTACTTTTTATGACCATTTCTTGGAGCAATAAAGTTGCAGAGGCAATGATATTGAATCACTAAGTTTTCTGCAGTGAAGAAGAGAGCATAATTAGTCCATGAAGTCATTTTCATTCAAAGAGCAAATGCATTTCCAACTCCTGCAAAACACAGCAAAAATTCTTTCTCACCTGTGTGCTCCCCAAGTCAACATCAGAAGCTGAGCTCATGTTGCCCAGATACTTGAGGAGTAACTTAAAATGTCCCCTTGACTTCTATTTTGTGATATTTCTGCAACTGTTCCTAAGAGTGCCTGTGACAGAGCCTATCAATGCTCCCTGGACCACCCAAGGATCTCATGCTCTCCAGGGAATCACAGCCTTAATGGGCAGCTCCACAGCTCAGCTTCTCCCACCTGGACAAGTACAAGGCAGCTACCTCCCAAATCACATACAGAGGATAAATGGGGACCCAAGTGGGATAAATTGCCCCCTCTCTCTTCACTGTCCTTGGAAAGGCTTAAGGCTCCTGAGTTAGGTACTTTGATTTGGTGACAAACCAGGAGAGGATGTTCTGCTCACGCAGTAGTTTTTTTAATTACATGGACCTTGCAAAATAAAGTGAATACCTTTTCACCACAAATCTTTATAAAGGTGCAGACTGAGAGACTCGTACAAGTGTTGCAAACTAAAACTCAAGTTCCACAGAAGGAAAGTGACAGATTTTACCGAAGATTTCAGTGGCACTGGAATTTCTCCTACTTATGCCCAAACAGCTCGGTTTATTAGCACAAAAAACCCCCTATCTATTCAGTAGAACACTTATTAACTTCACTTTTAGTGTATCTAAAATCACTATCTAAGCCAATCACAGCTGAATACATGATTCTCATTAGCCAGAACCAAATGACTTTCCTCTACAGTTCAGCTATTGCTACAGCTGTAGCTGTTACGTGGTTCTGTGTTATGCTGTTCTGTAGTAAGGCATGTCAAAAACACAAACCAAAAGGGAAAATTATTTCGTTTCCAAAATAAATAAAATGCCTTTGATCAGTATTAATACACGAAAGGCAGGTATTAAAAGTTAAGGGACATGCAGGAAATTGGTTCCTCACAAAGCTTCAATTAGCTTTCAAATTATCTCTCACACTGTGTGTACAAATATTCCTAACCAAGCTTCACTGAAAAATGGATTCTCGATACTTTTATTTACCTAGTAGTTAACACAAGGATAACAACACACATGCAAATTTAAAATAAAAACATATGTCGGGATCTTTTGCCCCAAATAAGAATTTGAAACAGATGTGCACTTTTAACTGTATTTCTTCACCCAATGCTTTTCTCTTCACTGTTTGTATCTTTAATGTATTTTTTTTCAAAGGTACATAATAATTTATTCCCCCTTTTATCTGAAAAGCATGGCTTTCAAATAACATATTCTATCTTTATTTCTTGCTGGCATTACTCATCCATATCAATTGGTGTTTTGCACAAAGGGAGCTGACTGCAGTTCAACTGTAAGCTGGGATATTATTTTCATTAGATCTGCATTTAAAAATCAAAATAACAATGTTGTAGGATGAAAACATTATAATATTCAACATTGTTTCTGCAAGTTTTGTGTTCATAAATGTTCCATTAAACTCGTGTTTTTATTGGACACTTCCATTCTACTTCTTTCCGCATGTTTTCAATAGCAGTGCCTCATGTTTAGAGGGATAAATTAGCTGCAGCAGCTTTTCAGTCCCAGAACCAGAAAATATTGGAAAATATATATGATGCCTCTTTTTCCCCTAAAAACTTTAATTGTAGCTTTTGCAGAAAAGCATTAAAAATTCAGTAAAGCAAAATTCCCTGGAGCAGCAAAACTCAAGAGTCAGCTCTCTACTCAATGGATCAAATCTGAATGAATTCTGCAAGACTCAGATTTCAGGCTATGCTCATCTACAATGAAAGTTAGCAAATGCTCCTAAATTTCTACTGGACCTAAATGGCAGGGTGTGGGTATCCAGGGAATGCAGAGACTCTGAAGGAGGTCCAGGTCTGGTCACCACAAGGTCCAGCTTACTCCAGCATCACTGTTGAGCACCTCAAAATTGAAGCTTATTGATAGAGCTCTGTAATTGAACCAGTAATTAAAGTTTTCTGTTAATTTGCAATAAATTGATATAACAAAAAAATTTCCCATGTCAAGCTGTTTTACTCATGACAAAATCAACGTTCAGGAAAATCCTTATCTGTCCTTTTCCAGTGTTTTCATTCAGCCTTTCCAGTGTACTTTTTGCATGACAGGACCATAAACTGCATGGCTGCTGGCATCTTTCACCATTGGGCCCTGCCACATCCACCATCAGTAATTTAACTGTGGGTTAAGAGAAAGTGTCTTCACATGACACAGGGCTTTTTTCTTTCTTTTCTTTTTTACCACCCTTACTTAAAATCTTTCAGATATCAGAGTTGGGACTTGACTTCTTAGTATTTTCAATGGTATGGTAGCTTCAAAATATGACATCCAAAAGCATTTCACCACATCATGTCAATGAAGAGATTACCTTGGTAACAGCTGAGCAAAACACATTTTCAGCACCCAGAAAATGTAAATCCTTCATATAATTGAGACTTTAGAAACTAAAACATTTTAAAAAAACTCAATTCAGATTTCTTAAGAAGGTGATAATTTCATCAAATAAGGTAAGATTCTTCAAGGGGGATGTCAAAAGACATATTTCTGGCCCAAATGCTCAAGCCTCTGCCCTTGTCAGGTATCTGATTCAAAGTATGTGGCTATAAATACTTTTTAAATCTTTTTAATACTTAGGAATTAAAATACAAATGAAACAAGTTATGTTTTTTCCTTTTCATTACTCTGAAAAATGCTAGAATAGCATGCTGTATTTTTTTGTCCAAGCAAACACATTCTGTCTGATGCAGACACCTGACAAAATTTAAAGCTACCATTTAAAGTCTGGCAAAGCCAAAGTGACTAAAAAGAGGGTCTTATTTAACAGTGTCTTATAAAAACTGTTCTATGAAAATGGAGAGAAGAGACAGGCAAATTCAATAACTGGGGAACTTACAAGGGCCATGACTAATTGGGATACCAAAGAGTAAATTAGGATATATTTTTAGAACCTTGGCATACTTGAAAAAAATGCAGTTACACAACAATCAGACAGAAGGGGAAAAAAGTATTACCATCCTGCAGACCTGGCACACCTCACTGAAAGCTCACAAGAGAAAACCAAGCTGCAATGGCCCTACACCAATCAAAAAACCCCATAAAGGCTGAGACAGGGAGATGGCACTATAAAAATCATAATCAGACTCAGGAACCAGACTGACTGAATTACATGTTGGCCTTTGAGAAGCAAATCAAAACAATCAGCAGAGAAATCCAAGCAGCATTTAAACATTGACCATTGGAAAGTAAGAGCAGCAGCAAGTCTCTGAGATTTTTTTCCTTTTTTTTAAAGTGAGTTCAAGCAAAGCTAGTAAAACTTGGCAATTGTTAACATACCACCATAACTACAGGTTTAATAATGTCCCATAAACTTTAAGAATTTCAAATTCATTGCAACAGAGCAGCTTATACGTTCATTTTGCAACACACCCATTTTCACACTCAAAGACCTCAGAAAAGCAGATTAAAGTTTATTTTTCTTTTGATAAAGAAGTTAAGCAGATTTTGGCAGCTTGCCATCAATTTGACCCCATCTCCCAAGTTCCCCCCTGCCCAAATACTATAAATTAATCTTACACTGGTTGGGGGGTGGCGGGGGGGAAACCTGAAAAACTTCCAACATTCAAGTCCTTTGGCTGAACCTCTCAGGGGCATATCCCATGGTGACAATCGTTAGTCTTGACTATCTCAGCTGGCTTCTTCCCCAAAACTGTCCCTATAGCACAAATTTCCATTTCCTCTTGGTCTAGATGTCACCATGATCCCTAATTTCTTATTCATATTCTCCAGAAATATCTACCAGGACACTTCTTCTGGACTAGCTGCTGGTCTCACACAAGGGCATTTGCAGAGTAACCTCACTCAGCTGAAGTCAATCCAGGTTTCCACTATGAAGCCCAAGAGCAGAGTATGGGCCTACAAAGTTAGCCCCACAAACTAGCAATTAAATTCAAAAATTATTCAAGGAGGGAAAAGTTTTAGTTGATTTTGACTGCAAGGCAGATTAAATGAAGGTTTTTATAACTTGCCTGCCTAGTAGTGAATATACATTAGAGTCAACAAATAATACAAGGGGACTCCCACCTTACAGACAGTTCATTGAAGTGTACACGTTTTCCTAGGCCACTTTTTAACATAATGCTAAGAACACTGATATCCCAATCTTCCTTCAGAAAATTTAACTACTTTTTTTCTGATTCTTTCTCTGCAGTAGTTTCCTATAATGTTAAATCCCCAGTTTCTTCACTTAGATGAGCAACCAACTGAAATGATTTTTCAGGACAGACCAAAAATGAAGGAAAGTTTCAGAGTTCCTAACAAGTCTGAATTTCATGAAACAGAAAGCTGGTTGTTACATCATTCTATGAAAAAAATATTTATATTGGCTCTGGCTTTAAGGTTATATTTCTCAGTTCATGCAAGTGGCAGGAAACACACAGAATCTAATCAAGAGATAGTCCACAAGGCTTGTTAAATGAAATGTTAAATAAAGAGTTCTTATGAAAACAAAAAGATGCAGCTCAGGAAATGAGCTTGGTCATCTCACAGCCCTCTGTTGTTCCATAGCCAACCATTGGCTAAACATTAGATTATCACTGTAAACAATACACAGGGATAAAACTGCTATCAGGATTTACCCTAAAAGCAAGTCTGAAGGGCACCTAAGTGACTTATGAGGCTCAGCCTTATTTTTGAATCTGACTTAAGAGACTAATTCAGATCTTAATGAAAACCAGGGAATGTAGGTTTTCAAGTCATGCACTTTTAAAGAATTTACTTAAAATGTAAAATACAATTTTATGCACAAGCCAGAAAATCCAGCAAGAAAATATATGCACAAAATGTGAATTCAAGAAAAATCCTCTCATGTAGAAGTGTCCTCTCTCCTTTTATTTTTCAGTGCAGAAGGTCGGTGTTACTAGAAAATAAATAACATGAAAGAGGCGGAAGAGGACAGGGGAAATTGCTCTGCAGAAGAAAAACAAAGAACAGCAGTCACAAACTTCTCATGAACTCCTGAACTACCAAGTTAACCAAGGTAATCTATTGCTCTCCTCCATACTTCTAGTCCAGCCCTTCTTTCATCTCTTTGGCCTCGATGCCATAACTTGTGTACATTTGAAAGGGTGAACTATGAATTAGCACAGTGAATGTGGCCTCTCAGTTTCCAGTGGGGTTCTCACACTGGTATGCATCAGCCTCAGACAAAGCATTTTTTCCAGATTTTTACAAGAGTAACAGCAGTGTCTAGTATTAATATCTTTGCCTCTGCTTTTATTTGACAGCATGACTGCATTTACATTTCAGGGAAAGCCCATACAAAGGGATGGCTTTGGAGCTTGGCTCCCGTATGTGCTCCTAGCTCGTAACATGGTGAAATAATAGCTATTTTTATTCCATCTGGCAGGGAGTTTTGCCGTTGATGTAGGATTGCATCTCCTGTGACCACAGGGTTTCTCAGATTTCCCAACAGTTTAATTGCTCTGTGCTACGTGAAGTTGCATTTTCTGAGAGAGAAGGAGCCATCTCATACAGCCAGGGCTCTGCAAAGCAGCCAGCATTGCTGAAACACAGCCTTTGTTCAGGGACTACTAGAAAAAGAAAATTAGTAAAATTTCAGTGGATAAAGAACCACAATCCAATAAAGGGCTTAAGCTTAAAAATTACTATCAGATAAACTAATGAAGGAAAAGAAATTTAAAGAAAAAGCTTGAGTATGGAAGGATTTAAGTATCTTCATTTCTCTTATTTAAACTCTATAAGCCCTTTATTTCTAGAAGGGGAAAAGGGGGTAATGGAAAAAGAAAGAGACAACCAAGTGAGTTGGATGTCTCGACAATCAATGAAACGTGGACGATCAATGAAAATACTTGGTTTGTTTTTACTTTCCTCTCTTCCTGAAGGAATTAATGAAACTCTTGAACTTTGGCCTCTTTTTTAGGCTAGAGGAGCAAAGAGACTGCCTGACTTAATATCCCCCAGAACCCACAGCAATGCTGATGGAATATTTTATTGTGAGAACACTGCATGCTTATTTGGCATTGCTTTCCCTAGAGGGAATATGGTAGACAGTGTATAGATTAAATTTAGCTAGATTTGGACATTAAGACACAATACTTGGTGCCTTGATAGAAAAGATCAAGAGAGGTCATTCTATATGTGGTTTTCTTTGTAGGTTTATAATGCTTCTGCCTTTCTTATTCCTTTTTCCTTTTCTTTTTGTGGCATTATTATTGCATAGCAGACAACCATTCCATATTTCTTAGTAATGCTGGTGTCATAGTTTAGACAATATAAGAAGCCTGCATCAGGAAAATAATCAGGAGTCTCTGAAGAACTCAAAGTCCTTTCAGCATGCCTCATAATTGATTTCAAGTGTCTGATGAGAAGTCCCTGTGACACAGTTTTTCTTTGGCTTCAAAAATCAAACGGAGAAAAATCCCTGCCACAGGAAAACCAAAACTTCAGGTCTGAAATGGGGGTTTTCTGGGATTTTCTACTTTTACATGAAATGCCACTATTCAGTAGGAATCCTCAGTACTGCACCAGCTAATAACAATACAACTATAGTTTTCTGTAGCCACTGCCTTGCAGACAATAAAAAGACTCAATTTTAAAGAACAGTGCAAAAACATTTTCAGGCCATTTCCCCGCTGGCTTTTCCTGTCTGGAATGCCTTTCAGAGGTTTTGCTCTGCTGACACTGCAGGTTAAATGAAAAAAAAATCCAAACAGAAGCCACAAAACTCAACAACTCAGCCTTTTCATCTACCTAAGAGTTTTTAAGCCTGCTCATCACCATGGGATCCAAATGCCCCTTTTCACATTTCAGTGTTTCCAAAAGGATCAAGTCATGGTAAGACTGTAATACTAGAGTGGCTGTTGCAGGGAAAGATTGTTTAAGAGAAGAAAGAAATCCTCTTCCCTAGAAATAACCCTGAACAAGACAAATTAGAGGTGGAATAGGAGAGAAAGTAACAGGGCTGTTTTTCCTTGGCAAAAAGATTAGTAGAGTTGGCAACATATGGAAGCGGAGTTGTAAAGAGTTGGAAGAAAACGCTTTCCTCTAACCTTCAAGTGCAAAGAGGTCACAGTTCTTTCAAAGAGCTTCCCTTGGGATAATGTGAACATGGATCGTCCCATACTTCACGGATTGAATAACCAACCATCTGAAAGGAGAATAATTTGAGATAAACTGAGATTAGTTTCTTGCATTGACATCTGCTTGGAAAATCTAGTGCAAGGGTCATTTGGCTTGCTATGTTAATGATAATACTGCCAACAACCAGTATCAAAACACTGAGAAATTTGTTAAAATCTGGCACATTACATCCTGCTTAATAAATTCAAAGATTTGAACATGACAGCGTATTGTAATGTAGTAATATAATATAGTAATTTTGCAGAACCAGATTCATCCCATGAGGAGACCCAATACTGATTTCAATACACATGCTTACTGCAATCTGAATGAATTATTTGAATACATACTTAGCTGAATACATACCAACAGCACTACAAATGGAATGAAGAAAAATCATGCTCCTTTTTTCTCTGTATTATATGCAATTGGGGGAAAAATTATTTCTTCATACATATTTGTATCTATACTTTTGCAATAAGAAAAGTGTACGCTTAAATGCAGGACAAGGTTAACTGTTAAGGCCTGGCTGGCATGCCTTAGTTAATGTGAGTTAACAAAAGCACGGTCATTCCAAAAGAGGCATGCACAGTAAGTTTTTTGATAAGGGCATGAGCAGTCAAATCAAAGAAAAGATCTGCTTGAGTCACCCAACACAATGAAGAAAGGGACAGGATAACCACCAAGTATCACCTTGGGAGAGGCAAATCGCTACTGTTTTTTTGCTTCCCCCTCAGCAAATGGTGAGACTGGAGTGCCTAAAAAACAGCTCCCTGGCTGTCTTACATTGCTACCTGGGGAGACAAACTGAACATCCAGGATAAAATTCCTCATTCTGGAAGTTCCATTGGCAAAGTTTTACCATACATCTTCCCAGAAAGAGGAAAGTTTTCAATTATCAGAGATTAGTCGTGGTATTTCCACTGGGATGGGCTAACCACCATGATCATCTTTTCACTTCTACAGAACACCTGATGAGAAGACTGGACAGAGTAGGAATGAATCTGGAAGGGCCACAGATTGGGCATAATATTGGACAATCCCTATGCTTCCACAAGGTCAAAATGGAGAAGCGTGAAAGAAATTGACATAGACTAACAGTTCCTGCTCTTGTTCCAAAAATGGAGCTGTGTGAAGAGTGAAAGTTTTCTCTAAGTCCCTCTGTCAGTAGCAAACATGGGAGAAGTGACCCGATGCTATTTCCTCATCCAAGACACAGGCATCCCTCTTTGGCCATATAGAGAGAGCTGGTGGAGGCTGAGGGGGAAGCTGGGCAGTGTGGAGAGATGGCTGGCTAATCCTGTCAGGGGAAAAAGTGTTTCGTGTCACTCAACAGCATCTCCACAGGGCAGCTACAGGAGAAGCGCTGACAGCCCCTGAAAGGAATCGCAGTCAGTCGTACTCCAGCAGGAAGAGGTCGGCTTTGACACCAAGCTTACAGGGTGGGGGAGATGAAAGTGTGGGGGAGGGACATCTGGGCTCCATGTAGGATTTCACCTTCCTCTGCCCCACAAGGAGTCCCACCTGCTTCCAGCCAGCCTGTACATTCTGACCCCTTCACGAATCAGTTCTGTCACTCTCTCATTCCCCAACTCTCAGAATTTAAACTCGCCAACCCTGCTGCCAAAAGTAAAGACAGGAATAACATCAGAGTTGAGAGCAATTTCAGCATAAGGAAGAGCTGCAGGGACAGAGCAGGGATTCTTGCCTCATATGACACAGAGTACCTACCATACCACAGAACACACTGGTAAGTACATTTTGCGAGGAATTTTTCAGACTTATCCTATTTTTCTCTAGAAAATGTTTAGTCAGACACCTTCAGTCAGTGGTGCACTTGAATGATTCTCAGCAGGAGAAGGAGCAAATAAGTGTAGGCAAAGAGGTGAAACATCTACAGAAGGGATGAAGTCACCCAAGACATCAACAGGGCACTGTAAATAAGAAGGCACTTTAATCACATCATAAACACCTATACTGGCACAGAGTCACCACTTCTAAAGTACAAATCAGAAATCACACAAAATAAATGTAATCTATGTTCTACCTGAGGGCCACAAATGCTCCCTGAGTTCATGGGATTCATCAGCCCCACACTATGACAGAGCACTCCGAGGGACAGGGGTATTCAGCTGTGGTCAAGGACCTAAATCTTCCTCCCAAAAGACAATTCATGTTTTAAAAACACAAAGGTATCTGAGTTACAGTTGGGCATTTGGGTTTTTACACAAGATATTCCTAACCACTTAGGACGCTTATGCAGCATTTTTACAGCAGCACACTGCCTACTTTGTGCCACTCCCTCAGTGCTAGCAGCCACACATCCCTCTCAGAGACCCTTGTCCTTCTCTCCTAGGCCCTCAGAATGCCTTGAAAGAGACAAGAATTCTTGCCTCAAAAAGCAAGTGAAAACTGCTTTTTTCTGATACATGACATCATATAGGGCAGCCCCTCATCCATCAGTGGGGAATAAAATTCAGAGGTCTGGTTGTTCCTTTGCTTCAGTTGCACTTCAACATCACGTTTTCCCTGCTTTGGTGGATTAAGCTGAAAGGCTTTACAGGAGATATGTCTGTTACAGGGATGTAAACAATAAATAATTATAGGAAATAGAAAGACTGATTTATTGAAGACTATTCACTTCTAGAAAGTAAATAACTGAACTTTCAATTTAAGTGGACGTTTTTACTGCCAAATAAATCTGCTTCCAAAGATATGAGAAGAGACTTCATGTAGTACAGAGAAAGGAAAAGTTAGAGAAATTCAGATAGTGCCAGCAAGCAGAGAGGACCAGACTCTTGATAGATGCTGCTGGTTTAGACCAACCTAGAATTGTTTATATACTCATCTGCCATTGAATGACAGTATGATGAGATATAGCAGATGTAAACAAATTGCTCTTGAGTAAGGGAAAAAGAGCCACATGCCTATCCAGCAGCCTACATATCAATGAACTGCAAAGACCTTGATATTTGCTTTGCCCAAATATGGACCACCAGGACTTTTGAGATAAGCTCCTAAAGTTAGGTACTGCATTTGTTTGTACGTTTTCAAATGTCATGCTTTCAAAAACATTTGTGTACCCAGCAGTTCCCCTGGATCACAAAGAGAGGTGGCAACTTTTAGCCACTTTTTACATCACTGATGTACCTTTGTGGATTCTGATGGAGATGGATCTGTGGACTGATACGCATATGCAGAATCAGAGTTCAGGAATGTTCAGTATTGGCCACTAGCTGCCTTGTGAAAATTCTCCCAAAGCACCAGAGGTCAAACACTAGACAGAGAACCCCACTGTAAATGAGAATGGACCAATGGATCTGATGGGCCACCACAAGAACAATAATTGCACCAGGCTTATTACCTGAATCAGGTGATACATTTGGACACATCCAGTTTCTAGTGAAGATGAATGTGACCTGAGCTTCTTATCACTTCTGAAAAATGTTCAGGCCAAAACCTGAGGTCTTAATATCCTTTGTGGATTTCTGCTCTGCAGTTTCTATTCAGTGCAATGCTAGAAATAACACCATTTTCTTGGTCTACATGGTTTGTTTCAACAGCCTACAGAATTCAAAAACTACCCTCCTTAATTTTCAACAGCTACTACCTCTAACTGTCCTTTTCCAATGAACCAAATATTACTACTTTTTGATCTCATTTCCCACAAAGTCAAAGTACAGTTGACACTCCCTGAAGTAACATAACAGATATGGGTATATCTAAAACATGTGAATTCAGGAGAGATTTGAAAAGTTTTATATATGTGAAATAATTGAATTCACACACCACTGACTTTTATCTCAAAGGATGGCCACACAAAATGCTGAGCGTGATTCCTAAGTGATGAGATATTAGATTTCCATCTGATCTGATGGACTGTCTTAACAATTTTATGGAATATGATCTATCCCTCAGGCTTAGAGTGAACTCTGACAGGTCATAATTTTAATGCTCCAAAACATGAATTTGTGGGAGAGACTTGCAAATCTAAAAAGCTTTTGTATTAATAAAATCATAGAATAAGACAACTATGGGGGAAGGGCAGGGAGAAGAAATAAATACATCCTGCATATTTTTTTTATATTTGTTTACTGTTATACTTCACTTTATTTTCTATTATTCTACCTCTGAGCCTTCTTCTTTTGTTTCCTTAAAAATTAGTAATCCTCACTTCAACAGTAAAGAGCTGGGCAAGATTACTCTTCATCCAGGTACAAATACAATCCAAAACACATAGAAGACTTATTTTAGTTGTGGCTGGTGAATTTCAAGAGCTCCTCCTGTTTTGTGACCACATACAAGAAATCCACATTTCTATGGCCAAATCAAGCAGATTGCAAACTTTGCTCTAGAGTTGGAGCAGGCTTTGAAGTCAGAGACTCAGAGTAATGAAATTAAAATGCAATAGGACATTAGTTCACTGAGTTCATGTACCAGCAAAAATCTGTTTTAAGATTTGAAGCTGAAGTTAAAAGCACAATAAAGATACAAATTCCTGCTAATCTGAAACTTTCTCTTTCTCACCTTGTCATAAAAGCCTTTTGTGCCTGTAGCCACAGTCCCTTATCTATCCTGCAGACTCTGCCAAAAGGAAGCTGACACCTCATCAGAAGATATCTGGGGAGAATGGTACTGCTTGAATCCTGCCTTTATCTCCAGAATGATATTTTAGTCTATAAGGGATGGCAAAGGATTTCCACAGGCAGATGAATCATCAGAAAATGTAAACGAGCAGCTCATAAAGAACATGTCTTCCTCATAACAGACAGTTGGTTTTCAGTTTCATCTTCTAACTTTTAAAAATTAAAAATTCAGCTGGGACTGCATCTTTGCCTAATGCCTCTGAATTCCATTTCCCTAACTGCTACACTGGAATTAGAACCAATTTCATAATCATTATAAATGTAAATGGGTTTTTCTTTCGTTCACTGCCAATACTACTCTGGTAGTTGCATAACTTTACGATATTAAATCCTACAGGTATCCCCCTTAGCAGAAGATGAGCACCACAGTTTTTCTAAGAGATCAGGGTGGGCAGAGGCACCCAGTGCTGTGTGTAAGAGAGTTGAGCCTGCTCAGCTACCCCACAGTGTCTGCAGTGCCTCTAGGACCTTGCAGGGCAAGACTTAGCAGGAACCAGTTAAGCTGCAGTAAAAAAGACACTCTTTATCAGTAAAAATATATACAGAGCCACTTCAGTCCTCCTTTCTTATTCATTAGCAATATTTCCTTTTTTTCATTTTCCCATGTATTTACATAGCATCTCTGCAAGCGAAATCTTGGACGTCAAAGGTTTTTTGCTCATTGTTTTTTACCACTTTTGTATCAAAGTGCAACTTTTCATGGATGCCCCTTTACTGCAATATTTGATTCCAGATAAACAATTCAGCAGAAACACAGAATGATGAATACAGAATAATGGAAAATTAATGACAGGCAATACTGATGTTTATTCAAGAGCATCTTTTATTGTGCGTGGCACAGTCATTACAAATATTGTTCTCCTAAATACTCAGGAAAAACTTGAAGTTAGCAAACCCTTTAAGTGTGTGCTTACCTTTAAGCCTGTAGAAAGTCTTCCAAATGCTTGCTGGAGTAGTCATGTGCCTGGAGTTAAGCATGCTTAGAAATACTTCACTGGACTCAGAGCCAAAATCTGTTTGCATTATGGTTTGGGAATAGCAAAGGACAGAGAACAAAAGGAACAGTTATTCAGAATTTGGACAAATAGCTGTAAATACATTTTTTGGTGTTATTAAGTCAATATTGGCTGTGCTCAGCATGCATTGACTGAACACACAATCCTAACAATCACAGCTGAAAAACACAGACCATGGACGCTTATTGGTTTAGACAAGATCACTCCTCGCAGGAGAGTGAGCCTCTAGTTTTACAGACCTTTTAATTCCCTGTACACCATTCCTTTCCCTTTTACAAATCTCCTGCTGTGAAACTCTAATGCACTCTTGAGACACTAGAAATCATGGAACTAGCTCTGCAAATTGTCTGTCAGCCAAAAAAGGAAGAAACTCCCAAGACCAAGGAGTTTAGTTGTTGCTATCCATGCTGGTTTTGTCCAAAAATAAAGCAACAGAGTCACAACATACCAAAACCCAAAATTTTGTCTCAAAAGATATAATAGCTGCATATAATTGGGTTGCTTTATTAGTATTAATAGCCACTCTCTAGCCACCTCTCCACATGCCAAAAAAGGTACCAAGTGTCTGGGGTGTCTACTGGCAAAAACCATAATTTCTTACTTAAGGCAAATCCAACATTCCGTGCAAATGGAAGTAATTTCTGCAATACAAAAAGTCCTTTCAGAAAATGCTGAACTGATTAGTATTATGGAAAAGTGGAACTAATTACTCTAGTGATATAACAAAAAAAAAATAAAGTTAAAAATTAATGCAATCCAATTTTTTGCAAAGAATAATGGCATATTTCCCACATATGCAGCCTTTGTGTAACTCAGTTAAAGGTATATGCAAGATAACCATGAATCTCCCTAACTCATAAATGCAGGTCTCTTTGCAAATCCTTAAGGACCAGGAGTGTATCAAAAGCCTGTACCAAATGTTCATGCCTAGGTTCAATTACTCTTCAGGAACTCCCCAAAAGGGCCATTTTTGCTCCCTCAAAATGAGGTTCACCAGCACAAACCTTATCTGTTCTTCCAATCCCATGTGAGCTCAAGGCAGAGACCTTTCGCTGGCCTTTCACTCCATGGTAAATTTCACCTTTGGAAAATAGAGGCCGTGAGCTTGTCTGAACAACACGTGCCCCTTTTTTTTTTTTTTCATTAACCTATCCCCCTGCAGTTCCATCTGGATGGTCTTATCTGTAGGAATCTGGCCTTTCATTTATTTTTTCAACCACCATTTGTGACAGAGTTTCTTAAAAAACAGACTCATGACTTATTATTAGCACATGGGCAGGTCAGCACACAGGTTTATTTGCTGTTAACCAACATCCTAACATGCTGTGTTTAAAACTTCCAAAGGGACTATGAATAGGCTGTAAAAGTAGGAGGTTGAATTCCTGAAGATAAGAGGTTGTGATGGGACCCCTGTCAAAGCAACTCATATTTTCCTCTGATAACCCTTGAAAATCACTATGCAAAGACATATAGTTCAAACATATGTGAGTCCCTGACAATTCCCTTTTTAAAGGCACTTTGACGACTGGCCTGTAACACTTCAGCCATGTCACTAACGGGAAAAAATAAAGTGTTAAACTTTGAAAATGTACAGCCCATCCAGAAAAGGTAAAAGAAGGGGAGAAGCTAAGATCAGGAGAGAAAAGTAGGGAAAGAGGTAAAAGACAAAGGAAATATTCCCACTAAAGCATGTGCAGCACAATGCCTGCAGGCTACTATGGAGAATAAACACTCCCATCTCTTTTGTAAGGGGCAAGCCCTAAGAATAGAGGTGTGACCAGATGGACACTGGGGACATTGCCTGGAAGGCAAGATCCCATTTTCTTCCTATCAGATGTCTATCAGATCTCAGGCCATGCAAAGCTTCACCACTGGAAACACTCTCCAAAGTAGTTGTGTCCCTTATTTTCAGTATATCATGCATGCACACAGCTGGACACCACATCCCAGGAAATTATCCCTAGTGGAAGAAAAAAATACAACATCACCTCCAGAAAAAATTATCCACTCCCTGGCTTTCATCTTGTGCAGAGCACTGAAAAGTCTGGAGAGAGATAAATGTCTGTTATACAGGGATTTACACATTTCTTCCAGACAATTGACTTAAATTTCAAGCATGAGGCCAGAATTGATCATTTATCAAGTTAATCTTCGTGATATATTTAGTGTCTAACCATAATACCTTCAATTGCTTTCACAGTCAGCAGAGACTGGGCAGGAGGAGAGCACCTGTTAAGAATCAAGAACTGAAAAAGAGCTATGCAGTAGATTGGAGTTATAAATACTGGCCTCAATCCTGCAAACTCTTGGCACCCACAGAGAACCAGTGTGAATGAAGCTACAACTGGCTGCCTTAGTAGTCTGATAATTGTCTATCTATTTTAAGCAGGGACCACCTTCCTAATTCATTGTGGGGCAGGGAAAAGGATTGAGTGTTCAGCCGTGCTCCGCTGTTTCTAGCCTCATGAAATGAAGCAGCAAAAGAAGGTAACTCGATTAAGGCAGTGACTTAAATCATTAGGACATCCAGTAGCTTTCTTACAGCATGAGTGTCTTGATGATTAATCATCACTAAGAAAATTTAGGTTTGATTCTCACTTGCTGTATTGCTCCTGCCTAAAGCAAATATTAAAATATATTCCTATAACGGTTGATTATTCGTTAATCATTTATCCTCCTCTCTCATTTACAAGATAGTTTCTAAACATGAGCTCTTTCAACCTATTAAGGGCCAGAAACATATTTTCTTTCTTGAAGGAATGAAAGCATAGTTTTGCATCTGAAGACCACCAGCTAAAAGACCACCATTTAGCACCAGCTAAAACTGTGAAACCTTTGATCAAAACTGAAGATTTAGTAAGCAAACATCTTTAAAACTAAATCAGTCACTTCCTAAAGTTTTGCATCTTAAAATTCAAAATTAAACATTTTAAATTATTTTTACCTTTGCTAAACTGAAGTACAAATACCAGAGAAAATACTCCAAACTCTATATGGGGCTTAGAATTTAAATCCTGCTGACTTTTGATAAAATCTATGCTCCTGAATCTCTTGAATATATTTTCAACAAAGCTTTGTCTTTTTTGTAAATGACCATTGACAATTTCTAATATTTGCTTTGTTTTTCAGGCTATCCTTCCTGTATGCATCATCTAATTTTATTTCCATTGAATAGTTCCTCTAGATCAGTTTAACTGTAAAAAAAAGAGGGTAAACTGTTCATTCTTGAATTCAAAGGGTCCTGTGTCTGCTATTATAAGTCTAGAAGAGTGTGTGTAGGGCAGTTTCTTGGCTGTCTGTAATCATCACACGTCAATAAGGGCTAAGTTACAACAATACTACATGCTGGGGGGAAAAAAATTACCCCTTAGATCTCTAATTAAATCACCCTCTTCCCTCCCTCTAGCTCTACCCTTTCATTTGATGACCACTTCCAGAACCAGTGGGAGGGGGAAAGCAGCTACTGGGGATTGAGCAGAGGAATGGAGGAGGATTTGTGGGTTGTTTTCCAACCCACACATCATAAAAGGTGGTTTTTCACTCTGATTTTGTACAACACCTCAACACCACAGAACCCCAGATAAAGACAGGGTTTTCAGCACTCCTGTAATTCAATTAATGGACTTGGAGGCCACTGAAGTTATTCTTTGGCATCACTGAGTGAAGAGTTGGGGGGCTGCAGCTCTACAGTCACAGATCCAGAGTAATACAATTACTTCCAATCCAGACTTAAATATTGCCATTGATATAGGAACTAATTGTAAGGGAGTGTTTTAAGTACCTAGATGAATGAGAAGCTCACATTCAAAATCACTGCTGCGTGGATTGTCTAAACTGTACTTTTACATGACATTTTGCCTTTAGTTCAGTAAGCCCAAGCACAGATCACTAACATGTGAAAGTCAGACACTGCAGAGAGACTAAACCTGTGAATTTGCATTTGTACATTTTTTAACTCTCTGGGGTTAGTTCTGGATTACCTCTGATATGCAAAAAAAAAAAAAAAAATTAAAAAGAATAATGATGTCAGGGTGAAAATTCACACGTGGGTAGCAGAGAAGCAATGCTGTTTTGTCCCTTTATACTCAAGAATAGATTTCATTTCAAAATGGGGGAAAATATACAGGTTCTGCATTAATTACGAGCAATTTGAAAACCAGCAAGAAGTACAAGCAAGGCTATCCAAGGTAGATGAAAGCTGCTTTAGTCTGACTTTTGCTTTCTTTTCTGAACTGCTGCTTCCCTAAGTGGCAAGCAGTGGAGGTCAGAGGGCAAACGAAAAGGATAAGCGTCAATGGGAGGCCCTGTGGTGTGACACAAGTGCATAGTGGTATATTGTCCACAGCCCATGAAGAACTTGTCAACAGCTCAGTGAGAATCCCTCAGAGAAGCGTCTACAGTTTCATTGCATCCTGCTCCCTGGAGGCAGTGGCAGATACCCAGGGAAGCAGCAGCTATATAAGCAAGATGGCTCTCTAGGAACTCTGCTGTCTTCTAGTATTTGTTTTTATGTATTGGCAAGAAAAGATTATCAGTAGAAAAGACTTCCAAATGACTGGGAAGTTCTACACAAGCAGAAGTGGCTAGATTAAAAATTAATTGACTTAGAAAGCTAGGTGCCAAAAATACAAAAAATATTTACTAAATTGGCTCATGTTTGAGCCCCCGCAAAATCTTGCAACCCCAATGCCCAGACTTCCAATCTCTTGTGAATCATGAACTTACCTAAGCAGGACATCAGGTTTTGATGAACCAAGATTTTCTACAAGGGAAATAACTGAAATATAGTGTCCTTTTCATAAAAAATTAAGTATCAAGTTATGCTCTGAAATGCAACCTCTTGCAACAGGCAAGCTCTAACTCCTTGTCCCCATTGCAGTTATCAAGGACAGCATGAAAAGCATCTACCATTAAATGATAATGGTCAGATTTTTCAATCCTGGTATACAGCTAGTAGAGTTGAGCAGAAGAGAATTTGTCTCACAGTTAAGGAGAAATTGTGCCTTTCTAGAAAAATCATTTTAAAAGTATGCAATAGCACACACATTGATCGCCTTTGTTCTGGTTTTATATAGCTCCTGGAACAACTGAATAGGAGCCCAAGAAGAGGCTTTTAGGCCTAACATCATACAAGTAATAAATCATCATCCTGATTCTATTTTGAAAAGAAACCAGGAAATAAGGTTGAACTGAATTCTGCCCGTAATGATACACACAATAAAGAGGTTCACCAGGAAAAGAAATCAGAAGAAATTAAACAGCACCTGTTTGGTGGATGAGGCCAAAAGTGTTGAGGATGGATATGTAGTTAGGTTTGTTCATAAAGAAGCAACAGGACTCATCAGAGAATGAAAGTGTGTGGGGAGGGGCGGGGGGTGTGGGGGGTAAAAAGTGAAAGAAAGCAACATTTGGTCCTCTTGGCAGTGGATTTTAAAGAAACTGCAGCTTGTGTTTCTGCAGAATGGGTAAGAAATGGGTTTGGGGCTGCAAAGCACATTTTAATGAATCTCTTCTGTCTCTTAATGATTCGAGCATTCTGTATTTTCTACCTTACTCTTCAAATATCCCTTAATCATCATTTTAAACACAATAAAATATGCAAGAAATGAAGATGGATCCCAGTATCCCAGTCACGTAACTTTAACACAGTGAAGGAATTTTTGCCATCTGAGAGGCTGAGTCAGATTTCTGCACTCCTTTTAACCATTTTTAGTGGCCCACAGGCATTTTGGTCAACTTTTCTGACTTTCAGCTGTGTTACTACAGATCAGCTGTGTTGAAATAAATGGGGTTATGGCAGCATAACCTGAAACATGAGATGAACCAGACCCTGGCACTGTAAACATGATGCCATTTGTGAGATGAAATGTCACATGTTTACATCCACTGCTTCCAAAGTCAGAAGGGCTCAGACTGTCCCACTGAGTAAAGTAAGATTGAGAGCAATGAGTTTTTTGAAAAATTGACTGGCAAGGAACCAAACCATAACTAATAAATATTAGAAGATGAGTTGAGCTTCTCTGAATGAAAAACTGCCCAAGTCATAATAAAATAAATACCTTATGATTGTTAATAACTACAGTAAGGTACAGTTGTTTAAACTTCTGAGGGGTCTTGAAAATGCTGGCAAATATCAGCCAGCCAAGCATGACAAGCATCCCACATCTTCAAGAGACATTTAGAGGCAGTAGAAGCAACATTTTCAACTGCAAGTTGAAACCAAGAGTATCCAACTTGGATTAAGTCTTGCTATTCACAATACTGGCACCTGCATCTCCTGTTGATCCTAGCAGGAATTGTGGCTGCTTTAAATCTCTGAAAATTTTGGTTTCAGACCCAGGACAAAAGCTGCTATTGGAGCACAGCCCCTCTTGCTCCAAGCAAGATATTTTCATGCTTATGTCAGAGCTCAGTAGACAATGTCCAACCCCGACTGAGGGGTCAGAACTTCTGCCTTTGGAGCCTGCTACAACTTAATTTATAACTTAGCATCACAAGCACTCAAAAAAACTTTGGCACTTCATTTCACATAGCTATAATGCAATTCCACTCTTGATACTAAGCTTCCCTAAAAGCAGCCTGCCCAGAGAGCAGCTGGGAGCTGCTAGTTCAGGGAAGAGGAGCAACAGGGTGAGTGAGCTCACCTCAGCCATGCTGCTGCTGCCACAGGGGAGCAACTGCATTTGGGCACAAGGGAAGTGTATTGTGCTCTCTGCACAAAGCCACACTTGGATCAGCTCCCTTTAGGAATCTGGAGGAAGCCCCCTACAGTATTTGAACCCTTGGCAATAGGAAGCTTTTTAGTCTTTTTGTCTGAAAGCTTCCCAGTAGGATATAAATGCTTAGGAAATCACAGCTATACTCACCCTCAGAGGCCACATTTACTGGTTTTGTCTCATGAGCTCATTCCCCAGTTATATCAACAGGACATGGATGTGGAAGCTGAAGACCTTAAGGAATCACTCTAGTTCTCATCTCTCAAGGCTAAAAGCCATAAAACAGAAGGGCATCCAAATTAACTAGACACAGCTTTCAAATCCACTTTCAAAACTGACTGGTCCTGTTCCCTCCGCCCCCTTTGAAGTTGACTTCAGCTTGTGTAAGGAGAATCAGGCTGTTTGTCCATCCCCACAAGGATAGGATCAGACCTAAGTAGGACTAGTCTCCCCTGGCTGCCACAACTCACCAGCACGTGATCATTTCTTACAGGTTGTGGTTCTGAACAGAGGTGCACTCACTCCCTGGGATATTCAGTGTTAATGGAAAGAAGGAGAAGGAAATTGGAAACTTTCTTCTGCAAATCCCACAAAGTATTCCATAGGATTTTCAGAAATGATAGATAAAGTCACTCACAAACCTCATCAACTGTTAAGGGATCACAACACAGAAACAATAAACTCTTCAGAGTTCTTTGTGGAAAATGGATGAGAACAGTCTTTTGAACACAACCATAATAATCTGGCCTCTGAACATGGGAGGTTGGCTGACTTGAGAGAAAATCACACAACTTAAAGATGCTGCTAAACTTCTGCTCCTCTGTCCAGCCAAGACTATCCTGCAAAAAGCCAATCCTGCATTACAACAGGCAGCTTGACTTCATTGGATGATGGGCACTGTGAGGAGATGTAGACAGAGAAACTAAGCAGAAAGAAAACAAAATTTAGATGAGTTCTATTCACAAACCCAGCAATCCCTGGAAAATCATAGTGTAGAATATGCACTGACCTCTGAAAATGAAAACTATGTTGAAAGGACTAAATGTCACTGTAGAGTCAAAAGATAAACAGAATCCTTCCCTTCAACAGCGCCAGTACTTTGTGACTTTTAATAAATTATGTGAAAACAGATTTACAGGCTCATGCCCTAAACTTATGCCTCCTTTGATAAGAAAACATGCAAACATAAGGATCTAGAGAAGCAAATTAAATTCCCAGGACTGGATCATATTCAGAATAAAAACAATGAGGCTCTTCAAAAGCTAATCTCCCAGAAGTCTCAGCACAACATGATACTCTCTCAAGGTGCAGATTTCTCTACCTTGCTGCTTAAGTATGCCTTACTATGCAGAGCATAACAATAAAGAGCTTTTCTTTAATTCAGTTAAAAAGTAACAAACTATCTTAAATGACAAAAGAAGAGAAACAAGACCCTAAACCCTGAAATTAGAAGTTGTAGGAATCAGATTCTCACACAGAGATGTCACTCTGGTTATTGGCTATTACATTCATTTATTTTACTAAAATCTAATAGTGTTTTCTTTATCAGCTATGTCAGGCATTTCCGAATAAATATATTCAGATATCCAAAGCAACACCTGCAATGAAAGGAAGTGAACTTTATCATTACACTGACCTGTAAACAAAGCCAACTGCCAAGGGTGTTCCAGGGAGCATCACCCCAATGAAACTGGAGCTGGCAGTTGCCTTCTTACTAATTTCTCAAAATCCAAAATACGAACCTACAGGATTTACAGACACACTCCCCCCCAGCAAAGCCTTCCCACTCACACCCTTTCCCATAGAATTTGCCTGCAGAAAGGACCAGCACCACAAAATGCTGGTCACCCCAGCACACCCCATTGCAAGAGGCTGCCTGTGGAGTCTGAGGTCTGGTCCAGATAAGTTGCCATCATGGAAATGCTGCAACAAATTTGCTGACTGGTGTTTAGTCAAATTGGGACTTTAGGGCTGGTAATGAAGACAGAGCTGTAGATGTTTCATGTTCAAATAAAGCAATGGAGCTCCAATTCCATATCCCTCTGTGGGGGGTTAACTTCCATGGCACAGCGAGTGAGTGTGAGAGCTGCTAGGGAGAAGAGGAGGTCTCTAGGATTACATGGTGCTGAGCTCCCTTCCTGAGTCTTGTCAGAAATCCAGACCCAACATTTCAGGGCAGCAAGGAATCCTCACTTCTTACATAACTTTCGTTCATAATTTGTACTCCTGTATTGGCAGGATCAAGGACAGAGCCGAGAGCCCTGACTCCAGATCTCCAGCTTCGCCAAGATGCCTTTTCTTTCTGCATTTATCTTCCTCATATTTATCCTGATACATTTATCTGACAATGCAACACCACCCCAACCACTGTTTCCTAACCACAGCTGGGGAAAAGGTGCAGCACAGCATCTTCCAAATCTCTTCCATGGAGTCTAGCTCGACAAATGATGTGGCACAGACAGTGCCACCTGTGCATGGACCAGCCCTGCCCTGCTGGCCCATGCTGATGGGAGGTCCTGCACATGGGTGATGTCAGAGCATCAGGCAGCTCCCTCAGCCAGAGCCTGGACACACCAGGCAGACACAGCAGTGAGGTGCATACTTGCTCCTTCCCTCCTGTCTCTTGAAGAGACCACCTCTTCAAAATCCCTGCAGAACCACAACTCCAGACAACTCTTGCAAGAGGGATGGGAGGAATAACATATTGCATATTTACTATACCACTTCTGTGATCTTTGGTGTGGAAATTTTGCCCACCCCTCTGCCTTTTTCCTCTCAGCTACTACCTCTCACAGTTAAAGACCAACCCTACGAAGTGCTGAGATTATTAAATGCCTTTCAGCTTGGTTCATCAAGCATTCATTGAGTAAAGGGACTGTCCTGGAAGCCTTTTGAATCAAGATCTAAACACACGGTTTATTGCCTTTCCCACAAAATGTTTCTTTGAATCATCTAATATTGTCTCCAAAAGGCCACAACAGAAGATTTAAAAAAGAAAATATTAAATACCTGGTTCCCAGACTAGCTTCTTCTTAACAAGCTTCTCTGCAGAGCAATCCCAACTTTTGAATCAGCAAGGAAGACTTACATAGGCATATCTTGACTTCTAGAGGCATCAGGTCAAGCACACAACTGATCTTACTCCAGCTGGTCACTTCAGACCAGTTACAAAAGCACCAACAGAAGTTACTTTAACAAGTAAGAATTTCCACAGATTAGAAACACACATCTTTAAGACACATTTTCTTTCATTGAACCTGAGGAAAACTTAAGGATATGTAAAATACCCACAAGCCCAATACCCACACAACTCCTGTTTTCTCCATGTTCAGATTGGTCTTCAGATTGTAATCACTAATAATTGAGTGTAATTCATATTACCAAAACCCGGGTAATTGGTTAAAAGCATGACACTAAAAATTGTTAAATTCTTTACTGTGTTCTGTTATTTGTATAGGTATAGGGCTACAGAGTGGGGCACTTAAGTTTGTTTTTTCAATGAAAGACTATTTTCTCACATCAAGTCCCTTATATGCACATGTCCCAAAAATTTCTCTCCCTGGGAGGACACTGAGGACTGTTCTTCAACTCAGCTGCAAAAGTTAAAATTGGATTTTGGAATTTTTGTCTTTAGCTAGGGTATTCATTGCTAACAGTCCTGCATTGTTCTGAGGAATATCTCAAATAATCAAACATGACTGAAAAAAAGACTAATATTGCTTTTATTGCTTTAAAATTAAAAGTGCATACGCATGATGCAAAGACTATATTAAGTAATCCAATGTAATCTGGATAATTATTTTAAATGCATACTCTAAACCCCCTAATGTGTCAGCCTACAAGTCCACTTCCTATGTTTTTCTATCTGCAAGATCTGCAAGTAATTTAGTCTTGTTTTCACAGAGCACAAAGACATTCCATTTGTTTACACTAGAGACAAATTTTACTCAATTGACGCAATTCCATTGATTAAATAATGGCTTTCTTCCTCATTTTATACAATTTTAGCCTTATATCATGACATAAAAGAGGTAAGTGATTGTCATCTGTGCTCATATCATGTGACGGACAGATTATCAGGTATGACACTCACTGCCCAGTGACAGGACCCTTTCGAGGACTGATTTCAGTCTGAATGCTCATACCCTGTTCTGAAAATTAGGTAGATGATTAAATAAGTCAACAAAGGGTCAACTATAGGCCAACTGCAGGTGATTTAACTGGAGGGACCTCTAGTAGGTCAAGTGAAATAAAGCAGATAAAATTTGTCCAACTTCTGCATTAAAAATACTGTTGAAGACCAGCTTCTGTGCATCTGCCATCTTTGTGATAACCCTTCTTTAATAAGATTATTGGACATTCAGGTCCTCTTTACAGACCAAAGTCTGCATATTCCGTATCAGCATAGAGTTTTGCCTCAGAATCAAATGCAGAATTAGCTGTTGCCTTTGAAAGATAAGGAAAATAAAATCCTTAGCAGTCCTAGTGAAAATTCAACACAGTGCTGAAATACTTTCACAAAGAGAGAGGTATTTGTCCAAAAGTGCATGCACAGTGCTCATCCCAAAAGCATTCCTGGACCCATCCACAGGCTCTCCAAAACCTCAGCATATAACATCATCCAATTTTCAAGCCTTAAACTTGGGAGGAATTAGCCAGCACACCACAAGCCAAGGATGGCTCTGTTCCTCGGGTCAACACAGGATGCCCCGTGGAGTGAGAAGCGTCACAAGCCCTTGCACAGGAGTGGAGCCAAGAAGGGTACAAGTACAAGCACAGGGATGATGCCCACTTGTACTTCATCTCTTTTTAGTTACCTAGCAGAAAAGGCTGTTTAAATCTTATTTCAGTGAAGTACCAGTGACATCTAGTGGGCAGCTCTTCTACAGTCGCAGGTCTAATGGAGCAAATCCAGTTAATTTCCCAATTTCTTTGAGGGAGGCTACAGAGCAAGACTCAGACAGAGAATGGTAGATTTTAAAGGAAACTTTGAAGTTTTCCTAGTCCATTTCCCTGCTCTAATGCAGAACCAATTACAGCAGGAGATAGTGATAAATTAAGGAGCTTTACACTGAAAGAGGGTGGGTTTAGACTAGATACTAGGAAGAAGCTCATCACTATGAGAGTAGCAAGACACTGGAACAGGTTGCCCACCCCTGGACATGTTCAAGGCCAGGTTGGATGGGGCTTTGAGCAACTTGGTCTAGTGGAAGATGTCCCTGCCCATGGCAGGAGGTTGGAACTAGATGATCTTTAATGTCCCTTTCAACCCAGGCCATTCAGTGATTCTCTAATACTTGCTTTGGTCTTAAAAACTCACACAAACAGAATTTAAAACTTTTCTGTGATGTAACCACAGCCACGCTGACCACACTTCCTCTTGAGCACTCCAGCAACAAGCTGGGCAGTGAAACACTTGCTGCACTATGACACTCCTTCTTTCTCCTCCTGCCCTACTCATGACAGACATGAAGAACAGGGAGTGCTTATAACTTACCTATTTACCTGGATGAGCAATTGCAGGATATATAAATGGTCCAGGCAGGTTAGTTACGTGCCTAGGCAGTCAATTCTGCAACACATGCACACTTTTTCTCACAAATGCATTGTGGTTTGTCCAAAACTGTGTGAAATTTCATACATGCACCAAACAAAGAAATAAACAAACAAGGGCATACCTAAACGACCCAATCAAATTGCAATACTTCATTCCAAAAGGAAAAGCACAACCCCTCGTTTCTCATTTTCAGCAGCAGTTTCAAAAACAGCCTACTCAAAATGCTCTGCTCACACTAAAGATTTTAGGCCCACAAGCTGGGGTTTAACACATGTGCAACAGCAGCAGGGATTTTAGAAGGGGCAAAACAGGCAGCTGTAGCTCTGAGTAGGACTTACCTGCATTTGCCTGCATATAATGTATCAGCAGCTAATCCTTTCCTAAATAACACTGCCCGAATTATATTTCATTTCTTAAAACATGGTACAGACTTGTGAGGTTTCAGCAGTAATTCCAAACACTAAAACCAGCTAAAAGCTATAAAAACAACAGTAATTTATTTTCTGAATAAGATTCTACATAAGCACTTTATAGACACTCCTGAAACTTGCTGAACAACACAAGGATTTTTTCTTCCTAAGCCCATATCCAGACCCTGGTGGTTTCAGCTGCTGTGTGTGCTTCACACCACACAGCAACATCTGCTAGCAGTTAATTTGGAAAATGGGAGACTGTCACCACAAAATGTAGACCCTTTAAAAACACAAGAAAAATATTACCAAGCAAAAATAAAACTGCATAATAAATATAAGTGGGTGGTAGCTACACACTGGTAGAGAGGATTTTATAACAGATCAAACAAATCACCAGACTGAAACTGCCCTCCAAAGCACTGGTTTTGAGAGACTGATGTTGTCAGGCTGAGATCTGGAACTCTCTCACATTTCTGCTTGCCATTTCTTCCCCTGGGGAAAATTAAAATAAAATTTAAATTTAAAAAAATAAAAATAAAATAAAAAATAAAAAAATCCTAATCACCTATTTCCTTTCAAGTTATGGTAATATTAAAAATATAAACCTCCAAACCTAAATTTCCAAAGTACTCTGTCAGCAAGAAAAGCTTGATCTTTCTTCTTTACGAGCTCTAAGTTACAGAGGAGCAAAGGACTACACTCCCTCCCAACATCAGATGAAATATGACTTAAAAACAAAGTCAGAACTCAGTTACTAGACCTTGATGAAAGTGGTGTTCTCAAATGGAAAAAATTGTTTGTATTAAATAGTGGGTGTTCAGGGAAAAAGCAAAATTTTCCTGATGTCTTTATATTCTTCAGTATGAACAAAATTAAAATAATACTGTAATCTTCAAAAAGGAAAATAAATGCTGTGAATATTTAATTTGAAAATGTAGGGGGAAAAAAATCAGTGGTCCAGGTGGTATCAACTGGCAGAGGTCATTTTTGTGAGCCTTTCCACGTGGGGCTTAGTCGATTTTACTGTCAGAATCTTATTGAAAGAAAAAGCCTTCTCTCCTATGCCACTAAACCTCAGTCAGGAGTCACAAACTCTCCTCTGTTTCCATTTAACTGGGAAGCCCACTGGCAAAAGGAAATTTTCAGCTACAGATATTGACGGAATCTCCTGTACTGGCTCTTAGGGAGTCTCCCCCAAGTTTTCATGAAGACTGTAGCATCGTCTGTCATAGAGAACAATGTCTCACATGGGTCAGGCTTGTGCTTGGCTCCAGCAGTTCAGACCTGTTCACTGATCACAGGGGAATCTTACACTCAAATGCTTAGGGAGAAGGGCTTTGTGCAAAGCTTCCCGGGAATCACACCAAAAAGTCTAATTGTTAAAAATAAAGTCAGAGCATTAAGGCTCTCAACAGGAGCACTCAGAGTGTCTTGGTGCACAAAACTATTTGGATTTGGCCAGTAGGTTTGATAAAGCTGCAGCTGAAGATACTGGCGGCAAAAAGGTACTTGTACTATCATCAATGGGGCAGAATAGAATCTCTATTGAACATCAACACTTCTAGGAGGGAGTTGTACAAACAAGCAAACAAAAACCACAGAGATCAACTACCTATTTAACATCCACAGATATTTACACCTCTGTTGCTTTTTTACTCATTCTGGCTTTTTTTCTGGGAAGATCATTAGGCAAAGAGTGAGTACAGGGAGAGGCACTTTCAAGGCTCCCACATATAGATGTTGTTCTCAGCAATTCAAGTTTACTCTTGCAAAGGGCAGAGTTTTCAGGTGGCTCCAGGCAGCTCAGGCAGTGCCAGCTCCCCACACAAGTCACCCATTCTGGGAGTCTCACCTGGACGTGAGAGTCTAAACCACATTTGTCTACAGTGCTAATCTCTCACAAAACCAGCTGAAATTATTGGAGACTCTCAACATCCCTGCTGCAGTCTGAAATCCCATCTACCACTGGTTTGGGCCGTTTTCATCCCTCACAGGGGCAAAGTAAAAATTAATTAATTGATATGAAAATCTCAGTTACTTCACAATCAGCACCATAAAAAGTCCACAAAAAGAGAGAGCTTTATAAGTAAAGGATGCTTTGGAAACATATAGGACCCAAAAGAGCTGGCAAAAAAACACGGAATAATGAAGTGAGATTTTGAAAATTTGTTCATTCATGGAGCATCTCCTTTGCAAGGCTGAGCCGTCCCTAAGGTGCTATGTACAGGTAGAGTGGACCTCTTCTGCAGAGGAAAAAGGCTTTTTGGACAGTCTCTAGGGGAGAGTGTTGCACAGTGATTTTTCTGGCCCCTCAGGTCTGTCAGGAGCTACAGGAAATGGTATTCCCTACAGCAAAAAGCAACTGAATGTGCTGCAACTGATAGTAGTCAGGTCAGATGTCAGAGGAGTTGTGGTGCCAGAAAGGTGATATATGGCTGGGATGAAGGGGATGGGGCATCACCATCACCTTCCATCTGAAGATATCAAAGACACAGTTGGACATGAACAGATAACATCCACTCACACTGGGGGAAACTGGAATTCCAGTGCTTCCAAATATTTCTATTCCCAACGTAGTCCCAAAGAGTTAACCCCTGTAAAACTTGTAAGTATGCAAGGATATATGGTTATCAAGACAGAAAGAGAAACAGGAAGAAAGATTTCAACAAGCAGTTTCAGGTGTGCCAAGTGACTGATTTCGCTGTTTGATCTGACGAGGTGTACTAGCCTAGGCTTACTCTTCCTTCAAGATGGATACATCCAGAGGGCAAAGCTATATTGCTATGGGGAGTGACAGCTGTTATTGCCACCCTCTATACCCCAGACAGCCCCTGGCTAACCAAGCCTGGTTAACCATGTTAGGTCGAGGCTGTTTCTCCCTCTCTTCTGTTGCCATGAGTGCAGCTACTCATTTGTCTCCATCCTTTTGCTCTCAGTGGGGTAGGTCAGCACACAGCACCCCTCAGATCCCACAGCACTGGAAATGATTCCATGCAGGAATCAATCTCTGCTGTCAAACCAATCTGGACTAGAACTCTCCTGTCAGAGAGTTTTGTGTCTGTTTCACAGTGGTGATTGAGAAACTAGATCTGTTCACGTGGGAAATATGCTGTGTGCTGGCTGCAACTTCGCCCATAATCCATAGGAATCACAGGTTGGGAATAGCACATCTGACACTTTAACTGGAGGTTCTCACTACCCTTTTATTACTGCAATATAAAGATACATTCTGGCATTTAACTTTAATGACCTAATTATAATTGTCTGAGGGGCTCAGCTCTTTCTCACTGAGCATGGATGTCTCACATCCGTACTGAGAACTAGGAATCTTCCCAGTATGGTACAAGCAAATCCCTGGTGGCTTATCTGCCTTACAGGCTTTTACAGCTCAGATCTTCATATCCTTGTGTTGCAGTCATTGTTTCTCCAGAAACTGCTCTACACATTTCAGAGTTGTAAGTTATGTTCCCCATCTCGGCTCTTCAGAGCAGTCAGTTCTCCCCAGAAGCATTTACAGTTCTCCACTTACACAGCCTCGCTTGAAACTGGCAGGCAGCAATGAAGACACACACAGGTCAGAGCAGCTTTTGCTCACACACTGGATTTGCTGCTCAGATTCCAGAGCTGGATTTTATGTCTGTCACAGAGTGTCTGTCATCACTTCTCTTCAGAAGCCCAGCAGGGTGTCCCAAACAATACCAGCTCTGCAACGGGGAAGAAAGTTCCTTTCTTCCCAAGGTTTTAGTGGTAAAATCTCAAACAACAGAGTGAAACAGTGTGTGTCAGAACCCAAGTTGGAAAAATAAAAAAAAAAACAAACCAAGCAAAAAAAAGCTTTTCCGCCCACCCATCTTTCCTCTGAGCCCAAACTCTCCCTGACTTATGGCAAGGACCCTGGAAAACATAAGATTTTTCCAAATTAGAAGACCATATGTCGCAACCACAGTTCCTTTCCAGGGAAAACCATAGAAAGTCCTCCTGCATTCATAGTCTTCTCCAGTGGGAACCAGAAAGTTTTGCTTACTCTTTCTCCTACGATCCTCTGGGAAGAATGAACAGGGAGTGGTACTAAGATCCAGACATCACCAGCACCACTAATTTATAAGCAGATGCCTCGGAATCGGTTACACTCTGCTACCTTGTCTCTGCAAAAAGAAAAGAAAACACAAGTTTTTCTTGGTTTCAGACTGCACTCTCAGCTCAGGATGTGCACCACCACACCTTTGGTGATCTGTCCATCTGATGCTCTTGTCCCAGCTGCTGGCCCCTCTGTTACAGGCATCACAGTATCCCAAGAACCAGAGGGCCATGAGCACCCATACCCTCAACATACAGCTGTGGGCACAGGACCAGTTGAACATCAGCTGAGCCTCTACATCAACCACTTCCTTTGGTCCCCTTTCATCCATCAGATCCTACTGGTGGGACCTGTCCCAACACAAACATAACAACAATAGTACAGTTATCAAGAGGCCACCACTATAGAGGCCACCACATGGGCCAGAGGACACAGCAGCCACAAGCAGGTGCCTCCCCAGGCCACAGTGCACACTTCAGCCAAGAACCATGCTGGGATCCCTTCCCTGGGAACCACAGCATACCTTCACCACCTCTGCTGCAACTCTGGGAGCAAGATACAGGTAACTCCTAAAAGCTGCTCTCCTTCTCCCAGAAATCTGACCCAGATGCAAGACCCTTCCCAAAGTTTTTCAATCAGCTGCCCATGTAGGGTCCATTTAAAGTCCACTTTTACCATTCCTTAATCACACCAAATATATGCTGCATTGTGCCTAGGAATTGAATTCTGAAATCTAATGATTTCTTTGCAGTGATTTGAGGCTGTCCTGGCAAAGCCTTTTTTTTCCCAGGGAGATTGAGGAACATCATATTCATCTGTGGGCTCCTAATCCCTTCAGAGTAAAGAGTTCTTTTTGCATTGCTTTCAACTTCTTCAGTTAGATCTTACAGGAAAGAATCCACAGATCTTATCTGAACCCTGACATGCAATGACCTCTTTGCTCTATTTCATCACTGGTTCTACAGTCATGTTATTAGGGATAATACTGGGAATTATAGGATTATCCCAGGCTTTCAGATACATTTTACATTGACTAATTTATTCTGTCTGTCCTTTCATGAATGTCTGATGGAATATCTGAGACAGAGGGTTCATAAGACTAAAGGTATTAGGCTTTCACCTTATCACCACCGGTTGTGGTGGTACAGAACCTCAGCCTGATCTGCAGCTGGATGCAACCAGCGTCTGACCCCAGACACGTGATGGTACATGAAAAGTGCAATTAAAGTATCTGGTAAGCATATCCATGGATGGAAAGTTAATGAGCTGGTGCTCTGTGTGCACTGTTGTGAGTGTAAGTCATATCTGGCTGCCATGTGTGCCCAGGAGCCGTTCTTTCTCAGGGTATGCTGAAAAGCTCTGTCACCAAAAGTCAGGCGCACCCTTGATACTTTTCATAAGGCTCCAGAGGAAATGAACATTGATTCTTCCAGGTTATAGCTTTTGTATGATAAAAAACCCTACACCAACTGTATCATATGGAAAAGAGAAATGGATCACAACACAGACAGGTAACATAATCCACATGCAACTGATAATTCAAGCACCAGTCTGATGTTCAGCATCTGACAGAATGACAGATGAGGCCAGAGTCATTTCCCTCCTTAACACATTGAATATCAGTGGGAGAAATGAAAGCAACACCAAAATGTGCAGCCTGATTGTGACAGAAGGTGAGCTGTAAAAAGGGAATAATAGTTATTGAAGGTGACCTTTCAGTCTGTAGTAAGTCCCCAGTAATTTCAGCATGCTTTGTGCTAGGACAGATGTGACCAATCTGCAGGTATCAGGAGATTTTCCATATTCCACCAAGCTCTGAATTATTTAGTCCTAAAGATGGAGTGGATATAGAGTAGCAACACACACTCTGCCCTTGTTAGTGTTGCCAGTCTTGTGCATAGGACTGAAAGGCGCTTAGTTCATAAGGCGACTGGACACTTAAAAAGTGCCTTGATGATACACAGAGATAAAAAGCTCAGAGGTCATTCCCATGGTGATACATCAATATAAAACTGGAATACTGTAGTAGAGAGTCAAACCAAGGACATACCTATCAACCAATTTGAGGGCTCATTTCCTGAACACGCTGCATGTGAGATATGGGAGACCTTCAAAGCAAATCCTCCAGACAGAATTTTGGGCAAACTGTCCCTTCTCCCATTTAGTTACTCATTTGCAGACCCTTTTTGTGAACAAGACAAGACCATTTATAAATACAGAGACAGACTGTGTTTTATGGGAACAAAAGAGGTATGCTCATAGTGAAATACGTCTTGTGCCCAAAACTCAGCACCAAATTTTTCAGTAATTATCTGTACTAGTAGCTTGTGAATGCACCCTTTAAATCTTAACTCAAATGTTAAAAATATTTGAGTACAGCTGCATAGAATGTGACATTGTCCATGCAAAAATTCCTCTTCAGAATCCATAATTTCTCCAGTATCCTTATTTGCTGTTTTCACTATCTCTGGGTTTGCCTCATCAGAAGAATTCTTCTTTTAATCTGGTTTCATATCAAAGCAAGGTCTATCTTCATTAACACACAATTTATCACAGAGAGAATTAAGATTTACATCTTTTCTGGCTGAAACATGAAATAATCTACCAACACAGCTCAGTATGTCTGCAGCTGCAAAGTCACTGGAGCTCACTGTCCTCTGGCAGGAGAAAGATATTGGTTACAGAGAGGGTCCCACATTTTGCCACATTTATAAACCTTAGAAGTCTAATTTTTGCAGGGCTGAGCTGCTTCACCCATACAAACTTGAAGGCCTTGAAACGGGGCTCCACTATTAGAAGCAATAAATGAACTGTGGTTCTTAGATACCGCGGCAACAAGCATGGGAGACACACCTGGCTTGGTACATAGAAGGCAGGTAACAAATTTTAAATCCATTCTTTTGATTTTGGGCTGTTTGTTGTCACCCAGTGCCTTCCAGCTTGAACCTTCTTCCACAAGCATGACACAAATAACCTAGCTTGGGTCAAAGGAGACCCAGACAAACTGCATTTGCCTTTCACCAGACCACTGTGCAGGCAGGTCCTCAGTGCCAAAGCAGAAACTAGTCCCTTTTTCTTCCCCATTGCTATTCTTTTCTCTGCTGAGCAAAGGGAAGGGTAGAACTGAAAAGAAAACACATATCAGATTCATGTCTGGCCTGATGCATGCTTTCCTAGCTTGTAAATGCATTACGTGTGGCATCTAGGAATAAAGTGTTCAGCCTCAAAAAGGAAAGGGAAATACATAGGAATGAAACCCTATGTGGGAATAGTTGGTGCTGTTCTGCCCTGCTTAGCAGGCTGAAAATGCCTTGCTTCAGCTGGGGCTATGTTTTCTCAACTTTGGCTGCACTATGACCTCAGATGACCCAGCCTGCTGTGAATCTGGCCACTGTACATTTGATCCAGAACACTGAACAACCGGTGTCATTTTCAGTCAGTGCTAAATCCAATCTGACCTAGATTGAAAAGCCCTTACATCCCACCTCTAATCCCTTTGGTTCCATCCAAGCAGTGAGGCCTATAAGCAAACACAGCACATGAACTTTAGGAAAAGCAGGCAAACAAATCAAGTTTCACAGAAACCTAAAAGCTTCAGGAAATCAACCTCAGTAAACCTCTTCATATTCTCCAGAATAATATTTCTCTCTATTGCTCACTTTCAGACCATTCTGTGACAGTAAACAGATTTTATCTTTCTTCAGTCTCTCTCTCTATAAGACCAGACTGAAGCAACAAAATATTCATTACCTCTTTCTGGCCTTCTAAAAAGGTACATCTTGCATGAATCTTGCAAGAATCTAAAAAAAAATACTTACAAATTTAAAACATTTTGCTTCAACATGCCAAACATTCCATTTCACATTTTTTTTCCGTAAAATCACAATTCTCAGCCACAGCCACTTCATCAGTATAGAAATAACTTATTTTCCCACAGTCTCTCCAACAAATCAGGCAGCAAACCTGCACTAAGATGGTTCAATTTCAGTGGAGTCAGCACCTACTGAGCAATGTGGTTTTGGTTTCTTTTAAGTATTCAAGAACTTTTCTCATAACAATGCCAGATGGCCTTGCAATCCAAACCTTTGCCTTCAGCCTGTCAACTCCAAACTCACTGTTGATACTCTGTGGACTTGAATTTGAATACAAATACATAGAAACTGTTTTATTTAAAAAAAAAATACTTCTGGAATGACAAATCTTTCAACTGCATTATCTGTTCTCTGGCTTTCACATGCCTTTCCAAACATTATGCAAAAGAAAATGAGAAAGAGGGAAGCAAAAAAAAAATTTCTTGACTACCACCACAAATGAAATTGTTCCTTAATTACAAACAGGACACCCTTAAGCTGAGAAGTGAAGAGAAGGGCAATCTATATGACCTTTCCCCATAATTTCTCTTTGAAATATGGGGTAGGCAGAACCAATTGATGTGAGCAGACTTAGTAAGGTAAACACCAGTGGCAACCTTTTATATCTAACAACATCAGACCTTCTCCAGGACAAAGAGTAAGAATGAGAATACTCGTTATGTACTCTTGCAAAAGGTTCTGTGTATTTAAAAAGAAAATATTTGCTCATCAGTTGTTGTTGTATAATGTCAAACATACGGTAGCTACATGATATTTTAACCTTACCCCTGAGCTACAAGGAAATTGAGTAGATAGTTGGTTTTCTAGTGTCTTTTAAAGTAACTAAACATGAAAGGTCAGACTTTGGGAGAGCAGTAGATAAGCTGCCCAACAAGGCCAGCAGAGCTGAGGAAACATGCTCATGTGCAGTGGATATCCCAATGTTTGCTTAGAAACATGTCACAAATGTAACATTTAGTGATGGTTTAAAGCACCCCACATGAATAAGTAGTGGAATTTACACAGGAAAAGAAAGGACATCAATGACCTGATTCAGAGAGCAGGAAGATGGCTGTGTTAACACCCTTAGACCAATTTTAAGCTTGTGATATACTACCATAGTTACTGGTCTTGTGATCATGCACTATAGTTAATCATATTTCCTACAGATGGCCTGCACTGAGACATTCAGCCTCATAAAAGTGTCTTGTACATATTTTTTGCCACAGTGTATTAGCCCTTTGTGATGACAAAAAGATAAAATGCAAAAAATGTGCCTGAACCTGCCTGGGAATGACCCTGTCCCCAGTCATGCTCCAAAGTTCTCCTGAGACTTTTCCTTGTGCCATCTCAGTCAGACAGCATTCACAGGGACACAGGAATGGGATTCACGGGACAGAAACATCATGTGCCTGCTTTGGCCATCATCCTGAGCTAAAGCCTGGGCTACACTTCAAACCAACTGGTGAATGGATGTTGGAAAATCGCTGCCTTAAAGGAGGTGCAAGTGCCAGTTTGAATGAACTCTGCTTCATCTGATATTCCCCCACTGCAGACTTGCGATATACTTTGCCCTAATTTTTAAGATATTTTATTTAACTGAAGTTTTGAGTGTTCCCCCTGACTTCCATAAGTTTGGGGTTTATTGTACACCAGTCAGTTCTCTCACACTCAGCATACTGTGCCCGAAAATTTCAGGTTAATTAACTCACATCTGGTTTTCCACAAACAGAAACACTATGTTCTGCTGCCAACTACTATTGCTAGGTAAAGTGCTTTGTGCTCTCTGTTGTTTGGGGATGAAACCAGGGCATCTTTGATTTTTAAATCTATATTCTGCACGTCTGATACCTTGTTAGAAAGCCAAGGGTTATTAATTTCAAAAACAGAAGGTAAAGTTTAATGAATAATGAATAGCAGCTGTTGGAAGCAAACCTTTGTAGCCCTGGGACCGTCTTTCCCTATGTTACAATTACACTTTGATTGACCTCAACAATAACTAACAAGCATGCCCAGCTGGATCATAAACCAAGTATATACTATGTCCAGATATGGTGTAAAATTTCACATCAATGAAACACTCACTGTCAGTCTAGCTTCATCCCATCATACGTCAATCAGACTTACAAATAAACTTACTAGAGCTGGGACATGGTATTTTCCTAGGGGGGAAAAAAAGGCTCTTTACTGTCAATGAATGAACAGTTTAGAAAAATCACAATTACATCGGGATGGCTCAACCTCTGAAGAAAAGCCTTTTGCCTTGACAGACGTGTGGGGCTTGTTCACTGTGAAAATACTCAGGGGCTTTAAGAAGGAGAGGCAGGTTTCCAGGTTGTCTGAAAGAGCTATGTCCCCATTGCTGTGAGGCTGAAAGCAGAAAAAGGCAAAGTTTGGGCTGATCAAGCAGCTGAAATATTTTCTCTATGAAGGAATGAGCTGCACTGGGACCTGGTGCTTTCAGGATTCTGTGAGTGGAAGGCCCACAGGGTTCACTGGGGATACAGTACCTCTCACCTGTGGATAACCACATTGTGTTATACCTAAATTTGGGATCTGTCTCAAAAAATGGGAATATAAATCCAGGAACAAACTGTTTACACACACAAAACTAGAAAAATCTGGCCTGTGCTGTTTGGTAGATGGATTATTCAGAGTTTTACATCCTGTCTTGTCAGATAGGAACTTTGGTCTATAGCCAAGCAATATTAGGGATGAGCCACTGGTGAATAAAACACTCCAACCTCTGGATTTATATATACTCTCAGCTTTCTAACACTTTATCCTCCCTCTCCTGACAGTTCCTGGTAAAATGGAGAAGCAGCAGATCTTTTTGTCATTAAGGTATTGGATTCTCCACTTAAAACAGTTACATATTATTAGTATATGTTATTATTTGTATTATTACTTATACTACTAAACACAACAAATTGTCGTAATTTCTTCCCCCCCATAAACTACATTATTACAGACACAAAAAGCTTGTTACAGCACGGCCATGCAAAATTACTCAGATATCCAAATATCGCAGGTTTGGTCTCCCATTTTAATTTCCTTAATGTGCTCTCTGAGAGCCTATCATGGCACCTCATACAATCTGCACTGAGGAAGAGTCAGCTAAGCTTGCACGTTGTGTTTTCTGTACTGCAGAGCTGAAACTGCACATCCTGCCTCTCTTCATCAGAAATCAAGGTCAAGCACATCCCACCCCCGTGCAGCTTCCCCTCTTCTGCACCTCGTTTAACAAGCTGAGAGTAAAGCAGATCACATAAAAAACATCAACACGGATTTTGCCTCTCCTTATATTGTTGCTTGTCTTTGCTTTGCATTCTCCAGCTGACATTGCTGCTCCTATGGCTCATCACTGCTCTCAGTCCTAAAGAGAAGCCCCATCATCAGCATTTCCTCATCTCATCCATCTTGACATGGAAGTTCTTTATAGATTTGTATCTGACCTCAAATGTTTTGGTCAGGGGAATAAATCCTACCATACCAGGTATAGGTTGCATATGCCCACTGATTTTGATGGAACCAGAAATGCAATTAATTGAAAGGCAGTTGGCAATGCCTTGGTTCCAGCCATATGGTTGCAGATATAAACTGTAGCTATGGTTTCATTTCAAAAAGCAATATACTGGTTTTTCTAGCACAAAGAGAAAGGGAAAAAAAAAATCAAAACAAAATACTCACCTGTAGGTAAAATTACACACCACCACCAGGAGAAAGCAAATTCCCAGTACCTCACACCATCTCCTACCAGGTCGGGCATGACAGGCTGAGCTTGCAGCACACACTAAATTTGGACAGACCCCAGCCCAGGAGGGTGGATGTGGGAAGTGAATTCCAAAGCCAAGGTCGGGTGTCTCTGGCTGATTCCAGATAGGAGTGCTGTGCTGCAGGAAGGGAAGCAGCCTCCTGGGTAACCTTTTGGGGCTTTATAGGTTCCAACTAACACCTCAAATTCTTCCCAGGAACTTATTAACAACAGGCAAGGCTGATCTCAAGTGTTCCTGGCATGGAGCTCCACACTGTGCACCAGCTCCAATTTCCATGGATCTCAGCACACAGCTCCATATGGAGTGCACGGCGATAACATAATCCAGCACCAAGGTGTCAAAGGCATAGAGAGCTGTGACAAGGTTTCTCCACTGGACATAAAAGACCCATTTTTCTTAATAGTAGCATAAGGGGGGGAATGACATGGATATTTTGTCAAAGACTTTTCTCAGAGTGTTTTTATGCCCTGGACACCACTAATCTTGGAGCCCTTATAAAAGACTGATTATCGACCTGGTCTGTGCTTTGAGAATTCCCTGACCTCACCCTGGCAAAATTAATGAAGTTACCTATGTGTGAAAGCAGCATGGGGGGTCACAGCAGCCCCAAAACTCCTCAGGTGTGAAGATTAACTAGGATATACTTGGTAAATTTTAGTGGATAAAATGTCTGTCTCTGTTCTCCAAGAGCTTGTTTCTGCCATGCCCCACTGAAGGTTTAGTCAGTACATTTCTTCACATTCTCAATTCAGGACTGAGCTGTACCAACCAGCTTTTTGTTTTGTTTTGTTTTAATCTATTTAAAGTCATGTATAGCTGAGTTGATTTTCTCCACATTCCTTATTTTGTTACTTGCTTTCTGACTGTAATTACACAAACAATTCAAAATACTTTAGGACTGGAGAAAAATCTAAATACTTCCCTTGGTTCTAATAGACTTGCTGGACCAAAAGCAGAAATAAACAAATACTATTGAATAGATTCCTACACACATAAGGGCAATTTGAATCTCAGACAGTCCAGCTACAAATGTCCAGCACAAGGCTGGGGACAAAAGCACTGTTACACGTAGATTTTCTCTGTCACCAATTTTATAGCAATAACATGCAGTAGGGGTGCAAATTACTCTGGAGCAAACTGGTCAATGAAATAAAATTAGCAAATACACAAAGCAAAGAATTATTTCAGTTTCTCTCCCAGTCTGGAGATCTATAACAATTTCCTCTATGACTGAACTGTTACAGCACCTTACAGCTACAGGCTCTGTGGTAAATTACCAAGAATGCATCAGGGTATTTGCAGTTAAGTATCTTCCTCATAAGTAATGAGTCAACAACACAAGGCCCCTGGGCCAAGTAACAAAGGTGGCTAAAAACTAGACATCAAAAGACCACTTCAGTTAAAAAGCTTTCTAAGAGAAAGGGGTCACAGAAGCTATCTAGGGAGACATGCTGACAGAAAGAGTGAGTGAAAGATTAAGGAGTGGGAAAGATTCCTTCCCCACTATATTATGAACAGCAATTATTAAGGAAAATTCAGGCATTCTGGTACCTTTAAAAAAAGAACAAACCAACTTGTTTCTGAAGCAAAAGAATTTTAAAGTAATCATACCTTCAAAAGCATATCTTTAAAAGCCATTTACTCTACACTACTTGGCTAGAAGGGAACTTCAGGTCACTCTCCCCCTCTAGGAAAGAAGAAAAATGAATTAAAGTTCTGAACTGTTTCCGCAGAAATGGTTGTACTTGGAGCTAGATTCACAACAAGGAGATGATCTGAATGTCAGAAAAATATGTGATATGGGGTTCTCCCATAATTTTTCCCTTGCCTGGAAAGCAATATGAGTTGAAGTCCATTTTCAAGTCCTTCTTTTCTCTGGATTTTCAATTCAAAGAGAAATTCTAGGCAAGGAGAACTGTGAAACCAGAGTGTGCAAGGCAAATCCTTAAGGATACCAGTTATCACTATGCAATGGCTAAGAAAAAGCCAGTATGTTCATTCAGAACTGGTAATTTCAAACATTATCAATCATATTCACAAATTCCCAGAGTCTCAGCTCAGAGACTTTGGAGGACTGAGAATGGGAACAGAGAAACTGCCACAAAATAGCATCATTCAAAGATATTTTAGCAAAGGTATCATGCTTCATGTGGTATAAACATTATTCCAGGCAGAAAATTTGCAGACAGATCATCCTTAAAAAGGTGAATACTCAGATTCTACTAAAGTGAACTCCAGCTCTACAAAAACTATAGTTAAAGTACTGAAGAACTTTTAAAAAGCCCACCACCATCCACTCTCAAAATCTCTACACAGGTACCCATTTCTTTAGGGCTTCACTCTGAGACAAATAATTTTAATACATCATCTGAAAACCCTACAAATACAGAAAAGCAAAGCTTTTCTCATGTTGCTCTTCATCATTGAGGCAGAATAGACACAGATATTAGGAAACAAGAGGTGCCCACAAGCATCACAACCAAAACTTACAAAACACACAGAATTTACATTAAATACATCTCTGAATCTGAATGTCTTTAAGATTCACCCCTCTTCTATTGTGACAGGAAAGAACTTGTTCCAGAGGTTATTTTTACTTTGCGGTTTTTTAAATAATAAGACCCCCCATCTTCATCAACAAATGTTGAGACAACCTAAATATAAATCTTCTAACCTATAAATTCCTGTGTGTCTTGTATGCTGTACCAATTCTACCAGAATATACTCTAACTCCATTACAGGAAGAAAACATACAACTATTTGGGTTGGATTTGGCAGGACTGAAAATAAACCATAAAAATACTACAGAGGTTAGCCAGTCACACAGCACTGGAATCCCCAGAAACACTGATCCAACCAGGAAAGTTTCCATTAGACAAAGAAAAATTCCCTGTATCAAACCCTGTTGAGATGCACTTTACAGATGCAGTCACAATAAAAATGCACATGGATGCTCATTTTGTAATTACAGCCTCGCTTCAGAACCAGCCTGATTTTAACTGGGAGATGCCCGGAACAGGGAGGGATAAGAAATACTTACTATAAAGTGGAAATCTTTCCTCCACTGCCAATAGTAAACATTTTCACATTAGGCCACCACTTCAGACTGTTTGAGCACCAAATCAAAACAGGTTCTTTTTTTGCAGAGGTGTTAGATAACCTATCTTTAAAGTATCAAAAGACAACATACAGAATTTGAGAAGGTGTTTTCAGTATTCATGGACTTATCAAAAGTACTGGTATTTAGTCACTAGAAAAAATCTAAAAAAACTGCAGGAAATGCAACATCATATTGCTGTAATGTCTTGAAAGTATTCTTTAAATAAAAAATTCAAAACTCCTACCAACCATCTCCACGTTAAAAGAAATCAGAGGTCAGATGCGAATCTAAAGAATAGCAAGTTAATAAAGTGTCCTCCTCTGAGCTTCCAGGAGAAGAAAAACAGAAGGGGGTGTTAAATCTTTGTATAAATCTCCAGTAAAGACAGCCAGAAATTATGCTGCCTTTAGCCACATGAAAGAGAATAGAGGTATTTCTCTTTTTAAATTACTCTTTATTGTCTGCTTCGTAAATCGTGATCACATGTGGTATTTATTACAATGAAATTTTCTTGTTGCTGTAGCTCTCTTGCTTGCATTTGGTGCTGTTTATTTTAAAAAGAAAAATGTCCAGAAATCCTTCAGTTCTGTGACTGAAATTTTCTGGTGGTTCACAGGCCAGAGGGTCACAGTGACAACCAAGGAGCCTGTGTAAAATATAACACACACATTTTTAAGTTGAGATTCAAAGCAGTAGAAAAGAGTCTAGATCCCATTATCCTATCTCTCCATTTCAGCCTCACACTGACAGCTTTTTATAGGTAGGATGGGAATTGAAGTCTAACGAGATTTTCCTGTGCCTGTGTAACTTCAGGGCTTGCACTTCTTATTCTAAAGCCCACCAGAATCATCCCATTAGGAACAATTATTTAAGACCTTCTACAACTGACTTTACAAACTTGCCAAACAGGCAAAGCCAATTCACAGATTGACACAAATTCACCTCCCCACTGAGGCCATGAATCACCACATATATTAAACTAAAGAGAGACACTGATATGACCAAGGATAAATACATTCCTCACATTTTTTTTTCCAGTTGGAAATTGACCCACGTTTGGTTTGAATTAAAGATTCATCGCACTGAAACAAATAACTAAATGGAAAGATATGAGTCCCTTTGAAGAGCGTGCAAATCAAATTTAGGTGATAATTAGCAGCAGACAATTGAAACCTACTGTTTATTTGCACAGAACCTGATGTTACTGAAACATGGCTTGAATTCAAGCACACTATGAACCAAGCCACTGAGTTTTCAGGAATTAATTTAACAGTTTAATATCTGAGGTAGAAACAACCATGCTTTGAACAAAATGAGACAAATTTACATGTGCTCAGACCCCTCACTCCAGCTACTGTCCCTTCCTGTACAGTTACTGCACTTCCAAGGCTTTATATGCTGGAATTTGCTTTTCCCCAGAATAGTCCTCTCTCGGGAAAGCGATGCATAGGGATGCCATAATTGGGAAGAAGAATAAGCAGCTCACAGTCGAGTTATAATGAAGTATTACCTCCTATAACGTCTGCCCAACTCAGTCCCTGTTTGTTTAACTTAGTTTGCCAGGGAGCATAAATACACGTGTCATCAGCTGCATGTTTGGCAAACCAGGCAGTTTTTTCTCAGGATGTGCTTGGCCTCAGCATAAGAGGAAGCACAGTTTTGCAGCACAAGTGAAGATGAGAAAAATGTCTCTGCAGCACAGAGCAGGCTAGAGTAGCAACTCCCATAAGATAGATTTGACCAGAGCATTGAAGTGAAATTTTGGTGTATTTTTCACTTCACCACATGTTTTATAGATTGCTTTCTTTTTTTTCCAGTCAGCCTCAGCTACCACCAAACACGAGGATGATAAAAAGTTTTAAAACATTAGGAGTTATAGAATTTTTGCGATTAAGGGAAATAGCAATCAGATTAATAAATTCCACAGGAAAAAAAATTGCAATCCTCAAGACACAGATCTCCCTGTATCAGGAGACTGGCCCCAGTTTGAGCTACTAAAGCCTTCATTCGAAAAGGAAGAGACAGTGTTCATTCCACACTCACTTGTATCTGCTGGAGTTAACACCTGTGACAGTAAAATTTGATTCCCATAGACTGCTATTGCCTCATTTGATAGCAATTTTCCATGACAACAGGGGTGGAGGGATGGCTGTGAGTGGGCAGAGAAGGGAACTCTCTCCTCTGGAGATCCACCAGCAAGGGAACAGGAGCACCATCCCAGGCTGGGCATGCTGGAGGCTGCTGGGTCATTTCAAGAAGCATCAAGGGCACCCACTGAGGGGCTCTACTGTTGTTTCCAGCCCTGAGCATGGATCAGCAAGGAGCCATCCCCTGCCAGAGAGAGCCCCTTGGTCTGGTTCTTGCTCCAACCTGACCCTGTAAGGAAGCCAAAGAGCTTTCTCTGCAGCTCCTCACTGGGTTTTGCTCTGAATCTGCTGTTGCTAAGGAATGAAGGCAGACCCTCTCACCATCACTCAGAGAGAAAACTCTTCACCTTAAGAATGAAGCTGTAAGGAGACTGCTGTGCCACCCTGCTTCCCATATAGGTAGAGCCCAACTAGAGTCCTGTATCAAAAATAAAATAGTAAAGCTTTCAGGACTCAGGAGATAAGTTTTGCCTCTTTGAGGACAGGTAACTCACATAATTTAGCACAGCTCCAGAGATCAGCTATCTCCGGCCATGTTTATGTACTTCAGAATAAATGTGTTTTCTCTTCAAGTAATTTAGAGGGTGCTCCCATACACTTATCCCTCCACCCAGAGAAAGCATATTACCATGAAATTTCCAGATTACCAAAGCAGAATTATTTCTATTAAAGCTAAGATTCTATTAATCATAAGTATGGTCACCTGAATTTTAAGCCTCTCAAGAGGAATTGGGGCCTGGTCATCTGACTCCTTTACCACACTAACAGATTGCCACTAAAACGAGTCTTCAGTAAAAAAACCACACTCTTTAGCTGCCACAGAAGCTGGCAAGTTTGATCCTGTAAACCTTTCTCAGCAGTTTATGTTAAGATTATTTAGCTTGTCACAAGGTAACATATATAAAGGAGGAGAGACCAAACCTCACTTGAAGTACAGATCAAATATCCAGATTTGTTAGAAATTTCACAGTCCTGTCTGTGAGCTAGATGAGTTACTACTATAGGTGCATCAGTGAGAAGAAGCAGAAATTTCAGCTCTAACTGACAAGGCTATGCCGGAAGAAGCCATCATGTATTTTGGCCAAAAAAAAAAAAAAACTTCCTTTAAGGGAGTGGCACAAATAATACCAGTAAAGGAGAAAGAGACAAACAAACAAACCCCAAAAAATCCTCCAAGCATCAACTAAACCAACCAACAATTTGCCCCTCTCCCTGGAAAATAAAAGCTTTGGGACATAATAGAATACACTCCTTCCTACATTTAACAACATCTTCATGGATATTTTCCCTGATACAACACTATTCATGAAGTCCATACCTTCCTCACATCCCAGTTCATTCTAACCTCACACTGCAGCTCACAGATGCTTCATTTATGGCAACACAATACTTGTGGGAACAAAGATGCAAGCAGCTCGGAGAAAATGCTTGGGCTAAAAGGGAGCAAAATCACCTTTAGTGCAAACCCACAACAGCAACCTTCAACGGGCTTCTTTCAAGGACAGGACAGGCACAGGGGATCAGGTATAGAGGAGAAAATGCCTCCTCAACACCCCTTTCCAGCCCTCTTTCCAAGCAATTCACTATCTCAGTCTGCAGTTCTGCTCTTGTGTTCTCTAACTGCAAATCACCTTGATAACACCCCATTCTATAGACTTTATCTGGATACAATTGAGTTAGCCCTGAAACAATGAAACAACCTTAGCACGGCTGCAAATACACTTTAATGCCTTGAAAAGTAAGTCAAGTGATCTGTCATAAGACGATCAGGTAAAACAGAAGCAGTGTTGTGTCATTCACCTAGGAGTATTAACAGAGGGGTTTTTTTTTCCCCTCCAACAGAAATCCACTGAATCAAACTTTAATATTTTCTATTTTGGGCTGACAGGTTTCATTGCAGGCAAAAATAAAAATCAATTGGGTGAGGGTTTCTGAATACAAATTAAATGAAGTTTGATTTTAGGAGCTGCAAAGACTGAAAACACAGGATTCTGCAAAAGACAAGTTTGGGTATAATTGGGCAAGCTAAGTGCACTCAACAGAAAACCTGAAACATTGTTCACAAATCAGAGCTGTTAGCAGAAATCTAGTATAAGTTACAGAATTTTAATTACAGACACCAGCTGTTATATTTCCTACTTATACTTTATCCATAAAGAAGAGCAGTTTTACAGTGAAACAGCCCTGTAGGACTGAATAAAGTGCAGCACACCAAGCCTCAGAGAACCAGATTTATCCATCAGCCCCTGGTTGTATGACCACAAACAGGCAGCACACAGCTGTGGGACCAAGCTTCTCCCATGACAATCACTCAGCATCCTCCATGGCACATGGGGTGATTCCTGGGGATGCCCTGCCAGGGCCACCAAGTGGATTTCAAAGCTCCGTGTGGGTGCCTTCTAACTCAGCATATTCTGTGATTCTGTGCAGCCCTTCAAGACCTTCTGACAAATGACAATACTGATATCCCCATTATCGTTCTTTAAAAGAGCAAACCTGCAAGAAATGCTTCAGAGCCCTTCCTTGCATGCTCCCTCCATGGAGTGGGAGAGTGTGGGGGCTGACAGTGGGAAAGGAGGGCAGCGGGAGCCCTGCACAGCTGCCCGCAGCCCCTTCCCACACCGCAGCACGAAGCACAAGCTGCTTCCTCCACCTCGTGGAGAATCGTGAGAATGAGCCGCAAACCACAGCCACACAAAAATTGATAAAATACACAATATTTAAACAAAAATTTTTAAAAAAATTCTTTCCCCAGCCCAGATTGTTCCAGAATTTTTGGAAATAGTTTCCTGTTCCATCTGATCTACCATAGGTGCTTAAAAACTTCTTTTCTTATTAGTGGAGAACATCATTAAATAAACAAGAGATTCAGAGAAACAGTTTACAGATCACTACTGGGAAGGAATGGTCAGATCTTAAGCTCCTTGGGAAGTTATAACATTTATTAATTGCTTCATCATTAGAAAGTGAGGAGAATCTCCTCAGCCAGGGTGGGTTTCTTCATCTCACCCTGCTCAAAAGTCTGTACCAGTAAATATTATTGTTACTACACAAGAGAGTAACTTTGTTACTGCTATTCCGGAACTGCTATGTTCTTAATAATAGGGGGTTTACTTCATTAGGGCTTAGCTTTGTTTCATCAGCTGTCTTGTTCTCCTTTATTTCAAGTTCACATGACAGTATCAGATTCATCTTCTCCTGATCAGCCTGTTTGTCAGGTTCTACTTTACTTGATACCTCTAGTGGGTTTAAAATTTCCTGTATTGCAACTCTTTTTGCTGTTTTTTTGTTTGTTTGGATTGTTTGGGGTGGGGAGCCCAAGGGGATTGATAGGGATTTTTGGGGGGGGACGGTTTTTTGAGTAAGAGTAATTAACACTTCATTCAAGTAAGTTTTGATAGAATTACAATATCACCAGTTTCCCTGGCATATTCTTGCTTTCATTGACTCAAATTTTGTTTGCTCTTTGACTGCTTACTTACCTTCCAAAGATGTTTTGATTGAAGTGGCCATAATGACACCCACCCCAGAGCGAAGTATGGTATTGCACAGCTGAACTAACCAAATATTCACTGTGTACTAATTGCATAGCAAGCAGCAGTGAAATTAGGTTTTATAATCAACACTCCATTAAGACAGCTGGAAGAAATTCACACTTTGCAGTGCTATTGTGTCTGTCTGCCTACAGAATCTATACATACTATTCCTTCTGAATGGTAGTCAAAATGCAGGATAAAAATGCTCTGCAGAGCAAATTTCAGCTTTTATCCAGATTCTAGTGTTTAGCAGTACTCCATTCCTTCTTTCTTCTCCTGGGAAAAACAAAGTTGAAAAAACCTCAACAAAACAAAACAAACCCCACACTCCTAAAAGCTCTTTATCCAGAGGTCCAAGTGATTTCAGCCTAAACCCACTCATCTGGCTGAGGGCAAAAAAGGACAGAGGCCTCTGTTGGGCTCAGTGCAGTCAGGCACTCCACAGCCAAGGCAGGCCCTAACATCCACACCCAGCCGGTGCTGCATGTCCCTGGCGTGTGAGGGCCTGTCCTGGAGGGTCTATACAGTCCTACATGGACAGGAAACACGAGTGCACAATCCTGAATACAATTGTTAGCAGCAACATGTACCCAAACTCCCAGTCCCTGTAAATGGCTGTTACCAATTATCAGGGCTAGCAACACTTTCACTACCACCTTTACAGGCAGCAGCTCCCAGTTGGATTTACCCTTTTCCCTGCTGTGGTTGTTTCATGCCTAGCCAGCTACACGGCAGATTGCCTCCTGGCTGCCTCCATTACACCACAAAGGTACTAAATAAGTAATAATGTTTTTATCACAAAGACTGATTTCAAGGGTCAGAAAAAGCAGAGGCTCAAGTGTCTGAACAAGGGCTGCCTAAGTTTGCCATCTGTGCTCAGAGAGCAGCTGCCAGCACTCCTTTCACCCCAAGCTCAAGGAAGAGATTGAGACTGGAGCGGGGAGCTGGCAGCTGCTGCAGCAGTGGGTAACAGACCAGGTAGAAGAGATTGTGGATGAGGATGGACACAGAATACTTTTAATGGTGAAAAGAGACAAGACATGTTAAAATGAAGAGCATTCACTGCATCCAGTGAACATTTTATGAATGACTGCCTGGAGTTAGAGCTACAGCATTTAGGAGACTCCCCAGCAGAGCTGGCATTTGGTGAATATTCATTCACGAGACAACTCTGCTAAAGATGAGCCTACTTTACTGACAGTTGGTATTTTCTGTAAAATACTAACCATTTGACTGGTAACAATCTTTTAACACCTTTCTCACAGTATAGAAAGTTCTCTTTCTAGGTCATAAAAAGCAGAAATTAATATGTTTTTCAATACACACCATAACCTGTGTGATCCCATAAAGTTCTATTGAAAACTGCAGCCAGTACTGCACACTTAAATAACCTTTCTCCACAATGTTAACTGAATATTATTAGCACAGAGTTGTTAAGGATGAATGGGATGACTGGAGGTCACCTTGTCTAAGGCCCCTGCTCAAGCAGGGTCACCTAGAACATGTCTCCCAAGGACAATGTCCACATGATACAGTACTGCAGGATTTCCAGGGCACTGCTTGATGTCATAGTCAATCACTCCATCAGACGTACATTAAATTGCCTCATTTCTTCCCTAGGCCTATAGCTTTTAGTAGGTGCTTTTGGTGAAGTAAAGGCATGAGAACATTGTTTCAATGCCCCCACAGAGACTGCTGGCTACATCACTACAGAGGAATAAATAGGGTCTGCCTATAAAGATTAAAAGGCTAATTACTGCAGCAAAAAAAAAGTCTGTGTGAAAGACCAACTGGCCCGATGCTGTGTAAGCAAAATAATATCGGGGGGGGGAAGTCTTCACAATGAGATTTGGTTACATCTGTACAACCTTAAAACTTCCTCTCACTACTCAGAACTATCCCAGTTGGCACAATAATTTTAGACCTTCTACAACTGACCAAGCCCTTTACAAACTTGCCAAACAGGCAAAGCCAATTCACAGATTGACACAAATTCACCTCCCCACTGAGGCCATGAATCACCACATACATTAAACTAAAATTAAACTGATATGACTGTGGATAAATACATTCCTTGCATTTTTTTTCCAGTAAGAAATTGACCCGCATTTGGTTTGAATTAAAGTCACTCATTGCACTGAAACAAGTAACTCAATGGAAAGATATGAGTCCCTTTGAAGAGCGTGCAAATCAAATTTGGGTGATAATTAGCAGCAGATAATTGAAACCTACTGTTTATTTGTACAGAACATGATGTTACTGAGCTACCTCTCAGGAATGGACAAATAGAGCTGCATACTGTGCTTTCCACCCTGCTTCTCATTTTTAAACCTTTTACAGAACATTGTCAACTCACCAATGTCAAAGCTCCTCCAACCATGTTAAGTAAATGAGGAGATGGAAGAAGTAAGTGAAAATCCACTTTTTCCTGTTCTAAAAATGGACCTTTAACAATCTATATCTGCTCCTTCTCCTCTTCCTCTCCACAGACACAACAAAACTGGATTTCAAGATAACTCTTGCTTTTGGATTGCAGTCCAAACAAACAGGTCTGTATTTGAGTAAAAGATTTTAAGGCTCCTGGTCACACCATCTGTGGCGTGGTTTACTCCAATCTTCAGTCTCAAATTCTTTCAATGCCTGGGCCCTGGTATCAGAGCCATAAAGCCACTACTAAAACACCCTTCAAAGCTGAAATAGAATGGCAGATGGAGAAAAAAATAATTAATCCAGTTTTTCCTGCCATCAATAATCTCACCCTGGTATTTATTTTTACCAAACCAGCCAGGTAAGGAAGAAAACACCTTCACTCTGATTGGAGTAGATGCTAAACACATCTACATGCAAATAACAGGGGGTCTCCTGTTTAGAGAGTTTACAAATGGAAGACATAAACATTAATTCCCCCAAAAGTTATGAAAAATTTATAGAAAATGGGAGCACAGGTAACACATGATGATTTTTTGTAGGATCCTTCTTCATAAAAATGACTCCGAAACAAACCAGGCAGTTTGTGACAGAACACTGCTGAAGAAACAGGTCAAAGTGACCTAAGACTTAGAAGTACCCAAGAATGCCTTATTACTTATTTAGGAGATTAAAATTTGATTGCCAAAAGGATAAAACAAAACAAAATCAGAGTGGGGTGGTATCTCTCTTTTAGCATTAACAAAATCATATATGTCAATATTTCACTGTAAAAAAAGCAGCCCTCAGCTTCCTGCAAAGTGAGATTTAACTCTCAGACTGGTTGTCACAGGACTAAAACTTCCCTTCTGAATAGACAAGAGTAACATAATGCATTTTCATAAAGGGAATTCTAATTACTACAAATATCTTAACGTTGTATATTGTTTTCACTAAAAACTCAAAATTAATTGAATCACTGTGGAAAATTTCACCTCAGAAAAAACCAGCATAGTAGCAAATAGATTCCACACCTTCCTCACCTCTTAGTTAAGGCTTACACTGTCAATGACACTCCTTCAGTAGCATGAAAACACCTCCCCCATTCCACAATACTTTGGAACTGACTCACAGCTTTTGTTGTTGTTCTTGCTCAAATTAACATCAAGCCTTACATATTAGACATGTTCTTTCAAACAAACAGCTTTCAAACTGTGTTGTGAGCCAATCCTTGCAACTGTTAAGACACACAAATCCTCACCTGAGTAAAATATTCACTAAATCCAGGTGCAAAGAAAAAAAGAGCAGTGTGTTTGTTAATTATGTTATCTAATACACAAACAGATACAGTAATGTACAACTCTCTGTGTTTTTAAAATCAAGTTTAAGTCCTTTAAATCTCAGATCCCCAAAAAATCCATCCCACACCCACCTACTCACCTTCCTGCTCATCTCTTCCAAACCTTGGAGCCTCATCTCCTTCAGCCTCATGTGAATTTCCTTCTCTGGACACAAAGGTTTCCAAAGTCCCTGTTCCTGAGCACTCAGTATCAAGCCTTTCACACACACAGCAGACACTCTATTTGTCCTTGCTAACAGAAGCCTCCAAAATCTCTGATTAATTTTGCCATGAAAGCAACATGGAATTATTCAACCTCAATATCAACTCCATGCCTTTTTATGCTGTTGGCCATTTGTCAGCCCCAGATACACCCAGCAATGCCACGCTGTGAGATGAGCTATATCAGTTTCCAGGGATGGTGACTCCACTCCCTGGGCAGTCCATTCCAGTGATGAACAACACTTTCAGTGAAGAAATTCCTATTATTCCTATTATTTTCAGCCTGAACCTTTCATGGCACAGCTTGAGTGTGTCTTTGTTCTGTCACTAGACGCCTGGGAGAAGAGGTCAATCCCCACTCTGCATATATATATATATATCTGTGTGTGTGTGTATAAAAATAAATAAAATACAGAAAAGCCTTAAATTCTGATGCAGCTAGTTCCTCCATTTACAGAATAGTTCTTCCCCACAAGGTAAGATATCAGCTCTAGAAAAAAAATAAAATGGGGTTTATCCTCAACACACAGCAGGGCAACTTTAAAGGTTTTTGCATTTACACCAAAAATATTGGTTCAGCTGGACACTCTGAGTCCTCTGTGGCTTTTCCTCCCTAGTACAGGAAGCTCCCTCAAGCTTACTTGCTGTTCACCTATTGTAACTCACTATTATGCACACTTTTTTCCCCATGTCCAATACAATGACCAGTTGCAAGACTAACAGCACTCAAAAATGCCAATCCATAAATCACAAATAACTCAGTACACCCACCACTACTCATCTGAAATCTGTACATGCATTGTATCTATACACCAGAGCTGCTATGAGCAGATCTTCAGCAGACCTGGCTTCTTTTCTTCAGTGACTTTCTTTAACCAAAGTGAGAGCTGACCCTCAGTCACAAAGAGTTTATTCCATTTCTTGAAGCTGTCTGAGAAACACATTGTTGTGAAAACTCCAAGGAAACATATGATTTGAAAGGAAAAATGCACAGGCTTATAAAAAAAAAAAACTTACTGAAGAGAGAGGAATTTCTCTAAGTTTTAAAACTGTTTACTTACCTTTCCTTGTGCCAATCTGATTCGGTTTTTTTCTTCAATCAGATCCTCAAAATGAATCGTGTTTTGACTTTCTAAAATCAGCTATGCATTAACTCACATGCCCAAATCTTCAGAAATTCTACCCCATAAGTTGGAATAAACATAAGCCCCAGTATAAAAATGCTATTGAAAAGCAACAAAAAAATACTCCATGTTCCCATAACATAAAGATATTCTCAGGTGAAGATACCTGCACACTAGACTTCACATAAAATGTTTAGTATTGCAAGAGTTTGCCTGGTGATTATACAGGGGTATGACCAAAAAAAAAAAAAAAAATCAGCCCCAAGATGTTTAGCCATCCTAGCCCAAAAAGAGATTAAAATAATATATAACTGATTTTATTCTTTTTGTTGCTGTCTGAATCCATGTGGGAAGCATTCAAAAAGCATGTTTATTTTGTCTCATTGACAAAATAACAAATACTAACCATGAAAATTTCTACCTTTCAACACTGCAGGCCCTACTCCAAGATGAGAGGCAGTGCCCTTCACCAATGCTCCACTTCCACAGCCTCCAAAAAAAAAGTGAGGAAGTTCCAGGCATAAGAGCTTTAACAGATCAGAGTCTCAGCATACTCTCTGAAAAATTCAATCACAGCAAAAAAAGTTCATCACCCCTCTAACAGAAGTAGCAAGATTCATTGTACCACCTGCAATTGCAGCATCTCCTCACAAAATACCAAACACAGGACCTACACCCAAATGCAGCTACCCAGTCAAACCGGCAGCGTGGATGCAGTGGCTGCTTGACTGACAAAAGCTCTCTCATCTCCCATCTCCCTGAGGCATCAGGAAGGTGATTCCTCTACCTTGTGGAAGCACACCAGAGAAAGAGAACATGTCTCAAAAACCTTGCTGTGGCAAGACTTCTAATACCAACAAGGCAGGATCATTGGCTCTCTTGTAATTTGGAGATTAACATTATTGAATGTAGTTATAATGCCACATGAACCAAATCCTAAGTGTATGTGCAGAAAGATGCACAAGGAGTATGGAAAGTTGGCCTACTAAGTACATTACAACAGAGCTGCATCATGAAAAGCAGAGGAGTAAGAACATTTCGTAGTCATATCACTTAAAACTGAGACCAATCATCTTTTGGAAATGTAAATACTCAACTTGGTTAAATCAAGACAATCACAGATAGACATTTTTTCCCAAATCTTTGGCTGTATTGCAATGGTTGTTTCAATTTGTAATCTCCAACTAAACATTTCCTATCCATGGATTAACAATATATTTACTGACTTGTGTCTTTTAACAGTATTTATCCAACATAACAAAATAAACTGCAATTTGTTATACTTTTTTTTTACAAAACATTTTATAAATATTTTTACAAAATGTATACAAAGCAATTTCAAGTGAGACATACTTTACAAATGAAGGTATTTAAGCAAATAAAGTCCATACCACGCTGACAATAAGTGACACATCCTCTTTAAGTGAAGTCAGTCTGTAAGGCCTCCCTACTCTAACAGATAAATTATACCAAAATCTTCAAAATGAACATAGTTTTCTTAATTGCCAGTTTAAAATTTGTTTTAACATTAGGCAGTATTAAATAACATTGAAATCACAACGCTGATCCAGCAAAATAATGAAAACATGTTTAAAGTCATGCACATTCACAATACTTTGCTGGACTTGAGCCCATATGATTAATAAACTTTTTTTAAGCACCACAAAAATACAATTCTTTCATTTACTGCTTCACCACGTACCAGAATTCCTTTAGAATTGAATTCAAAGGAGTGAACAACAGAACATTAACAATCTAAGATCAGTCTTACTAGGATTGTTCAAGGGGTTCCTCTCATCAGCAGTTCCGAGAAATGTGTCTGACCAAATCAACCGCGATTACTTTTTGCAATTTGTCATCTTTTATCTGCCATCTTCCCCCCTTCCCAATGAGACCCAATAGAAGACACACAACCTGATACTTCAGTTATGTATTTGCTGTAGAGCCTGGAAACCCCATACCCATTTCAAGGTGGTACAATAAGCAAGGGGACTGATGAATGTGCAACTTCACTTTTTTTTCCTCAATAAAAGAAAAAATGAACTAGTTAACATACAGCTGTGTAACTTACTGCTCTCCTTCCTAAATAGTTCAGAATGGTTAAATTACCAAAATGATAAAATAAAATATGCATCAGGATACACAGCCATGAGAATATTATTAAATCTAAAAAGGCAATAGGTGAAGACTATCTTGTCAGTTTTGCCAATAAGAAAACAACTAACTGCCTGAGAGTCTATCCTGTGGACACCCAACTAAAAATTTAAAACTGGCAATACTTATTAATATTTCATACAACACTTGGGAATGTTGGGTTTTTACAAACATATACTTTAAAATTGGCACAATTTTTTTAAATGGCAATTAGTAACATACAAAACCAGTACTTCCATTCACGTTGCAGGGGAAATGAGTATTAAGGAAGTTCATCTTTCTCTCATTGCTTTCTAGATTTGGTTTCCTTTAGTGGTCAGACAGTGGACTGTAGCTCAATACTGAGTTGCACTGTAATGTTCTACTATCCCAAGGATCTTATTCCGCTTCCTACTGTGCCATTCAGATGGACTGAATTACACAGCAGCAACAACCTTTTGGCTCCTCTCCTGGCAATCTGACTGACAACCACAGCTTGTCACAATGAGCCTCGTATATCACGAAAAATCATACTCAGCAAGTCTGGGGAATGGCTGGTAATGTTTCTGAGAAATGGGGGAGACGTTCTGGGGGAGAACTTGAGCATACCTTAGAAACCACAAAAGCTGTATCCTCCTGAGCAGACATATGTACTACACACACGTGACCAACGTCAGCGCGCTTATGTGCACAAGAGCACTCATGACCAAAGTAAACTAGAACAAAGCAGCATGGGCAGCAAAAAAGAAAAAAAGTCATAGATTAAAATAAATAAATAAAATAATAAGATTCTATCTTAACAACATGACAGCAAGCCAAATAGAAACCATGCAATGGTTTCACTTGGCTTTACAATATGAATTAATAATTACACTTTTTTTGATATGTTTAAACAATGGGATTGCTGATCAACTTTGGTCTGTACACATCTTGATAATTATGACTGCTACGGTGGATGATTTAACATTCTCTGACAGCAAAAGGCAAAAAAATCAAAAATAAACACTGGCCTTTAAATTTAATCAGAGTAAGGCTAATGTCCTCTTAAAATATAAGCTACAAATACAGTTTTCAAATAAAAGTGCTTTTGACACTTGGTCTAAAAAAAAAAACCAAACAACAAATTAAAAAAAAAACAAAAACATACCACTTCAGAAAGACTCAAGGCTGACTACATCCAATTATAAAATGCAAAATCTTTTCCTCAAGAGATAACATATATATGTATTATATATATAAATTCATGGCTCTATCATGGCCTCATCCTGTACACTTTGCTATTTACTGGCTTCCATTCTACCTTCCTTAGTCAAGCATTTATTACTTCATATCATGCCACTGTGACTAAGATCATATAATATCATCCCACAGACTAAAGTTACCCACTACAAATATATCAAGTACTAGTTTCTGCTCAGAAAGCAATAGAAAAGCACTTAAAGTTTAAATTATGAAGCCTTGTAAACACACTGATGATTTCCTTCCAACTTCAGAATCCTAGAATACAGATTCATTAACAAAGCAAATAATCACTTCTGAATAGAGGTACAGTGGGTTTTCCAGAAAAACTAAAAATTGGATGATTTGTGGAAGAGAAGGGTAGGGGAGAATTGTTGCTTCCATCACTCTTTAAAAACATTTTCTTAATAAATATATCCTTTCAAATGACTGTGATTGTCAGTATATTACCGTATTACATAGGGCCTAACAACCTGCAACCCTGTTACGTTGCAGTACTGCTCAATTATCAAAAGCACTATGATAATAATACTTGAAACAGTAAGGCCCTAACAGACTGCATTCTAACAAGGATTAACTTTACTTGGATATCTCACTGTAACCACAATGAGTATTGCTCTCAAACACAGAACAGAATCTAGTTTAGAAAGGTTAACCTTAAATGCATGTCAGGCTGTACTTGTGGTGTCATTCACATTTGCTTCTGCTAAGAGAAACATAACTTGTCCATGGTACTGTAACTATTAACACTCTAAGATACTATTTACAGCTGCTTCTAAAATAGAGTCAGTTTCTACAACACTTTCACTGTGGTCTGGAATAAATTTTTCCAGGCAGTTCTCCTGTGAAGCGATAGGTGAAAAATTAGGGAACTCTAATTCAACCGAGCCACTACTCGCCGCCTCGTTTTGTGGCTGCCTCCCAGCTTTTTTAAGTTCCAAGATGTTTTTAAACGTAGTTTCTAAACTCTTACTGAGCAGTAAGTCTTGCTGGGGTTCACCAGAGCCTTTCCTGTTATCAGGATGCAAAACCTCATTCTTTGGAGAGCTCCTCAGAGTTTTGTCTTGAAGTGAATTGTTACACGTTACCTTTGAGAAAGAGGGAACTGTGTTCCTTGATATTTTATTGTGTGTTCCATGACTGCCTCTTGACACAGCTTTTGACAAGTCTTCAGAACTCAAGGAATTCTCAGTGGACTTGGCAAGATCTTTCCCACTCATCCTTTCTTCAGAAAGGGCCACGTATTGGCTCTCAGAAGAACAATTAGCTTTTTCAAACTTTAAAGCTTTAGTGAGGCTCTCGGATTTCTTAGTAGAAGCTTTTCCTTCTTGTGGTGTCAGAATGTTGTTAGGCACTAGAGGAAGTTTACTGTGATTTGTGGACTCTGCTGAGCTGGATTTTGGTCGGTCTCTGGCTTGGGTTTTGGTAGTCTGACTTCGGGAAGGTAATGTTTTGTTAGACTGGTGGTCATTTTTGCTGGACTGTGCTTCTTCAGCTGTTTTCTCAAATTGTTTGGCAGAACAACAAAAATCGGCCTGATAACCATCTGAAAATTAAGTAGCAACATTTTACTAAAATTACCCACACATCCAAATAACTGACACTCCAACACAGTTTCTGAGTACTGAAATTCAAATAACAACTACAGTTTACAGATCTGGGTCTTTAAGAGATGTTCATACGCTTAAGTGTTCTGCTGTGTACAGTGCAGGAGATTAGCACTAAATTAATCAGCACACTGCTCACGTATGTGCACTGTAAAACCAGATTAAGGGCACTTCCCGGCCTTCTAAATATGCAAATATGGTCTCTGAAGATTAATACTTTCTACAACACAACCTGTGAATATCTTTTAAAACATGCAGATCACGCAGAACCTTTAAACAAAGCCGTAATCTTACACAAATAGTGTGTTTCCAGGTGCTATGTTTAACAACATCCCAGTTAAAAATGCTGCCATTTAAATGGCCATGACACTCCAAGAGCAACACTTCATTAAGACGAGCAAGAGTATTCATGCTTTAAAGAGTGCTGTTCTTTCTGGCTGCAACAAGCAAACTCAGAGATTCTTCTCTGCTAGAATGGAGGCACTGCAGGAGTCACGACTGTTGTGGGAAGAAACTCAAACATTTCTCTGCCAAACACGTAAAATATTTTTTCCCCACAAATAACTGCTTCAACCCTACAGTGTCTCTAGATTGCTGCCTTCTGGAGTTATAAAAAGTTATCTTGAAAATGATTATGCAGTATTTCAATAACTGGAATCCACAGCAATCAGTGCCTCAGTGTGGCCACAACTATTTTTAAACACTCCACACTTAATTTAGAAGTTAAGCATGACTTACCAGGATCCACAAGTGCAAGACGCTTATCCCGGGTCAGAGATGCTCTTTCCTCCTGGTTAAACATCCTATCAATCATAACCATTTCTGCAGAGGGATTGATCCGCTGGAGGAAAAGGAAAAAACAACCAATCTCTTTAGTGACTCATATGTTGGTACCAAATCAAAACATCAATAGCTTAGTTAACTTTCAGAGAGAAAGAAACTTCTTTTATTATGTACTTGTGAAGAACATTCACAATTCAGTAGTCTTGACTCTGACCCAACCACTACTGAAACTCAAACATGAAATATTACTCACATTGTACTGCAAATCTTACTTGGGAGAGACTTTAAAACAGGGATTTGCTATTCCAGTTGTACGAATTGTACTTATTCAGGACTGAGTATGCTTACTACTGTATACCACTTCATACACTATCCTTCTCTTCTAGGGGATCAACCAACAAAAATCTTGAACTGGGACCACCCTATCATCTTCCCTGCACTTCTCTCCCACCCTTGTAACCAGCTGGTGCAGAGCTGCATTTTGCTGACAACACCTTCAAGCCAGTTGGATACATCCATCCCAGAAAACATTCACTGCACTAGGCCATAACACTCGTTTGAAACTAGTTTCAAACACTAGGCAACTAGTTTCAAACCTGAATGCTATGTGAAATAAACCTTTCAAAATTACTAAATGGGATTTGCCATACAACATACCAGATGCTAAAAGAACAAATCTCAACCTTCATCCTCTCTTTATACCTGCAAATACTTGCAAATATTTAATGGCTAGGATCTTTTACAGGGCAACTGATAGTTTTAAAATTGTATTAATTCTAACAGTTATATTATGTATTCCTGTCTCTAAATATCTTCATGTCTATTATATTCAAATTCAAAGCTTTTCCAAGCTTGAAAACTAGCCTGTCTGAAGTCACAACTACATTTCCTGATCCTTGAAAAACACCTTCTTAAAGTAACTTTGTCAGTTTTATTTTACCTCATACCTGGGATTGTGAAAGCACTTAAATCAGAAGCACTTCTGACAAAGTTCCAGCTAGCTTTTAAGGACAATGATTTCCTAAACTGTAATATGATTTGGCTCCAATTATAATATGGCTGAAGGCCTCTGAATGGACAACATCAACACCATTTCAGGTTGCATCAGCCACAGAAATACACAGAAATTACCCTCCTGCCTATCACAGCCTTCTCAGTCTAAGAGCAAAGCAGAAGCAGAGAACAGAAGTTCACGTGTCTGTTCTGTAGGTAATATTTCAACAAACTGAATCCCACCCCATAAACAAAGTGTACCTGGATTCTACACCTTACCATTGCATCTTCTATAAGCAAACATCTGTATTTGTTCAGCATAGCCTGTGTCCTCTTCAGAAGCTGTGTAGCTACAGATTCAAATTCACTGTCCACTAGAAAGACAAAGTACACTTTCAAACACTGTTCCTCAATAACCTGCACAGATTTTAAAATGTTCCCTTTCTTATTGCTCTAATTTACATTAAGAATTGTCTCAATACACTGATTACAAACTCACTGCCAAATTTTAATAAGAAAATTACCTTTTCTTAAGTCTTCTTCTGTTGGCAGTGATCCCTGGCACACATGGTATGAAAGGAGTCTCTGAACTGCATCATTTAATGATCTGAACCGACTTTTATCTGGTGTCACAGCATGTACCTGATCCTTCTGTAACTGCTGCAGAATACTACAAAAAATTAATGATATACAATTAACATACTGTACACAGGTTTTCCATTGACAAAAGTAAAAATCAAGGTTTCTGCAACAAAATTACAATGAAATAATGACTTACAAAGCTCCTTTAGTTAACTGTTTAGCAGCAGGCCTTTTCTGTCCAACTAAATGACCATCCACCTAAGTTCAAAGTAAAAGACAAATTACAATATATCCCCTCATTTGCAAAGCCTAAGTTTCAGGATTTGTTTCTGTCAATTCGGTACATCGCCCAACATTAACTGTAACCAGCACATAACACTTTCAACTATCTACTATTTTCACAGGACACTGTAGCCACAAAAGAGGGAAGTGACATAAACCAAAGGTCTGAAATGCTGTTTGTAGATGAATTCCACTGCTGTGCATTATACATATTTCACTAAGAAAGAGATGATCAAATTTAACAGGTGCAAAGAAGGAAAGGTACAACTAAAAACTTTTACAAATAAATCTGCTCATACAAACTGTCTCTGCATTTCTCAGTCATCTTGCCTGATATTGATGGATTAGAGTATCTGTGAGGAAAACAGTCTAACACTGTGCACTTAAATGCTCAAAAGCCACAGTGGCTGGGGAAGGGTGGTAAACATCATTCCAGGAATTCTATTTCAGTGTCAATGCTACAGATATGCCCATCAGATAGAGATCTAATTCATTTTCTCCTTTGTTTAGACATTTAATGAAATCAAGATTTTTCCTAGGAACACTCTCCTAAGACCTGAGGCTCTCTGAGGGGGTAAAGACTCAAGGCAGGCACACTGGAATAGTTTTTGCCTCACAAAATCTCCAACTTCAGAGCATTAAAAGTAGTCACCACCAAGCAGAATGGACACCTGACCAACTATTACACAACCAGACTGACCTCCTAACTGAGCACTACTGTACCTTCTGCTCTACCTCTGCATCAATAAAACATGAAAAAACGTTCGTGTCCTACTGCATTGACAAATACATTTACAAACCAAAATTCTAAGTCAGATCCTCTCCAAAAAAACTCCTCCTGGACAGTGTTTTTGTACATACTTGCATTATGTGGGAGAACTTTTGATGGTAAAAAAGAAGACTGCGGTAAAGAATAAAACAGACAAAGACCAGGTAGAACTTTTCTGCTACTTCTCACAAACCACTCTCTCCCAATCTGCTAGAGAACAGCTGAGTTTGTAAGAAATAATAAGAGTAGGTCGAACTTTTGGCCAACTCAATGAAGAATTGTTATGTCATACAAAATTATCTTCAGGGAACAGTACAGTCAGACACCACTTACTGAACTGAATCTCAAAGCAGCATTCAGTGTATCAATTTGAAAAATAGTCAACATTTATTATGTCAAGGTAGAATTTGTCAAGTTCAAGGGAGTTCAGATACTCAACAAAAAACCTACAGTGATTCCTTACTTTTTGCTCACTACCTCCCCTCACCCCAGTGGAGAGAACTAGGAAAAAAAGTAAACTTTTGTACTTAAAAACAGGAAGAAAATAAAGTAATATCATAATGATAGTTATTATAAAGTTGTAATGAAAAAGAGAAAAAGGGGGAATTAAACCCAGGAGAAACAAATGATGCACAGTGCAATTGCTCAGCACCTCTGACCAAAGTCCACCCCATTCCCGAGCAGTGATCAGCAGTTCAAAGGCAATTCCTACATTTATATAGGGAACATGATGTTCCACAGTATGGGATGTTCCTCTGGTCACTCTGTGCCAGCTGTCCTGGCTCTGCCCCACCTCACTGGCCCAGCAGGGGCACTGGAAAGGCTGTGACTTGCAGAGTGAGCACTGCTCAGTAACCAAAACACGGGTGCCTTATCAACTTCACATCCCAAAGCCAAAACATAGCACTGTACCACCCACTGAGAAGAAAATTAATGCTATCCCAGCCAAAACCAGGACAGACAGGGAAACATAAACAGAAGTACTCTCTTCTAACAGAAGTATTCTCTACCTGTATACTCTGCTGAACTGATGATGATCCTATCACTTTTTCCTGTGGCTGTGCTGTTCCTAGAGATTGTTGTATGATTTTTCCTCCAGAGTCTTGTCCTACAAAAGAAAGTTAAAAAAGATTCTTGTCATCCTCAGCAAGAGGAGAATAATTTTGTGTACCTATCCTGATAATTTTACTTGAGTTTTTAGGAAAGATACATCTTATGCTTAAAAGCATTCATGCAACTCTCCTGTGGAGAAACCAGCTCATACAAATTAAACAGGACTGATATTTTGTCCTGAAAACCACAAAAATCCTCAGACATAAATCACATCTCACCATGGTACTGCAACATAAGAAGGAATTCAAGTATTTTAAGTTTAGTGTCCCAACAATTTACCTAAAATCATACAGTAAATTTTATCAAGCTTTTCAGTACTAACCCTCCCTCAAGTGTATTACCCAAATTTTTCTGGAGTTCCTGGAAGTACTTAAGACAGTAAGCATATTTTTCCCCCTAGATTTTTTTAGATAGGTAGACTTGTTCTAATTGCTTTGCTTCATGATCCAAACAGCATCTTATCAGTCATGCTACATTACAACCAAAACAAGTAAGAATTTATTAGGTTTTTTCCCCAAGACACCTAGCATACTGGGCAGATTGAATTGCCTGGAGAGCTTATACATTACAGTACACAAAGAAAAAAAAAGCAAGGTAAAGTATAGGACCTTATTCAAAAGGTTACTTATGTACAAAGAGAACAGGAAGGTTACTGCATTTTTCAGCTTGCCTTGAATGTAATGGTTTTGTTCTTTTAGTAGCACAGTGCTGCTTGAAAAGCTGCTATTCTGCCATGAACAATGCATGAACTATTCTAACTGAAAGTGACACATTCCAGAACAAAGTGAGTGATGACAGCCTGCACATAACCTTGTAATACTGATTTCTCTTCCCTCTGTAAGTGAAGCAGCCACCACATTCAACATTCTAGAAGTTTCATGGAATTTTAGCAGATATCTGTATTTTGAAAATTAATTGTTTCTATTTTCCTAAGCTGAAAAAAAACCCAAAATCAAAGAAGGTACAGTTTTGGACTTTAGAGAGAGGTGCAATAATTGCTAATTGCGAAGATTAAACTTTTCAGTCTAGAAAATGAAGTGCCATGGTTGGGAAAAATCAAAGCACACATTCAAAACTGAAAAAATGTAGCTTGAATTCTTCCAAAAGTAAAATTCCAACAACCTTTAGAACCCTGTGAGCACAAGGCATCAATGTAAGTCTGACACACTGAAGAAGAACGAATCTCTGTTGCCGGAGAAAATGAAGAAAATTATGTTAAAAAGACCTTAGTTGACCTGATAGTGTGTTGCTCAGAAGACTTGTTAGTTGAGGCTGTCTCAAATTGTCCTGTGTCTTCGATGCAGAAACTGGTGATGTCTGGTTCACAGCCTTTTTCTGTGCCACATACATAAAATAAAAAACATTTTTTTAAAAAAATCATAGTAAAATATTTACTGAAAGCTTTAACAAGAAAAAGGCACCTAAAGTTCATCTCTATGTATACTTTTTTAACTTCGAGCCCATCAGTGGTGAAATTTCACATATCTCAACCCCTACAAGTTGAAGAATTTTATAAAGTAAATCAGAGAGGAACACAAAATACACTAGCAGCACAAACATGTACCAGCTGCACTCTACAAGACCCCTGATTTCCCACTACAAGTGGCTCTCAGAAAACTCACCTTCTCAGGGTTCCACAACTGCAAGACGATGAAGTTGCTTTCCCAACAAAAAATACCCACAGTGGAACAAGCCCTCCACTGCTTAGCAACTACATGATATATGGTTTAGTATAAAGTACAACGTTTAAAATGCAAGTACAAACAAACTAAAAAGATTCTGGCAAATAGTGGCATTTGTTCTCTGTAAGATCCCATTTACAGCTCTGAAATTTCAGCACAAGAACAAAATGATCTTTCACAGTAATAAGAAATACTCTGTTTTATAACTGCTGAAACTCACTGACCCAGCACATAACCTGCAAATAGGAAGATGTAGACACATGAAGAGAAAGTCAGACAGGCCTCAAATTACTCATCTGCAAACAAAGTGATACAACCTGCACCAGAAATCTTGGCAAAGACTACAAATATGTTTCTACAACATGTTCATACGAATTTTTTAAATACACATTATTTTCTAAGACAGTATTCCACTGAAAATTTTGGTTTGGTTAAAAAAAAAATCCATCACTGTGGAAAAAGAGAAAGATCTAAGTAAAAGAAGTAAAAGAGAAAAGAGAAAGATCTGATTAGTGCGAATGCATTCTGCAAGAGTGACCAGTATTTTAAAATGATAAAATAAAAAAGTTAAAAAAAGGACAGAAATTGAACACCTTGTTGCTAATGGTGTGAAAAGTCACCGAGTTAAAACTGGCAGTTCAGTCTGGAACTTCATGATTTTTTTTCTTTTAAACTTTTGACTGTAACTTATGAAAACAGAAAAAATTGTGTTGAATACATACTGCAAGTGTATCTACTGGACAAAACAGACCACACTGAACCTTAAAAATGAATTCAGGTTCTTTTTTTTTTAACTACTAGCTTGACTTTTTAGAGGTTTGTGGTTTTTTTTAATGTTGTGCTTTTACAAACTGCTTTAAAAGGTATTTCTTTTTTAGGATTCTAAGAAACATTTTGTCTTTCCATCAAATTTGAAAGCTTCTAACTGCTCCAGATACACATAACAAAAGTGACAATGTGATAAATAACAAAAGGAAGCCCAAGAAACCTTTTCATCTCTTAATTTCAGTAAGTCAAACCTTGAAAATGCATAGGGTTTTAGTAAGGTCAGAAGACTTTTATGTGCCAAGAATGAACCTGAGCCTTTACATCTAGCCTATGCTAAGGTTTACAGGAGAGCTCATGATTGCTTAAACTTATAGTGCCCATTCCTTTAAACAGGAGCAGAAATAGATCAATGCTAAGCGCTTTTGAAAACAATGCTATAAATCCAACAAAATCTTTGGAGTTAATCAAAGTGACAGAGCTGTTCATTCACTAACAGATTGAGAAAACACAAATTAACAAAATTTAGAAAAGTGAAATGATGACTCTGGGTTACAGTAACTTTCCGCAGTTCCACAGTGTTTGCAACAATACAAACCAGCAAAATTCACATTCTGTGTATTAACCAGATTTTAGCACAGCTTAGAAGCCTTTCTTCAGCTACATTCTCAAGCAGCTTTCCTACCTGACCAAAGGCAAACTGTTGTTGTGTCACTCCTACAGACGTGTGACTGAAGGTGCTGACAGACTTGGAGGAGGATGCTGGAAGACGATGGGATGCGCTGACGGCAACCTGAGCTCTGCTCTGGCCCAGCTGATCTCCTGTGAAGTTCCCTCCCGAGGCGACAGACTGAACTGAGGCTCCCAGGCTGGGGTGCACTGAACCAGAGGAACTCGCAGCGGCAAATCGATTCGAAGCCGACATATTCGACACCGTGGACTGCCCAGGTGACATGGTGGTGAAACTCGACCTGCCTTGAGAAACGTTAGCTTGGCTGGGTGACAAATGCAACACCGTTGGCGATGCCTGCTGCAGTGGCACCTGCCCACCAACAATTTGGGAAGTTCCATGATTTACTATAACTTGGTTTCCAGGAGCTGTGAATGTCTGGCCTGAAACAAGCTGAACAGCTGTGTTCTGATTATTCAGCATCTGTCCTGAATACGACTGGTTGGCTCTTAGCATGTTTGTAGAGTTCCTGTTAAGCATTACATGCTCAGCAGACACTTGGCCAGGAACCAGCTGGGAAGGCTGAGTCTGAAGAAGTTGTCCATTTATGGCCTGGACATGATGAACTGAATTAGAATTAACAGACAAACTTGTAGGTATGAGAAACTGGTTTTGAGGTGCGTGAGGCTGTCCCATAGGAGAATGGATAACAATACTACCTCCAGCATTGCTAACTGTCTGAGGTGTAACTGATTTTCTTGTATTTTGTTGTTGATTAACAATATTAACAGACATATGAGGACCAACTACGGAACTTTGAGGTGAGTTTGCAGAAGCAAATGGAATCCCTTGCTGTACATGATGTTGCTGTATTCCCAAGTTATTCACATTGTAAGCAGTCTGCTGACCCATCTGAATAGGCTTTGGTTGGATATTAATAGGAACTTTGTTAGAGTTCGGTGCCAAACCCCTTTGAATGATGATATTATGGACAGGCAACGAAGTCTGAAAATTTGTGCTGTTAAATGGAACAGTTACAGGTTGTGCTACTGGACTTGAATTTGAGTTACTGAACAGCGAGTTCCCATTTGGAGTTTGTCTATGAACCAGGAGGCCACTGCTCATGTTTGCAGGTGTTTGCTGACCATTGCCTTTCAGTATTATCTGAGATCCATCGAGGTTGTTGATGGTCATCATGGAAGGTTGATTACTAAATGAACCAATCAGCTGTATCTGCCCAGAACCACTGATCTGGCTGCTATTAGACAAATGCTGGCCGGGAACACTAATTCCGACGTGTTGCATAAAGCCATGTTGCACACCGACTGTATTGCTTGCAAAAGATGCTCCAACAGGTTGCTGTACCACTTGAGTAACTCCTATAGGTTGCAACGTCTGACCTGAGTAATTAGAAACATTAGAAGCCTGAGTAAAGGATGCTGATGAAGAAGGATGAAGCTGAGCTTGTGCAAACTGTTGGCTAGAACCTACACTGGCATCCAAATATGCCTCTTCCGCCAAAGTCTGTTCAGTAATATTGGCCTCCTGCAAGGACTTCTGAAGAATATCAAAAGGCTGATCCTCAGTAAGATCAGGTAAAGGAGAAGACACAAGTTCATCTTCAAGAAATTGAAGGCTACTGGACAGCTGCAGTCCATCACTAGGCCCCTCTCCAAGCTGACCACTTACACCTTTTACAGACGACTTAGGATCAGTGTTCTGAAATGCAAAACAATAAATAAATCACTTTTAGAATTTCAGTATCTGCTTTGTTTCATTAGTTATTTTTTCACGCAAGCAAATTTTCTACACAGAATTATATTCTGCCCATAGCATTCACAGGGTGATGTTGACCCCATACAGTGAGCCAGCACAAACAGGTCATGGATATCCTGCTCACACCCTCAGACCGCTGGAGATGCTTCTCTCCTTTCCCTTCTCAAACCTCTCAATACACAGCTCTTAGCTCTGTAGCTGCACTGTAGCTGCAAGAGGACGTGAAATGCTCTCAAAGTGCCATTTTCCCTTCCTCAAGCTGAGCACCCTACTGACAAAAGGAGGAAAGAAATGAGGAAAGGAAAACACCTCCACTCTAATTCAGTTTGGGGCAAGGCTTCAGTAGTAACAGTAGAAGCAGAGAAAAGGCAGAAGAAAGCTTTCCTTTCACTGACTTCTACCAAATAAGATTCGCCTCCAAAATCCTACCAGCATTTCTGTAATCACTTAGTGTAAACTAGTGACCATTTCATAAAGTTAAGGCATTATACTAATTCCTTGTTTAAAAAAATTTAGAAACAAGAGAGTAAGAAAAAAAGTGTTACACACTGTGGTTTATGTTCGTAAGAAGATTACTGAGAACTATAAACATTGAAACTACCACAAATATTAAGTGGCATGAAAAAAATCCTTCAAATCCACATCCATTAACACTGTGATAAGGAAAATCAAAACCTATTTAGTCTGGCCTACTGTCAAGACTTTCCTAAAACAAAGTTCTGTCCAGAAACTCTAGACAACACAAGCATCAGGTTTCTGCAGACAGAATGAGAAATTTAAATGCACAGTAATACTCACGACAGTTTTAAGTTAGGCAAAGTATACCTTTCTAAATTGCATGATCACACCCCAGCTATTCAGAAGCAACCACCAGTTCCTTTTTAGGTCAGGATAAATGGAAACTGTGGGTGTGCAATTATCAGTCACATTCATACTCTGAGCCTTCACTCCTTGAAGGTCATAGAGGCTTGTTTTCACCTCATGTAAACAGTGTGAAGATGCTGCAAGCCGTAATTATCACATGCACTGATGTCGCCACCCTAACTTCAGTTCCTCAAGCATATTTATTCAGAATTTTACCCCAATCTGTTTCTGAAAAAACTGTGTATTTTCTGAAACTCCAGTCACGTTTTAAAATATTAAAAGATTTTTCTTAAAAGTAGACCAAGTATTTTCAAGTTACAACTATTAAACTACAGCAAGCTTTTAACATTTATTTTAACAGAGGAATTAAACCACTGCTTAAATGTCTCAGTGCCTGAACCTCAGGAACACCTAAAGCTACAAATCAGGTTCTCAACTGTACCTAGCTACCATTGGGCAGAGTAAAAAGGAATCACTAATTAGGCCGTAATTAGGACTCTTAACTGTCAGGTTCTGAGGAGAATTCCTACTGCATGTGCAAGTTGTCTCCAAGGAAATGACCAAACTAAAATCTTTTACAACTGTTGAACTTAAGCAGTTGCACTGAAGCTATTCCAGTCAGTACAAACAATACAACTATTACTACTACCAGTAGTAACACTAATAAATAATATTTCATGCAATCAAGACTAATAGCCTAAAACTCTCCCACTGGAACAGAGAATCCCAAGTTTCATTCCCTGCTCCCAGGACTATTTAACATTAGAAAACAATTTTATATGCAAAAACTGGAACCTTTCAAGTTAACTTCTGAATCACTACTGTCCAGATTCAGAAGAGCCACACAGAATACCATGCTAATTTCAAGAAGAAATCAAAGCCTCTGCAGCTTCATGAATCTGCTGACCAATAAGAAGAGTCTTACTCTCACTGGCTCCAGGAATATTCTGCTCCCTTATGCTGTCCTATTATGCAGTAACAGGAGAATGGGAGCAACCACCCAGTATAAGTCAGGGCAATGGCTGGGGCAGCCTCTCACAACAACTGCCACAGGAAACCAGCCTGGAATCAGCAGAGGTCATACAGACTCAATCAACTCAGGGAAGGTTGGGATGGGACATGGGTGGCAGTGTAAGGGAGTGGGGAAGAATGGATAGTGCTTTCTTTTCCTTCAGTCAGCAGGAACTCCATCTTGCTTGTGTTAGATGTTGGCTGAGCATGCTTACCAGCTGAGGCACTGAACCCTCGACACTGAATTTGTAAATTCTGCACTGAAAGGAATCAGACAGGAAGCCAAGACAGTCAATCCTACTTCATGGTAGCAATTCTGAATATACACAAAGACAGAACTTTCAGTATCTGCAAAAGCTTTAATGACAAAAGCCTCAGAAGCACGTAACTCTTCAGGTATCCCATTTTATAAGCAGGGACTGTGAAACCATCTGTTTACAGTAACACTTGTTCCTTCCCAATGAACTGTAAGAATCTGTACTTGTAATCAAGTCATTCTTCACTAAGATCAGCACAGGAGGGAGAAGGGAAGAAGATGGCATTGGTGTTGCTTATGAAGATATAAAAGGATGAGGACAGAGCATACTGAGAATTAAACTGTAGTATGTCATCCTAGGAACATACACTAGGAATCCCTGCTCCTATGATCACCTGCCTTCTAGATTACCTACCCACAATCACCAGGAAGCTCTTAGCTTTCACCAAATATTTTTATTTCTTCCAAGGGCTACTCCCAAAGCAACAAACCCACCTTGTCCAGAATCTCCCACTGCCCCTCAAAATTACTCAAAGGAGCTCACTTTCTGAAAATACACCAGAAACACCTGACTCCTGCCTACCTAGTCATACTCATCAGAAGGATGTCTACAAAGAACAACTAGGAAGTCTAGGCTATGACAAACACATGTCACATGTCACCCTTTTTTCCCCAAACCTGGTTTTTCTTAGGATAAGTCCTCAAACCCCACCTCTGCCAGTGCTGGATTCACGAAGCTGCTGTCTGCTAATGGCCAGCTTGGTACCAAGTTGAAACCACTGTTCCCCATCAGCTGAAAACTGGCATGCCCTGTTACTCTTGGTACTCTACTCCCTCACCATTATCTCAACCAGCTTGTCTGTTTCTTCTACAATATTTAGTAACAATCCTGGAAGGGGAAGGAAAGGACAAACACTTCCCCATTATACTACTGTGCCTACAGGAAAGTCACTAGTTCTTCACACACAGATTAATAGCTTTCAGAATTTCTTCACGCCAATTATTTAAGATCCCTACACACCTACAAGTATATCCATGTACCTGTTATGAACATGGGACAAACAGACAAGAGTCAAGGTAACAGTACAATAGAGAGTGGAATTACCAAGAAAATCCTATTCTATGTATTCAAATAACTTAATTTGGGATTAACAATTCAGTTGTTTTTTAAAACACACCAATGAAACCAAAGAAATACAGGTCTGAAGGGATCTCTGAAGTCATCCAGTCCAATGTTCTACTCAAAGCATGACTAACACCGACACTAGAGCAGATCAGCCTTGAATTTATCACCAAGGATCGGGATTCTACAACCTCATTGTATGACACATGGTCCAGGACTGCAATACACTCCTGGCAAGAAGGAACACTGAAGATTTTTTGCAACATCTAATGAATCTAAAGAGACTTCCCTGATACTGAAGTTACACCAAGGACACATCCCAAAATACCTCCTGAGTCTGAAGAAAAAAAATAGAAAAAGAGAAAAAAATCCCCATTCAATTTTAAAAAACTGCCAGCTCAGAATTTACATACAGTAAGAAACAAAAAGGCATCCTATCATACCCAGACAGGATATAAATGACTAACTTTCAAGGTCTATCTTTAAGCACTACTGCTTTGACAATCACTAAAGCCACGAGTGGAGTTTACTGGCCAGAGCTTTTACACCAGAGAGCATTTTCACTGCTCAGCAAGTTACTTTACATATTTACAAAACACCTCCAAACAGTGCAGTGTTTTTCAATTAATTCCCCACTGAAATACTTAAAATACTAACAGCATAAGATAGGTTCTATGTCAGTATTCAGAGTTTTCACATGAAAAAGCTGAAACCCACATCTGCTTCATTCAGTTTTATAAAAGCCAAGTAAAGCCATCAGCAGCATGCAATCTCAATACTAATGTAATTTATCTCCTGACCACTTACATTGGAGTTGGCGAAAATTGAATTTGAGTTGGCTACAGCATATTCTGCATTAGTCAAGTCTTCATTGCTCTGGTAAAAGACAAAAATCATGTTTAGAACTAATATACTCAGTGAAACTTATCTATGTCTAACACACAGCAATGCTACTTACAGATTTACTACTAGGTCCATGTAGAAAATAATTCAGCGCTTGTGGGTCCCTGAAGGGGAAAAAAAAAAAAAGAAGTTAATGCTTTTTGGAATCCTTTTTACTAATGAGGCTAGTTTAACTAACCCACATACTGTACTCATATAAATCAGGTCTCTAGTAAAAACACATCTTTCATTGAATCCAATGCAAAGCTGAAAGTTTATATCATCTGGGGATCTGTGTCTCTGTATCAACACAACTTCCAGATGCTGATCGTATCTGCTGCCATTGTAACAAGGCATTTCAGAAAAATAAACTGTGTTGATCACGAAACTTTAGTTGCACTCTACTATATTTCCCTTTATGAGGGTGATACTCATATTCTCTTGAAAAACATGGTGTTTTATGACAGCACACAGTACAAAACCTAAGGAATATACTACCACTAAATAAAGTGAGAACTAAAACAGGTACCACCTCTTCTACAGCTAAACTGTAATGCCTTGTCTAGCTAGCATCAAATAGGGTATTTACAAACCTGATTCTTTGATAGGTCTTCTGTCATCTTTGACACAAGTTAATAAAAATTTATGATTGCCAGAGTAACAGTCCCCTCATGAAGAAAAAGTGGCACCTTTTCCAAGTGAAACCAACCATAAAAATAATTGACTTAATATTATGAATTTTAGTGTATTTAATTAACTTAGAATTAACACTAAATAAAACTCATACTGAAAATGGAGTCTGACTGAATGAGTGTCAGAAATTCAAACAAATACAAATACATTGATTTAGCTGTACGTATAGACCAAGTAAAAAGAATAAAAGGCTGTGTTACATGGGATTATTCTAATACAACATTTATACAGCATTTCCTTTAGCATAAAGAGTAAACTGACATGGATTTCTTTGATTTTAAAACATGTTTATTGATTAACAAGTAACAATAAAACATTTTTCCAAAACAGGAGATTATCATGTAAAAAAAGCAGTAATTAAAAAAGTCTCCTTCTTGCTTGATAGTCCTAGAAAATAAAGAGGCATAAAGTCAAAAATCTTTCAGGTTCATTATTACTCTTCTAAAAGGACAAACACACCTCTCCTCCTCTTTTTTTTCTTTTAAAAAACAAATTGTGTTCACAAGTTTACAAAAGACATGTTAGACAGTACTTGGCAGGGACTTTTGGTACTATTATGCGCTTACAATACTGAAGTGGTTACATGTATTTTAAAATAAAAATGTCATTTTCTTAGTAGACTTCACTGAATTTCAAAATTAAGGTGCACAGAACTCATTATCTCATATAGGTTTCTATTATGCTCATGAATTTTATCAGCAGAATAACCAGGCCATTTAATACTAATTACCCTCACTGTCTTTCAATAGTGAAAAATGCAATTAGAAATTAAGAACACTTCATCACCTTAAATATTGTCTTTAGTAAGGAAGGAATTTTAAATGGCACTTACCAAATCACAGATCAGATGAAAAAAAAAAAAAAAATGTTTTCCATTCTTCTAGATACTTAAGACAATAATTGCTGCCAGCAGCAGCAAGAACGCTGTAATTTTTCACAAAAACACTCATCTGTATAGAGAGCACTTCATTTTGTGGACCACCTGTGATCTTGCAGCAGGATCTTCATGATTCATGCTCATGACAGAGCACTTAATTGTCCCATGATCATCTTTATGTTCCAAGCAGGAAGTGTTTTCATATGGCCACAATCAGTAACTTTGCACAACAGTGACTCCACAGAATGGAACTGAGCCTCTGCTGGCACTGCTTTTGCTACAGCATCCAGAGCAACCCTCAAACTACTGCAGCCACTGGGGAGGTGTTTTCATCTTCCCAAAATTAAAGCCCTCGCTGTTTTCATTGGAAGTTTTCAGGTGTGTGAGAAAGGGAAAAAGCCTATTAATTTCCTACACTTAAGACAGTAAAAAATTCTTGTATGAACTGGGAATGATCTTTTAGCAGCTGCTATGAGACTGATGTCAGTCTAATTTCTAGCAGAGTTTGAAAAAAGTACTGGGCATGAAAAGCTCAATTCTCTTCTTGTGTTTTATATGCATTTATAGCATACTATCTGTTCTTGAATACTGACACAAACGGTAGCCAAAGGAAGGCAATTTGTCACATACACAATCCACACAGAAGTTGCCCATGTTTCAGCTATCCTAATTATTTTTGGAGATTGCCATATAGAATTATAAAATTCCATATAAATCTGTTACCGAAATAAGGGGGGAGGGGGCAAAAAAAAACCCCCAACAACCCACATGACCATTCAAAATCCCCAATTCTATTAAAATCAAGTATCTTTGACCAAAATGCTGGTAAATTCTTGTTTGTTGTGAATATACAACAATACAGAGTTATTCTTTTTTTCTAACATTTAGATTCAAATGTGTATTATTAGTAGATATTAAATCTTTAAGTATTTATAATTAAGGAAAAAAATTTACTTTTCCCTTAAAATACAAGCATAGTATAAGTTATCTAGTTCCAGTACTCAAAAAAAATTGAGATCATTGGGGTTTTGATTTAAAAAAAGCTACTTGCAGTGAAGTTTGTAATAACACCCCTAGTAACGTGCATCAACATTAATCTGGTATTACCAATACCTAAGAAGAGAATCCATTCTCCATGAGCACATATTCCTTAGTCTCTCCTGAGGAGAATGTCAGCAAGTGGACTGTCAGCTGTCATGGGGATTGAAGGCTTTGCAATCCACACATCTCCACATGGAAGACCTGAAGCGTGTCTGCTCATCTCATTGCAAGTCACCTCATCTTTGGACAACACTGAGACAGAATTACCTTCTAGAAGATGATTTTGCAAAATTATTATTCCCAGCTTTTCTGCAATAATTCTTACAGAAAACTTACCCAATAAGATCAAGGAGACAGGATTCATCATCATCATCATCCATGACAACTAGAATAAAGAAGGAGAGGATGTATATTTGATATGTATCCCAAAATCAAATTCAGTCACATGCAAAACTTTACAAAATCCCATACAGTGTTTTACTGTCCAGGGGGTTTTTCGAATTGTAAATCAGAGAAAGACAAACAATTAACCAAAATGATTAAAAAGAACTTTCATGACTTAAAGTAGTAAAAATATCAACACTTAATGCAATCTAAAACTCCAGTTAAAATGCTTCCATAGGAATTTATTCCCAGCTAACCCCAGTGAGGGAGTAACCAAACACTACAGAGCCTACAAAGACTGTTACAAATCAGTGGCCTTAATACTGAGCAGCCAAAGAGGTAAATAAATTTAGGTCAGTGTCATGAGGATGCTGCTACAGTCTAGAACCAGAACTATAGTCAAGACATGACTAAGCATTAATAGAAAGACTGTTTTCTGAAAGACCTTTCTTAGCAATAGCTAAGTGACAATGTGGCCACTTCCAGTTTCTCCTCAGCAATATTCAGGAATGTACTTAAACTTGTGTTTAACAGTAGAGTTCTGACAGTCCTTTTAACAATGGGCAGGGAGGGAATTTATGTGCACTGCCCAGCCTGAGGGCAAGTATCCATTGCACAGCATTTTCAGCCTCACAGTGTCACAACCACCAACTCCTCACACTGCCTATTCCATCAGGGACTGCTGCACCAAAAACTCTCACACTCACTCCCTCCTGCAACTGCTGTTCCTTCAAAGCTTCTGTCTGCATATCCTGGGCTCTCCTACTCATCTCAGAATAGTCATCCCTCTTGTTGTGGTCAGTAACTGTCAGGACCATCCCATCTAACCCACCAGTTCAATTATCAACTAATGTTAGTGTTTCCAAAACCTCTTGGTACCGTGGCTTCCTTTAAGTTATCCAATCTCATCTTTACAGTATTTTCTACTCACATCAAGTTGATCATTGCACTCCATCCTTGTTTTTTTCTCAACTTCCCTTAAAAATTGTGCCATCACACTTATTACTCAAATGTTTTAACATGGTTTTGGCTTTAATTCATTCTGTTCTCTCTCCTATTTCCTGCCAAATAGAAACTTACTCTCCCTGACCAGAAATCCACATGAATCATTCCTCATCCTGATCTCCATAATGATTAAAACAGTGAAGGGACTCAAACATCTGCTATGTAAGAGACTGAGAGCATCAGGACTGAGGAACAGAAAACCCTGGGGGAATCTTACCTTGTGTATAAAACACCTGGTGGGAGACTTTTTAGAATACTGAGCCGAACGTTTCTCAGTGGTATCCAGGGAATGAACAAGAGGCAAGGGGCACAAATCAAAACACAATAAACCAAAGAGTCTATGCAGACAAAAGAAAAAGCTTTCCTTTTTTAAAACTCTGAGGGTAGCCAAATACCAGCACAAGTTTTTCAGCCAGGTTATGGAGTCTCCATCCTTGGAGATACCCAGGATGCAGCTGGACAAGAGGCTTGACCCACCTGCTCTGGGCAGGACAGGGGATAACGTGATCTCCAGATATTCATTCCCACCTTGGCTGTCCTGTGATTCTGTAACCTCTTTCCTGAAATTTTTCTATATGCCACTGGTTCTGAAAATAGCTTATACTGTAGACTAGCAGAGGGTACCGTGTCCTCTGTACTGCAGAGCCTTATTTGGATTTTTTCTGTCTCTGTGCTTTAGCTTACAGTGAGGGTGAAGCAGAAATGGAGCGTGTGTCAGTGTGAGAATCATTCAGTAGGGCCCCTCTGGGAGGACAGAAAAACAAAGCACAGCTACAGAGAGCTACCTCAATGCTGACAAAAATCAGCATTCAAGAGGTGATCATGCATCTTAAGAAAAGCAATTTCTCCCATGATTCAGTGTTCAGCTGCTTACTCTTGCATAGAGCCACCAGCTTGAGCACTAATATTGCAATTCAGTGCTAAACAAATGGCATGACATAGTGTAATGTCATGAAATTTAAATACAGATGTGTTTTACTAAGAACAAATTAATAAGCAATCAGCATTCTGCTTTAACTGTACTGACAGTACTACTTACAGAAAGCTGTTATTTCCTCTACCTGCTGAAAACATACCCACGTCTCAAGAACAAGGTTCCAAAGCCCCCTAGCTAACCAAAAGCAAAAATTTATATCAAGTCAAAATTATCCTTGTTTTCACACTGCAAACCTACTTTTGAATATCCCAACCCATTATTTAAACACCATAAAATGTCTTTGCTTTACATAACCAAATATTCTCCATGATTTTAATATAATAAGGGTTCACCATTAGCTGAAGTGATACCACAGAACTTTCCTCAATTAACACTCCTGGAGGTATTAAAACAACTGACGCAAATTAAGATAAATTTGTTAAGTTCACTGAATTCTTCAAAACTTGCATAGAATGATCAGAAGGAAAATAAAATGCATGAAAATACTGGTGTGAGAAAATCCTAATGGTAATACATAATCTTCAACACCACACCTATTACTGAACATACACTTGGCTTTACTAGCTAAATGAGATACAAGAAAAATCTACCCAATGTACTGTAAACTCCTATGAGTTTACCACAGATAATAAAGTTCTATTGCTCCACATGATGCCATATGGTATGGGACACCCCTCTGGTCAGGTGGGATCTGATCTGCTGGCTGTTTCCCCTCCCGGCTTCCTTCACACCTCCAGTCTCCTCACTGGTGGTGCTGTGAGAAGCTGCAAAGTCCTCGACTTGGTGCAAACACTGCTCAGCAACAACTAAAACCATCAGTGCGTTATCAATGTTATTCTCATCCTAAATCCAAAACACAGCTACAAGAGAGAAAATTAACTCTATCCCAGTTGAAACCAGGACAATATTCTATATTCCCTTATTCTATACCAACCTCACCATGCCCAAGTCCCACACTTTCCAATGCATCCCACATAATCACAACCACCTTTCCTGTCTTTGGACATATATGCAGACATACAGGCCCATAATCTATGGGCCATCCCTGTAAGATGTCCACTGAGTTCATTTAGTCCAGGACTCTGGGCTCCATCTGTCATATGAGTCCTTCCAAGTGAAAGAGATGGTAAGTGCTGTTGGGATTGTTACATTCTGAAGTCTGGTTCTATCAGCGCTGTACTTTTCTTGGTTTCATCAGCACTCATTCTTAATTAATCTTAATTCTTAATTAATCTGAGCAACTCTTACTGCAATACCATTGACATGACATAAAGCAACCAGACTAGTGGTGAAATACAGTATTATACAGCAATTAACATCCTCATTAGTTATTCTACCCCAAATCAAATCCCCTCAAGTACCTATCAGACTTCCTCATCCTTCTGCATTACCCACTAAGTGCTCCCAGGTCCTTGAGCACTCCCATGGATGGGTCTGTCTTTGCCTGAGACAGGAGCAACCCAGATTCCCCTCCACAAGGTAACTGTCTGTGTGCACTATAGGAACTTTACCCCCGTCCCACAGTATGTGAAAGTTTTGATTGGGCAGGGCCAGCCCATTTAATGTTAACTAACCACATGGCTTTTGCTGAACAGATATCCCAATGTCTGAATGTCCCAGTGTCCCTTGCTCTCAGAGTGGCCTTTAACAGTCCATTGTATTGTTTGATTTTTCCAGAGGCTGATGCATGATAGGGAAGATGATGTACCCAACTTTTTGGCCTAGGTGTCTATGAGGAAATGAGTCCTGTAGCTTTCATGTGCCAAACCCACAGTCCAATAAACCTGCTAGTCAAAGCTGGTAGTCCCCTTCCTTCACCCAGCTGGAAGCAGAGCCCCTCTAGTCCTGGTCCCAGTATTTATTACCACTTGCAAATACAAATGAGCCCCCATACTGGCAGGGCAGTATGAGAAGCTGAAAAGGCCTTGGCTTGGTGCAAGCACTGCTTTGCAACAACTGAAACATCAGTGTGTTATTCTCATCCTACAGCCAAAAAACAACACTCTTCCAGCCACTAGGAAGAAAATCAACTCTATTCCAGCCAAAACCAGGGCACTGCAGGTTTAAATCTTTTTAACTAAGGCCTATTTTCAACAGGGATTACCAAAGGATTAGTGCCCTGCTAATTTCAGGAGAGCAACAGAGGCAGTAGCAAAATCAGAATACCTGCACACCCAAAAGCAAATTCACCCCAAAGTAGCCATTCAGTCTCCTTCAAAAAGAGGAATTTGAGCAACATGTGACCTTGGCACAGATGATCATTTAAAAGTGTGTTAAGAAAACCAAGCCCATCCTGAGGAATTTCCCTAAAGCCCTTTCTACGGCACAAATGATGGAAAAGTTTGTCACTATTCTTGCCAACTATCTTTTCTAGTTTTCTGTCCTCCTCACTGTTTGTTGACATCCAGTGGGCCAAAGCAATGAATGATATATGAAATGGGTATAAACCATATTAAGCCATGAGAGTTTGAAAATAAAACCTGTCACAACGAGTGGAGTTAAAGACTTATGAAGCCTAGACCAGAGGTCTTCAAAGTGGGGTGTGTGAGAGAAAATCCAGTGTGGTGCAAGAAGAAAACATTAAAACTTCACTAGTACATGAAGTTTTAATATACACACATATACTTGTGTATGCAAATTAATATGCATACATTGGGGGTGCATGCTCAAAAATCTTACCAATAGGGGTGTGCAATCAAACACATTTGGAGACCACTGGCCTAGACCCTTAACACTGACTCACTTCTATATGTGGATCAGTCTTTGGAGACTTCAGCCAGTGGAGGCTCTAAGTGAGCCCTGGCTGGGCCACTGGGGCCCATCAATGCATCCAGAGCCCTGCCAAGAGCCCACACTAGAGACAGCTGAGGAAAACACACTTTGGGAAGAGTCACACAACCTGCCAGAGCACTGTTACAATGTAGCCTAGCAAATATCTAATTATCAATACAGGTCTACAGTGCCTTAAAAAAAAAAAAGGCCACAAAAACTCTGCTTATAAGCAGGCCAAATTCAGTCCTGCTGGTGCATCCAAATCATTTACAAAGGGCAATCCTCACTAATTAGTCACAATCCAGCACAGATATTCCCTGTAGTTTATTAGCAAAGCCCCATCCGTTCTATTTTGTATCTCTGCTACCACACTGGTGAATATAGCACATATTTCAACTTGGATCACATGTACTTGTGCAAGAACCCCAGCAATCCCTTCTGGGAAATAACCAGAGTGCCCTTTATCACATGCTCCCAAACAGAATATAAGAGAAGTTCAAAGTAATAAAACTGACAAGGAAATCCCAGCTATGCAATCCAATCCTCTGGGAGACTCTTATTACTTGGCCTTAAAGCCTCTGCCTTCATTTCAACACTGACCTACCACAGAGCAAAGAGCAATAGAAGATGAATAGAGCAGTCCTGCCTCCTCTCATCTACTTTCCCCGGGTCAGCTCAAGGCTTTGAAGAGTCATCTGGAGCAAAAAACTGATCTGATAAAATACATTGATCTGTTTCAACTTGGGATGAGCTTCTTGATTGGCTCTGGCTTGTCACAGGGCTACAGCAGTGCCAGAGCCAGCACAAGAGAGGGAATGAGGCAGATGGGCAGTTAAACACAGGAGAAGGAGGACAGCAGTGCTTCAGTCAACTTAAAGCACATGTGGGGCTGCAGCACATGTGAATACAACCACCACCCTCACATCAGCACACTGCAGGCAACAGTCCAGTGGAGTGGATTACTATTCCCTTTCCATCAGCACTCGTGAGCTCCCAGCTGAAATCTGTTTGGCTTTTACACACAGACACAGCTTTTAGAAGAAATACAAAAGAAGGTGAAGGAGTCCAACAGAGTGCAACTAAAATCCTGTGGTCACGTGAAGGAACTGCCTTTTTTCAGCCTGGGCAACAGAAGGCAAAGCCAGGTGCTACCTGCAGCCTGCTAAAAGGGGCACAAAGATGAGCCAAGCAGGTCTTTCCTCATCAACACACAGCAAGACATGAAGCAAGAGCCAAAACACCTAATACAGAAAACCCTAACCTGATGCAAGGAAAAAAGTTCACAAACAAGAATGTTCAATCCTCTTTGGAAATTTTCAAAACTCAAGTGGCCCTGACCAACCTGTTCTAACTGTGAAGCTTGTTTGCTTACAGCAGGGAGCAGGGCCAGGTAACCCCCAGTGGTCCTTACCAGCCTAAATTTCTAACCAACACGCTACACAATCCACAGTGTCATGCAACACATGCAGGACCTACAACCTGCAGTGCCATTAAAACCAGATTTGCCCAGAAGAAACCCAACTATTCACACATGCTTCATATACTATCCACATTCTAAAAGCTGTAAAGACATGATTTTAAAATTACTCTAGTTACATTCAAAAGAACATAACAAAAGAATTCTTTTCCTTTCTCAAAGTCACTTATGATTTCATACAGACTTAATAGATCATTTCAGATACAAAGCAGTAAACCACTACTTTCACTTTCTGTAAAAAGCTCAAGCTAATGGATAGCTTAGAAGAGCAACATTTACAAGAATAATTTCCAAAAAGTGTGATATAGTCAACATCAAAACTTGTTAAGCCACATATAAATGAATTTATCTGGAAAACTGTTGGAAAAATCTAGACTTAAAAGTTCTGTACAAACACATGGGATCAATCCCTGACTGGCAGCATGACTCCTGAGAGTGAACACTGACCTTTGGAAATCAATGCTTTAGAGCGAGGTAATGACTGCTGCAGCTAAACCTTTATAATGGGAGATAATCAAACTTGCACACAGTAACATACACAGCACCTGAAGCAATTACTGTTGGAGTTATGACATACACCCACTGATCCTCACAAGTATGCCTTTGTACACATCCTCTCAGCAGGAATTCTGACAAGATCTCTCTCATGAGAGAGATGAACCTGTCCTATCAAATAATATAATGAACCTGTCCTATCAAATCTTCTCAGTTGTTCTGTTGCTCTGTCATTCTCCATTCAGAATTTTAATCTACAATCCCAATAGCAATAGGAACTTCACTATGGAATGTCTGAAGAAACACATTGCCACTGGAACATTCACCACAACAACAAAACCAGAAGGAATCAGTTACTGTAACAGTCACTGCCCAGCACAGCACTGCTGTGAACTGAGTTTGCTGCACCAAACTGGTTGGCATTTTCATCCCTCACAACCTTCTGAGCACAGATGTGTAAAGGTAACTCTATTAACCCAATCCATCCCTTGCTAAATTACATAAAAGGATTGCAGCAGCATTAAGTGACTCCACACTGACTGCAGAGGTCGAATGCCCAGAATTGAAGCCCTTCCCTCACATGAATTTCCACAACTCTCATTAATTTCCACAGTGTTAATATTTTGCTCAGTGTGCTTCTGAACTAGGGGGAAAAACCCCGAGCTGTTTAATCATCCATTGGGTAACATATCCCCTTTGCAGTGTGCACTTCAGATTGTTAAGGTGCTGGAACCACTGCCTGCCTTACCCTGGCAGTTCTCTCTCAGGTTCCTATCCACCAGGCAGCCTCGGATCCAGTGAAGGAAACTCCTACACGGGAACAACCAGACCTCACTTGCATTCTCTGCAACACAGAATTGTAAGAAAGGAGTATAAACTCAAACCCTTATTACCATAGAGTTTATTCTTAAATTTCAAGCCAATATTACTTTTGAGCAATCTAGTATCTTGCAAAGTGAGTTTCAAATTCTTGCAAATAACCAAGACTGAATCTTACAATCAACTTAAGAGCTGCTCCCTGTGTCAAGCCCTCTGTTTTCAAGAAATTAATTTTTACATGGATGGAATACAAAAATTGATATTAAGAGGTATTTCCACTTCCCCCTCTCATTACTGTAAAAAAATCATATGCTGCAGAACAATGACACAGTACTCAAGGGAAAAGATGTAAATACTGAAAAATTCATTGCAAACCAAAACCTCACTCCAAAGCCCTAATTATCCAAAAACTGTCATTTCAGGACAACAGGAATAAGGAAACAAAATTAATTTTAAAGTGCACTTTGCAAAACACAAGGACTGAACTACTCACTAATAAACCAACCATGCTATACTTATATTCTACAATATGAAATTACTCCTTATGAATATTCTCTTTTCCAGAGTAATGAAAAAAAGCAACTACTACACTGTTGAAAAATCTACCAGGAACTGTGCTCCAAAAAAGAGTTAACAAAGTAAGAAATCTGGGATTCTAATCTAGTAACACAGTGCATGATGCAAGCATTAACTTTCTAAATATACAAAAACAACTTTTCATTCCAAGAATCTAAATGCAAATATACTTTTAAGATGAATTTACAATGCTTGCAATTAGCCGTGGAACTGAATTTAATCATCAATATTTCAAAGACATCTGCATGCAACAGAGTGTGAGACAAAATAGGTAGTTTTCAAAAGAATGATGAAAAACCTAAGAAAAACTACTCTAAAAAATAGAAACTATTCAGGAATCAGAAAAAAAGCAACAAGAAAAAAGTGCTTTCTCTCAGAAACTGCTAGGCACAATATGATGCCTCTTCATGGCTTTTAAGACCTGGCAGATGAACAACAAAGAGGACAGGCAGAGGATCCTTACACAGTTTTGAGATACTAGCTCCACACACAGAAGGGCAAATAAAAACCACACACTAAAACACAGATAATCTACAATAGCCTCTTTATCCAACTCCCACATTTCCCTTCAGTACATCATTAAAAAAAATACTGATTTGAGTTTGCCAAATGCAGTAACTTATCAAAGTTCCAAACACTACAGTGATATTTTAGTATGTCAAGAAAAAGAGGAAATGTGCAGTTCAGCTAACAGTATGTAGGTAGTAAAGGCTAATCCAGCTACAGCCAAGCCCACATGTGAACCCCCAGTGTGGCTTTCTGCAGTCTGATTTCCCTCAGACACGGATGTTCAGCACAGAACTTCTGATTTACTCAACACAATTTTTCTTCTACTGCATCCAGATCTGCTCTTGGCAATACCAAAATCTTGCCAATATTTTTACTGGGAAACAGATTTTAAACCACAGAGAGAAAATGCAGAGTAACCTCAGCCTGAAGGTCAGGATGTTTCCCTATCCCATGGGATTCCCCAAGCTAAAAGCTGGGCTCACCCCCTTCCCCCAGCAGTGATTATCTTCATCACTATGCTATGGCCTATTTTGGGCTCTGTCTTCCAAGCTTCTCCACCACATACAGAATTCCTCAGGAGCTTCAATATTCAAAGAGCTTCTGAGAGGTCCCAGTTTCAACTCAAAAGAGGCAAAAGGAGACATGATCTCAGCAGTTCCATAGGAAGAAAACATTCAACTGCTCAAAAGGTATTAGATGCTGTTAAACATTTCTACAAACTACTGTATACTATAGTGCAGACTGTTAGCATATGTTATTTGTGCAAAAGAATACTTCAAGGAATGTTGAGTCAGTCCCTCAGGTGCTTTACCTTGTTTCTACTCAAGAATACTCTAGTGTCATACTTCTCATCCTGCGCATACAGTTTTCAAAGAATCTGAAAAGATACTGTGTGGCCCCGGAATGCAACTTCTTTACAAACTGATCGTTTCTCAGTTGATTTATAAACCAGTGCCCAATGAATACCAATAAACCAATGCCCTTTTCCTTGTCACTCTAGTCCATACTAGTTTAAATACCAAACCTTGCCACAAGCATGGTTCATATGAGTTAGTAGCTGCTAACAACTGCCAATAATCAGCTGAAAAGCCATTTATACTCCTCTCAGTTATTATGTCTGGGAAAACTACTGAAAATTGAATAGGATGAACTGACAGATGTGCAATTACTTCAGCAGTGCAGCCCATATCAACACCCCCAAATCCAAGCTGAAAATCCTCCATGCTGTCCTTCTTGAAGCCAATGCCTTGCTAAATGCCAATGGAGATTTTGCCACCTATTTCAGTGGGGCCAAGATAATTTCTGCAGTTGACTCATCTCAATAAACTCAAGCTCCAACACCACATCTTGAAATTCCCTGCTTGGATCAAGTTCACAGTAAAACTACTGCAAATTCCACCTGAGACAAGACGTAAGATCAGACTTTATAAAAATAATCAGTGTCTTGTAATGAAGCGAAATCTCTCCTCAGACCTTCCCTCTCTTCAATACCCATTCTCAATAACTTCAATGAGAGAAAGATTACTGTGCTACATTTTTTCAGTGATTTTGCCTGCTTTCTTTCTATTTCTTTTGGTAAGGACTCCCTTAACTCTAGAACATTTTTAAACTAGAGCAAGAAAAGAAAGGAATACAAAACATTTGATAATCTCTCTTTGCTAGTTAATGATGGTATTTTTTCTTTTTGTCTAAAACCTCAACAATTCTCAAATAAAGCAAAAATAATACCAACAGAGTAGCTGGGGATTTTTTTCAACAGTGAAAGCAGGAACAAATTAACATTTGAAAATAAAGATACACACATTCATTTAAGTACGTGATGACCTGGAAAAAAACTTCAGTTCACGTTGGTGCTTATGCATTTATGTTGGTGTGACAAGGGCCTTCTCAAAACTGCTCACTCTGACTTTCAAACTGAAACAGTGGCAAGTCACAATGAATATTAGAACAGTTTATTATTGTCCACTGCTTTTCCTCGGCCATAAAAAAGAAAAACACACTTGTTTTTGTAGGCAATCCCCATGTCTATGCTGGACTGGGTATACGACAATAAAAAACCTTTCAAGTACAGATGCAGCTTATTCCAGCAGAACCACTGCAAGGCATTCTGCCAGCTCTCTGAACAGTGACTACATCATCAAAGAGGCTCTTATGCCTGCTCTGTAGCCACTACTTAGACAGGAATGACACACTTTCACGCTTGCTGCTGCCTCTACCCTAAAAAGCACCAGGCATTAGATTTACCACAAGCCTAATGCAGCATGAAGAGGTACGATCACTGACCATTAGAGCCTCACTGTGAAACCCAACTGCAGCTATGCAGATACAACTTCTCTGGAACACATGTGGAAATAGACCAGCCAATCTCCGGAAAGACAGCAGGCAGCACACCCAGGCAGCCATGACTGCAAAGCTCTTCAGCTCTAGACTACCAGCTAACCTCAGCTGGAAAACTTCATGAATACAGAAAGGGACGTTGGAGGAAACTGGAAATGCAGCTTACAGTAGCACAACTTTGGGAGTTTCCTCTCCGTACAATTCAACTAAATACATAAACTGTCCTGGAAAAGGACGCATAAAGGAGCTGGGACAGGAAAGCTGCACATCCATGAAGTGATGTAAATACTTCACTACAGTACAACCATGTCTTCAGCATTGACCTCAACTGAGTCCACACATGTAGCGAGAGCATTTTCAACTCGAGGATACAGGTATCACACACAAAACAGGCCCCCAAAGTATGAACAAAACAAAAAGTTTGAACAAAACAAGCACACACCTAAACACCCCAGTATCACACCAGCCAGTAAGCCAAGGTGTATCACTGGAAGCACAACCAGGCTACTCTATCAACATGGTGAGCCTCACACTCCTCCAGCAACATAAACATGCCATACCCAACGCAAAGTGCTACTACTCACAACGACTTTCAAGCTCACACAGACAAAAACACATCTAAAAAGAACAGGTCTGGAATACTGAAGTAGTAACCAACAAAGATCTCAACTCGAGATGAGAATACACTGTGCTTTAATGCAAGCAGGCCAGTGTGCAAATTATATACAGTCATTTGGCAAGTATTAGACTCTGAGAGAACATAAACTGGTCATTTTTATCCCATTTCTGCCATCTCTTCACTATTTTCACAAATTAATGAAAAAAACCACACACAATCTTCCAGATATTAGGACATAATAGAGAAATTTTATTTAAGTACACTACTATTAAAAAAAAGAATTCACTACCTCGATCCCAAGATTCCTGTTAACAAAAATAATCATTTCAAGAAGCAGTGATTTTAATGAGGTAAGATTTCTGAAACATGTGAATAAATACTGTACTCCACACTCAGAATATTTGTAAACAATAAAGTTTTATAGCTGGTGTTTTTTTCAAAGCTAAAATGTTAACAAGTCCCCAGGAACGTCTTTTAAAAAGACAGTTCATGTCCAATTCTTCAGTATATTCCAAGCAACGACTGTATTTCACAGACATGTTGTTTAAAACCCTTCAATAGGGAAAAAATTTAAACAGCCTTAAGATTATTCCTGAATTTTTAAAAATCTCCCAGTTGCATCAGGAATGAACAACAGGAATGGAGAAGCCCTCCTCTGATGTGTCAAAAAACATAAACCCAAGAATTACACAAACATTCCACACTCCTTAGTGGGCACAGCATAAGTTGGTCTGGCAGCACACTTTGCTCTTTCCCGGTAAAAGTCATGTTGGTATTAAACTCAAGCCTCATGAGCTTTGAGCAGATCATACACAAATGTTAATACAAACAAAATGTGGGTTTGGGGGGGGGGAAGTATTTTCAGTGTTCTTCCTAAAAACAGCACCAAAACAAAACTTTAAAAATATATTAAGGTGTAGCTGCCAGATTAGGTCATTTGGAAAATACACCTTCCTCTAACACACAAAGGAGAGATAAAAACTTGAAAATATTCTAGTTCCTCCCCCCACCAAAAATCTACGAAGACACTGACAGCAACAAAGTGAGCAACCGATTCACAAAAAGTTACTCATGCTTTTATTTTGGCAAGCACTTTTGCAGGTACTGAAGCCTCTTCAATGAAGCATGCTTTGCCCTATGCACTACACCAGATCATTTTTTAAAGGTAGATTTCTTCTTTAATGTCATGTTTTATTTTTTGGTCATCGTCCAGATGTTCTTTCAAATCCTTTTTTAATTCATATACTCTGAATGACAAGAAAGATGTATTTCAGAGGTAAGAAAACAAGCTTATAAGGGATGTTGGCGAGATCAAAGCTGCGCGCATGGGCCCATGTGAGAAGCCTGTTTAGCAGCTCCTGAGGACGGTGACCAAGGACGAGGAAAGGAGTGTGGGGTACGGGAGGGAAGCAAGGCTTTTAGGATTTCAGGGAGAGGCTCCCAAAGCCCAAGACAGGAACGCTCCCCACACGACACACAGAAATATGGCCCGGGCTGGGCGCGACGGCACCGCCCCACACGGCGCGGCGACAGCAGAAAGGACCTTAAAATGGCGCCCGTGGGGGAGGAGAGCGGGTGAAACTGCGCAACAAACGCTGGCAGGGAGCCAGGCAGCGCCATCTTCCCGCTCCCCCGCGCAGCCGGGGCTGCCTGCCTGCCGAGCCCGGGCACGGCCGCGGCCGCCCTCAGAGCCGCTCTCCTCTCTCCCCTGCAGTCCCTCGGCCACCCCGCGCTGCCAAGCCCGGGGAAGGAGAGCAGCGGCGAGCAGGGAATGGCGAAAGGCAGAGGCCTCCGCATCTCATTCCTCCCCACAGTGATTAGGAACAGCTCTAAATAAATATAAACGTGCCCTCTCCTCTATACGTCGATTTTGCCCGGTTTTTAAACATCTCTATACCTGTTTCCTGCCATCATTTGTAACTGATTTTTGCAATTAATGTCAAAAAAGCAAAATACAATTTACATACTGAATAACGCCCATGACTCAATAAATGTGAAGAGTGACCATTTCAGAAACCCCCCTTCACAACCGACTATTGTTTTAAGCCACAAGTAAAAAAAACTATTTACAAAATATTGCTTCTTTTACGGAAAATAATCCCAGCAGCACAAAGGATCGGATTCACATCCACTCTGCAGCGAAGCCTAAGGGGTCACTCCAGAAAGAGATGCTTTATTGTGTTTTAAAGAGACGTTACAATTAAATATTTTCTCTCTCAGAAAGAAAAATAAAAATTAAATAAATAAAATAAAAGGCACATCGAAAAACTTGATCCCGAAGAGGCGAAAAAAAAGCGCATTAGCTCAAACCTACCGCCCGAGCATTTCGCGCACCCACAAAAAGCGGCACCGTTTCCATTCCTCGGTTAAAAGCAGGAGGCACGGAGCAATTCGGAGGAAATTGCAAATAAAAAACCAAAGAAATCAAATAAAATCTAGTGGCGACACCGAAAACGAGGAAATTAGTGAAAAATAAATCCCCAGAAGGTACAAATCTGAGACACAAGCTCAAAGAAAAGAGAAGATTAGGGTGGTGGCGAGTGGACGGGGGAAAGGAAAAAATCAAGCCATGAGCGAAAAAGGAAAAAAGGAAAGAAAAATCCTTCCCAGCTGCACAGCCAGGAGAGAGACGAAGTGTCTCCATTTTCCCGACGAGGAGGAAGAAAAGACTGTTTCACAGACCACAGAGCTTTAGAGAAAAGCAAAGAAACGAGGGGGGAAAAAAAAGAGGGAGGAGATTTGAAAAGATTATTTTTCTTTCTCCCTCACACACTCTCTCTATCCCCCTCTCTCCCTCTCACTCTCTCTCACACTCACACATACACACACACACACTCTCTCTCTCTCCCTCCTCTCCTCTTTCCATCCCTCTCTTGATGGCCATCAAGGGGGCGGAAAATTAAAAAAAAAAAAAAAGACAACAACAACAACTAATTTTAAACCGGCTCAATCAATGAGTCATTAAAAGAGATTTTTCTTCCCTCCTCTCCTGAATTTGCATGGCATCAGCAAGAAAAAAAAAAAAAAAAACCCACCCCAAACCTCTCCCCTCTCTGCAGCTATCAGCCTGGACCTGAAACCTTATCTCTCCCTTCAACCCCCCCCCGCGCCTTTATTTTAAGAAACAACTTTTTTTTAAGTGCCCTCAGCAGCCACCACCATCAGCCTCGCGGAAAAAAAAAATTAATATATATAGTTCATTTCCATGTGAATCCACATCTGCCCAAACAACAGCCACCCACAAAATATCCCTCTTCTTCCTCCTCGTCTCCCCTCTCGCTCGCTCTCTCTCTAGATATATATTTATATACATAGCCCCAGAGCCAATAGCTCTCTGGGCTGAAACCTAATATCCTGGTTTTGGCAACTCCTGGTTGTTAATTTGCTCCTCTTTCTTTTCTGTCTGTCTGGAGATAGATTTCCCCCCTCTCTTTTCCCTCCCCGAAGGAAGGGAGGAAGGAGGTTGTGTGTTTTTTTTTTCCTTGAAATTTTTATCACAAAATTATAATACACTCAAAGGGAAACTCACCGTCATGAAAAAGCAGTGCCTTGTCAACGGGGTTTCTTCGCCATCACATCAGGGGCTGGCAGTGTAGGAGAGAGAGAGGGAGAGCGAGAGAGCGAGGGAGGGAGGGGGGAGAGCGAGCGGGAGAGGGAGCGAGCGAGAGAGGGGGAAAGAGAAAGCGAGCGGGAGGAGAGCGCGGCTCCGCTCGGCTCCGCTCCGCGCCCGCACCGCCACCGGCCCCAGCACCGCACCGCCGGGCCCGGCACGGCGCGGCCGCGCAGCTCCGCCGGGACACAACGCCGCAGACCGGCGCCCGGGCACACGCACCGCCGCCCTGGCATGATGAGTCCCCAGCCCCAGCGCGATCCTCGCTCCGCGTTTAAAGCCAGGCCCTTTAAAAACTTTGGCTCCCTTTCGGTTTGGGTTGTGTTTTTCAGAAAAACCCGTAAGTCTGGAGACCTAGCCTGAGCTGCTGGCTTTAGGTTAAAAGTTGGGGGTTTTTTTGGGGTTACAGGAAAGTAAAACAAAGTTTTTATCCTATTAAAATTAACGTTAATGTCCAGCCACATCAACAATGTGGTTGATTTCCTTCATATTAAAACTAGACCACTATAAGCTTTGTGGGCAGGAGGGGGTCCCCCAAAAAAAAAAGAAATACAAGTGCAGGGGGCTCCCCAGAAAAAATAAATGCAAGGTCACCTTGAAAAAGATAAGATTTAATCTCCTGACAAGCTACAATATTTTAAGTATTTTTAGACGTGTTCTTATTAGCCTTGCTAGAAACAAATTACATGAATTTCAACTACTTTAAAAAGTTTTGGGTAACCTAAAAATGTTGATTTGAAGTCAAAGGTTATAGCACTGAGAGTTCATTGATGCTGTTCTACAGTTTACTTCATCTAAAAGCATTAATAACTTTATTCAAAGCTGTTTTGTTATAGAAAAGTAATCCAACTTACACCTTTCATTCACTGAAAACAATTTAATTCTAAAAAATTAATTATGTTTGCAGATAATTCAGAGAAGCCTGGTTTGTTAAAAAACCCACATTTTGATTGAAAACAGGTTTTTAACATGCAGAGATATGTATGGTAATGCTTTTAAAACAACAACAAAAAATCTCTTTGAGACCCTTTTTCTGCTAGTAATGGTAATTCCCAAGGACTTTTCTATTTTATTCCTAAGTAACTTTGTTAAAACTCCTTAGAGACAAGGATTTGAAGACTTTATTTAGTAGCACATCCTTCTTTATTAGCTTCACAGAGCTCAAAAAACTCTTAAAATGTTTTAGGTTTTTTGAGCAACTATACCAAAATGGTTATGGGCAGTCTACTAAGTGGATGGACCTTCTCAAAGAAGTTGGCCAGATTGCTAATCTTAAAAAAAAAAAAATCTCAGTGCCTCAGCATTGTTTTTCAATTAGAACCGGGTTACATTACTTAAAAAAATAATCAACCAATTCCCAACCTTTGCCAAAGCCAAGACTCACCTACAAACCTTGTAGAAAACTGAGGTGAAGTTTCAAATCACTCCCTAAGTGCAAAGATTGGGTCCAAGCAAACAAACCTTAGCCCAAGTCCAGCAGATCCTTTGTGCAGCCCATGAACCTGCACATGGCCATGCCTTGGCCATCAGCCAGACTATTAACTGCACTTTTCATGAATACAGCAAGGACCCCAACAGTATGGACAGAAACACCACAGGCCAAAGAGCTCTGGAAGAGCTGTAAGCTTATACTCCTGACACCAGCATTAGAAAATGCAGAAGGCCAAAACGTTGAGGTTCCTAACTACAGGAAATGCTTCAAGGCCAAACTCTGCCCTAAATTCAAACGTACTCAGCTTCACTGGCTTTAGAAAATATTGCCCAAGTGAGAACTTACATGGAGGGACACCACCAGCATTCTGATTTGGTTAACAGGAAGGAACTTTGCCTCAGAGGTTACAAGGCCGAACATCTGATCAGTATGTCATTATTACTCTTCCAGTCCTACAGAAACCACAAATAGGAAGTAGGCAATACAATACCAAGAAGGAACTGGAGAAAGGAAGACAAATGATTTTGAATGGATTCTGTTATCATAAGAAACACAAGGACTCTTACATGAATTTTCCATGGTGGTACCATAACTTACTTTCCCTGAAGGATGTTTCAAGGCAGCACTGACAAAAGCATTACTAAGCAGATACAGTACAAAAAGGGAAGGAGAGCTAATATCATCTATCCAATGAAGCACCCTGCAGTAACTAGATTTCTCCATATCTACACACATTTGCTATATTTGTTCACAGGTAGAAATGGAAACCAAAAAAAATTAAGGGTTGGATGTAACTTTATAGGTCACATTGAAGTACACACGTAATGTTACCTTCAATACTAAGAGGTCTGAGTGCAGTGATCAGCTGTCATGTCATCTTTCAGGTGTACTGCAGAATTTCCCAGACCATGTTTGTAAAGAACTACTGCTTTTTCCTGGCAGGTACTCATGCTGTTTTAAGAGCATCACGTGGTGTTTCAGAACTGGGTGTCACTACCCCAAGAGGTTGCCCCTCTTCTCACTGCCTTACTGCATTAATACAAAAGAACCTTGTATGTCAACATTCTTCTACCTCAAGGTCACCTGCTCAGAGCTGTCATCTTCAACCAGAGTCCTATTCTCCAAATTACATACGATGCAGTATCCATTGCTCTCTTTCTTTAGCTTTCACAATCACATTAATACACTTTCCTGTAGCAGCTTTATAAGGAGCAAGGGGAAATAAGCACGAGAAGGCAGGCAAGACCAGTGTCAAAAGGAATGAGAGAAATCTTTAGAAGACAGACGTTGGTGTAAAAACAGCTACTAGGAACGTCATATGCGCCCATCACACAACAAACTACTTGGCTGTATTTTGACACCAGCTGTCAAACTGTGACCATGCTGTTCAACAAATATCACTCTCATAGGTGTGCAAAGACACCGAGTGACATTTGGAGTGATCTGATACATCACCCTCAAATGACAGACTGTAAAGAACTGAAAACTATGCTTAGATATTGAAAGGGAGAAAATTAGGGGGTACAACACACCCTCATTCATTCTGTCTCCAGGTTTCTCCTGCATCAAATCACTGTTTTGATATTCAGGCCATTTTTCCAGGTCTGCATCACATACATTCCAGTCTTTTGCAATCATAAATTAGTACCCCAAAGGAAGATAAAGCAGCAGTAGATTCATAATTAAGAATTTAAGGACTAAGCTAATGCGTTAAAGGAATTCCACAGCCATCCCAAGATTCTTGAATGAATAGATGGTTTGTAACATCAACTCGCTGCATCCTTTCAGAGATATATTGAATGGAAAAGAATGCCATTTACTCCACTGCAGCCTTGTTTCCTCAGACTGAATCCATCAGCTCTGTTGATGGCACTTCTTCCTCCCATGCCGTATTCTCTCTCCGTTCATTAACATGTTTCTTATGTCAGCTCATCACCAGTCACACCTTCTATACATCTACATACTGCTTTATTAATTAATTATTTAAATAATAATAAATAACTAAGCTTGAAGGCACAGAAACAAACAGGTCGTCATTAAAGGGCACAAGCAATGGAGAGGTAGAGGTCACTTGAAAAGTAGGGCATCCAAATACAGTGGCATGAAGGACTTTAACCTGGAGTATAAATGTACCATACCACATGAAAAATTCAGTTCAATATCCATATGAACCACCAAATTCTGAATAATTACCACCACTATTCTGATGACTCACCAGTAAAAATTACCTGAACATTACAACGTTCAGCTTGATACCATGCCTTCCTTACACAAAACAGTACTTATAAAACCTGGGCCGTAATTGCATGTAATTTGTAAAGCTGCATGACTCCAGTATCAATCATCACACCAAAGACAGGACTACCTAACCAAAGGTATCTTAAGGGGTGACTGGTAGGGACATAGGTAGTAAGAGGAGGTAATGAAGAGTGAACCTCAGAACGAGAGATTTACACCAATACCAGAAGACAGACAGGTTTCTGTGACTGAAGATTGTGTGAAGGCCAACAGGGCTGGTATGTGATGAATCTAAAGAGCAGATTTTTGAGAACTGTGCTTCTCTGAGATGGAGATCTGATGTACAGCAGACAATTAAGTAAAGCCAAAGAAAACATGGTGACTGGAGGTCCCATTGAAACAAACAGCAGTTCAAAATTATTACTGGAACAGATCAAGAATAACTACATCATTCTCTAGGTTATTTAAATATAGTCTCATTCTTCAGCTTAGAGTACCTTAAAAAGGAGAATTAGGTTTGAAATACTAATACCTCTCACTTCCAAGTTAGAATAATCTTAAGATATTCAGCCACTGAAATGTATCAGAAAAAAAAGAAAAAACTCACCTCTGGAGACAGAACTTAACAGCAGAAATAATGGAGAAGTAATCTTGCACAATTAACACTGACAAAACTTATAGAAGAATTTAGGCTAAAAATTATGGCAGAAATTATGACAACCTTCCATCATATTTATAGTTGATTTGGCTAGCACAGATGAATGGGAAAACAATCAGGTAAGTAAGGATACAGAAATTCAGACAGTATATTAATGAATAGATGGACACAAGGGTTTGGGTTGGTTTGTTGGGTTTTTTTTTAATGTAGTAATAATTAAACACAGCAGCCAGGCAATTAAACTAACAAAATAACCATTCCTAATACAACTGAGGTGTTGTGGATGATGTTAAAAAATCAAATAATAGGGGCAATTTAAGCAAAAAATGGAGGCCTAAAACATGAAATTAGGTGATACAGGGATACAGAAACACAGTGGAATAGTAAATTATACCAACAGCATTTGTGTTCTTGAAAGAAACACAGACATGCTGAGGTATACTTGTATAAGGACAAGACAAAACACAGGAACAAAAGGGACCTTATGAATAAAGTACCACCTAAGTCAGATTTGGATATGAATGAAGACTGCTGTAAAAGAAGTCCTCATATTATCACTAGAAAGTGTATCAGTATGAATGGAATTTATTCTCAGATTTAAACTGAAGAACAAATGCTAATAATAGGAGGAGGAAACCCTCATTCAAAATGATAGCTGACAGACTTTTTCATAAGATGAATAAATGGTAGAAAGAATACAAGTATAGTTTTATCCACTAGGGAATATACTACAGGAGAGCTAATAGGAAAACTTGGATATGACTTGGAGTTAATTCTATTTTAATTACTCAGAAAGATAAATGGAATATGTTTGCAAGTAAGATTCACAATTCCAAAATAGAAAACTTTGACATGGTGGTCAGTCCATTGAACTGGCTAGTCTAATAACCAGTTTTCTGAAACGCATTTGAAAAATAATTGTAAAATATCTGAAGTGTAAAGCAAGGCAGTGAAAAAATCTCTCAGAAACTGCATAACTAACAGAATGATTGCCTCAAAGGAAGAGTCCATAAAGCAGTACCTGTAGCTTACATACTAAGTCTTCAGAATTTAACTACAGTCACTTCGCAAGTTAGGATTCTATCTAGCAGTCAGCAGCTAGACCTGGACCAAACCTAAGTGATTTGCTGCTCTTCAACTCTCATGTTTAGTGTATCTGGGCCTTGCTTTGTTAATCTGGAAGTACCTCTTGTCATAAAATGCTATGCTTTGAAGTCAGTCCCTGGTTTTGAAGGATAACTCATTTTCGTAGAAATTAATCTCTCTCCACCCTTGGCATTGGAAATACCAGGTTCTCAGAAGGGACCAGCTCAGACTAGTTTCAAAACAAGTGCACCTTGACTGGTTGGAATATAATTAGCATCTTAAGCATTCCCAAGGATTACATTCAAAGCTTTTGCATTACTCACAGCAATTAAGTTGCACCAAGTAAGTTTCATAGTTTTAGCTTTAACACCCTAATTATTGATTTAAAAACACATGTATTTTACATTGTCTTGGCTTTCCATATGGCCAGATATATAAAGCACAACATTTTAGTGCAAACAAAAGCTTTTCAAAAAAACAATCAGTATGCCAAACCTAACGTTCAAAGAATTTCTTTTTTCCAAATGAACTGAGATACAGTAACTCGACATTCACTTTTAATGAAGCCCCACTGCACCGTGAAAAATGTGCAGCCTACAGTATCTTAAATGAATCATAATATGGCTTACATCTTTAATGCCTGATCACAGTGCCAGAGGAGTTCAAAGAGCCCTTACTAAAACCATCAGTAGAATATGCTGGTTGCACAAGCCACTGAAGTGCCTACTTTGTAGCCAGAAGTAATTACGTTGCTCTGCTAATCTCTGCTGCAGAAACTCAATCTAACAGACAGAGATCACATCTATCAGATAAAAGCTCCACGCAAGGCACAGAGGCTGCTGCTTTTCTTGAAAACACACACAGCATTTTGTGCGTGTGACGGTGCAACATACGTGCATTACACCCTTTGGAATAAAAATTGTCAGTGTTGGGAATACATACTGATGATAAGGAATAACTCTACTTCCTTCCTTCCTCTGCTTGAGAGACTGCAAATCTACATCTTGAGATCACACCACATCTGTGAGGTTCTTGACTTTTACAAGACAGGAACCTCAGGTGTAAGAATCCATTGCTATGAGGCTGAACACACAGTTAGTTGTCTCTGTGGATTTCCCTTTTATTCCCCACTCTTCTTAAAATAATGATGGAACGAGACAGGATCTTGAACCATCAGCTGAACTATGCAATACATCTCACTTAAAAGGCTGTAACGCTGTTGAGCTATAGCAAATCAGTACAAAATATTTCAGGTAGATAGCATCCATGACTGAGAGCCATGGGACACAGATTTAAACCTGGAAGCATGCACAGAGCTCATGTTTTGGAGTTTCACAGCACTAGATCAAAGTAAACAAGTGCAACCTGCAACTCCGCATAAAACAAATGACACTGTACAGTCCAAACAATAACAGATCTTACTGAAATGAAAATGACTGCTGTCTACTTTCAAACCAGAGAGGAATGAAAGCACATCCAAGAGAGAAAAACCAGGAAAAAAATATAACACAGAGAATTATGTACCTTACTTTTTTCTCATACCCTCAGACAGCCGAACTACTTGTTACAGCTTATTCAAATGACTCCAAGCCTGAAACTAGAAGGCTTACATTTTATTCAGGTGGTTACTGTTTGGCACACTAAGCAGCCTCAAAACATAGAAGCTGCTGCCAGCAAAGTCGGGAAGAAAATTGTCAGTCTTTGTATGACCACAAAAAAAAAAAAAAAAAAAAAGCACATATGCCCATGCCAATATCAATTATACAAAAACCTCAAATTCTAAGTGTGGAAAGTAATTTTGGAACATCAGGATGAAACAGTTGGAAGAATTTTACATCTCCCTTTTTAATTTTTCATTATGGTCATACATTCCACCTTCTTGTGTCTGGGTATTTTCTTGCTTTTAACCAAAAAACCAATTCTGCACATTATCAAGGTGAAAAGATTCCAGTCTCTCCCAGAAGTTCCTATTCACAAGAGTATTTGGTCCTCATTAATTTAAATCTCCAATCACCTATAGAAAAAACCAATTCAGAATACCTATCATTCTAAGTGCCCATATATAATAAGGAGAAACTATACTTAACATTTATTCTGTGCTGTGTACACTAATGTTTGCTTGCAATCCTTCCATATATGAAGTTCTTCTACCCACTGCAGTTCATCTGCTGGCTCACCTCTGTGTAACAGTACCAAAGCCATACTCCAGGAATATTTGTGCATATGAAAAACAGCAAAAACATTGTTCTGTCAATATCCTCACATATGGGATAAGCACTTCCATCATGGTTACCACCTGTATTAGCTAGACTCATGGGAGGATAAGACAAAAAGAGTCTGCTAGGTGAAATGAAACTTCCCCATCTTTCAACAACATGGAAATAAGGATTTTTTTTCTTGTGGAGAATTAATTGCACCATATTCCTGCCTAATGGAACATTGTTGCAATAACTGCAGGAGTGGATTTGACTATTTATTAGAAAAAAATACTTACTATTGAATATATCATTTAAACACATTGGTAGGAAAATATATCAAGTGAGAATATTTCAATACTTTTCCTTTTTCATGACTGAGCACACTCCCCTTCTACAGAGTAAGAAGTTTTAATTTTTAAGACTCAATCTAATTCCTCAGAAACAAAATTCTGAACATTGCAGTATTGCAACAGATGTAATGGTGCATTAAGAGCTGTAATGCATCAAACACTCCACCTATCCCACTGTCCATCCAGCCTGCTCCAAAGTGCTGCTGTTACATAATGATCCCTTGCAATCCCCTTAGTTTATATGCCAAGACTGTTAAGGAACGAACATTCTCTATTTTAGTGCAAGTCCTCTATACATTGCAAGGTTTAAAGGGATTTCACTGCCTTTCCTCTGTCATCCAAACTGGACTGACATTATCACATAGAAGGTTCAGGTACTCCACACATTCTAACATTATGTAATTTCTAACACGGAAATTAAACCACGTTTCTCAGAAAACAACAGCTCCTTTCAAGCTAAAGGTACTTTCAAATGCTGACCTTAAGGGACATAACAACCTATACTTCCAAACAAAAATATTAGGCAAAAAACTCATGCTATTACCAAACAGAAGACCAAAAAAAATCAGATTATGTACTTTGAGTTTGCCACCTTTTTGTTTCAATGGATAGTCTTGGGTCCTGTGTTAATTTGGTACAAGTAACTTCAAAATGACAAGGGAAAGGAGATGGTATTTGTAGAAATGGACAGGAGTTAAATTTGTTTTCGTATTTCTAAAAGAGTGCTTAGTGTTAACTTTCTTTGCACAAATCAAAATCCAAATAAGAGAAAAACAATTCTCAAATGAATATAGCAAAACAACGGTCACTTTTTTACTTTGCGGAGAGTGTACTTAACTTCTGGCTCCTGCTGCAAATTTACTTAAAACACATCTCCTAATCATAAAAGCCTTCCTTCCCATGTTTCCTCATAGGCCTCTGTGGATTGCTCACGCAGTCCTCCCTCTGGGGCACAGTAATCCACTGGCACCGCTCCCACTTTTCCCCTCAAGAACCGAACTCTCTTCTGGAACAAAACGCTCCAAAAACCAAATAAGCAGCGAGGAAGAAATCGATATACCTGGCAGTACCTTTGCAGTTACCTGCAAGGCTCAGCAGCCTTTTCCTCAGCCGCTATACTGCGGGAGAGGGGAACAGCG
>JANPWX010000045.1:7566443-7650213 GCA_024734555.1 Trochalopteron elliotii
GGCTGGACAAGAACAGTAACAACTGGAACCTGGTGGATGACTTTGACTGGCTGGCGACTGACAAGCCTTCACCCAACTGGAGCCTGATCTCCGAGCAGGAAAGAGTCACTTGCTGGGACTGACTGCGGAGGCAGCTCTGCTGTGCAAGAGATCCTCGTGTAAACGCACTGATCCACCAGTTGTGGGACTTAATCCCCGATATGCCATTAAATGATTCCATTCAGTATTCAGATTTTGAATTACAATATATGGCCGGATTTCTTAGTTGAGGAATACCACTCAAGTAGAGTTTACTGTTCTTGCACAGGTTGCTGCTATAATCTGTATGTATCACTGTGGAATTTGCCAATTTCTGAAGTACCTCGTTGTGAGTTTTAACTTACTAAGATGGGGCAAAGGCCACTGATACACAAACAGCACTGAGCCTCTGTTAGAGCTGTTGTGCTGCTTCCACTCACCCAGGCAGACTCTGAATTAGCTGCAAGGTACTGAATGAAAAGATCGAATACCAAATTTCCCATGTTTTTGTGGTTCTCACGTCGCTGACGGCAGCACACTGTATCTTAGGGGGAGTGCAGGGCAGTGCTGCTGTGAGGTAATGGGGCAAAACAAGATTCATGTGAAGGAAGAGTTTGTACCTGCCCATTGCAGCAGACTGAGCTGCATCCTAGGCTGTGATACAATGATCCAGTTTCTGTGCCTTCAGGTTAAATCTTCAAGTTGGCTTTAGGCTTTTAAGTGAGATATGTCTAAAGCAAAAAGGTGTTCTAATAAACATCTAATGCTCTCCTAATAAACTGATTACTCGAAATTGACAAACCTATGGGGTCTCTATAAATACTAAAGCTTCACAGTCTATAAATACTGCGTGAAAGGATGCTGCTTCTGTAAGCAACTCAGAGACATCCAGCACGTGCTGATGAACATCACAGAAGCTGGGTTAACTGTTCCTCTGCAAGCTGAAGCTTCAGGAGAGAGGTGTTCAGGGATGCCCCACCAGTTTTCCAGCCAACAGGCTTTATGTGCTGTGCTCTAATTTGCAGCACTCTGCTGCTAAGTACAGTGTTGACAGAGTCAGTGAAACAGAAAGATGAGGTGCTGTATTCCAGTTCCAGAATTGCATGTTATCTTGCATAAAGTGCAGAGTAATTTTAGTCTCTTCACTCCTACTCAATAATAATAAAAAAGTAGCAGCACTGTGGAATGCAATGTCTTTACAGTGCCCTGTTAGTGGTTTCTGAAACCCCTCCTTACCTTGTGACATTTTTCAAGAAATAATTGTTTATCTTGCCTTAGCTTTATTTTAAAACCTCAATCTGTTTATGGTGTGCAGCCATCATCAATATGCCTCTAACAGACACTATATCCTAGCTGAACCATCAAAAACTGCACCACTGCCAGGAGAAGTACCTGAAACTTCACTTGGGTGCTTGACTTGTTTTGAGCAGAAAATGTTTTTGTATAAGTCATTTTCAGCATATTTAATTTAAAGGCAGGGGGCAAAAGGAATTTTTTTTTTTTAATTCCTGACAACTTTCAGTTTTGATTACTTCTGTTAATGTATATTTTTTGACTGAATTGGATTTTGCATTTCAAATATACTTGTTTTGAATTATTTCAATTGTTCCTTTACTAATTATTGTCTTCTTTGCACTGACAGCATCATAAAATTATTTAAAGAATACACCCTCAGTCTTACTTTAATGTACAAAATTTATATCCTTTGTTAGAGGGATGTGATCAGTTGAGGCTCTCAAGTATCTTAATTTTAATATATCCATCTTGGTACAGAACCTGATCTTGCAGTTAATTGTTCTCCACAGCTCCCAGTAGTGACAGACCAATCCTGTTAGCATCCTCTAGCCTTGAGATTGCAAAATGTTCAGCCTCTAAGAACTACAGTAATGCCTTTGTTCTACTTGCCCAAAGCTCTAAACAGTTACACCTCCATGCTGTGGCCATGGATCCCAGTGGATCCAGACAGGGAGAGAGACCCCAGGCTGTGGCAGGTACCAGGGGTGCACTGAGGCTTCCCAGTGCACTTCACATGGAAGTGCCACGTCCTGTTCCAGCTCCTGGCTCTTGGCAATGCAGTACTGCCTGAATAAACAGAGCAGGAGTCAAAACATGGAAGTTTAAACTTCAGTTTCACTCTGAAATTGCTTCCACGGGGATGTTTTTCACAAATCAGTTATTGACATCCTGGTTCCTAATGTTTTCTTTCCCCCGAATACTTAACTTTTGTCAAGCCACAGTGAGCAGATAATACTCTTCAGGAACATGGTGCCAGACAATTACCCTGAAGATTTAGCATTACCTTTGGAATACAAAACACATAACTGGCTCTTGGTCTCAGGCATGGCGTGAAAGAAGGAAATTCAATTTGAGAACAGCAAGTCCAGAAAAATTTGGTCAGGCAAATACCTAATGTGATTTATAGTTCTAAACATACAGCTTCATATATATATATATATATATACACACATACACACAGTTGCACATGTTTCCATACACCTTTTTAAAATTATACTTTCCTAATGTAGAATCATAACAGAAATTCAAGACTATTTTGAAACAGAAGTCTGTTAGTGTTGTATGAGAACTTAAGCACTAGTAAAGGTTTGCTAGCATGTTCATGGGCTATTCAGTAGAAAAATTGCAACTTTTTTGGGTCTCTAAGGAAGAGAAGCCAAACCCCTAAGTGTTTCTAATCAGCTAGCAATCACCCTGCATAATGTACGACTGAAGTTAACAAAGTCTCTCCAAGAGCTCTAGCTCTGGTTTGCATCATCTCAGTTCCACCAATTCCACCAGGAACTTCTTTAAAAATCTCATACTTTAAAGAAATTAAGGGGCTGAAAAACAAATGCCTGCCAGAGGCATGGGATAACAGAACATCAGCACCACAAACCTTGTGCAAATTTGCCCTGAAGAGAAGCTAGCAGGCAGAAAGTTTATAAAAATAGTGGGGGGGCATTGAGCTGCAGAACCATTTTCCACAGGGAGTCAGGAAAGCAGTCCTGTTTCAAACATTTTTGAAAGACAGCTTAGTTGGACATCCATCCACCAGCCAGTGGCCTCACCAAAATCTCTAAAGCCAGTGGAGCTTCTTAGTCCACCACAGGGCTGTTACTCAGTGTTTTAAAGCTCCTGTGTGTGTCTGTGGAGGAAATAAAACAGTTCTATGCAAAGACACAGCACTGAACCCATGGGAGGAAACTGAGGCCATTTTCCAGGCTCAGAGTGCTTTGAGCATTGCCATTTGTTGAGGCACTGAGGGGTGGCACAGACCAAAACTTGCCTCCAGAGAAGCAGCCAGGAGCTTTGCTGCTGCTTCCCACAGGGCCATCACTTCACCCAGAGATCTGTCCTGGGGGATCAAACCCCCTCGGCTCCCTTTGGAGTCCAGGCATTTCTCTGTCTGCCTCTGCTTCTCTGAGTAACAAGAGTTACTCAGAGAAGTAGTTGCATTCTCTTTATCCAGCCCTCTTTCATTTAAATAGATTCTGATGTGAGCTGTAGTAGAATTTTTTTGTGAAAAAAACAGGTAAAAAATGCATGCATAAGACAGTTTCCTACACACTTTTATGCATTATATTTTTGAAGGCTTGGATTATTTTTTTTCCGAAGTTCCTTATTTAAGCAACAGCTGCGTGTAGACAAGGTTCAAATCTCAGTGGTTTTACCTGGAATTGCTTCAGGTTTCATAAACAATTTCATCATGTACAAGGAAAGACATGAATAGCAAGAAAAAGAATCTATGCAACTTGGGGAAATTTCAGCATTTCCATTCATGTCATGATCTGATTTATCTGACTGACTGAGGGATCCACCTGTTGTGCTGAGATGTTTTCCAGCAGTAATGACTATCATGAGCTTTTTGTAAGCTGCTTGTAATTCCCAACGTATTTCTTTCCTGTTTCTGCAAATATAAACTTTGATTTCTAGCTCTTATGTTTTAGCAGTGAATGCTAGACCCCAGGCATCACAATAATACAAACAAATACTCATAATGACCATCTTGGAGGTCAGAAAAAAGCTGTGTTTTCTGAACATGTTACACACCACCACATGAATGATGGCAGAAATTCTGGGAACTACCCAGAGCAAAACCACACCAGAACCCCTACAGTGTGCCCCAACAAAGTGCAGGAGCCACAGAGTCCAGCAGGTCAAGTCACCCTTCCCAGGATTTACAACAATCCCGGCAGTGAATTTAGGACTTGCCTGTTTCCAGCCTCAGAACCTGTAGTCACCTCACATGCCACAAAAATAGTAGCCAACCAAGTTACCTGTGTAAAGAGGTAAAAAAAAAAAAAAAAAAAAAAAGAAAGTCATAAATCAGACTTTTCTCCACCTGATAATCATACAGAGAGGATCGGCGTTTTTATCACATTGTTCCTCAGGAGTGCCTGTTCACACCACAGAGTTAAAACTGAGAGCAAAACCGTAAGTGAGGGTACATGAGCAAACCTCTCTACACAATAGCTTCCCATCAAAGGTAAAACCAGACATCATTTTTCTTGCAGTGAAATATAACCACTCCTAGGGAAAGGAAAGGGGGAAAAAAGCCTCAGAAAGGCACAGATTTCATATCACAGAGCAGTGTGAAAGAAAGATTGGGCCAGGAAATTATTCTTTTTACCTACTGATGGCACTTTCATAGTTCAGGCATGTATGTATTTTATATCTTCTATCCCTGAAGATGGAAAGATTAAGATTGTCCAGGGCTGAGCACCAGACTGTTTGACAAATACCAGATTAAATTGTTTACTTTCCTCTCTCTTAACTGATAAATTTGTAGCTTATATGTAGGTTAGCAGGCATAGCTTTTTGGAAAGTTATCAATATTGTATTGTTATACATACACATTATAATTTTTAACTAGATTTCGAATTTGAACAGATTCATGGTGAAATCAATAATAATTTGAATATTTTATTCTACCATTTTTTTGTCTAATATTGGCATATGAATTATACATTTGAATTTAATAGACAACCTGTGAGGAGACCATTAACTCAAACATTCTTGCAGCAATTAGCTTTTATCTGCTATGGATCAATTTCAGCATTTTCTATTTGAAGCAGAAAGCGGTAGTAAGTGCCAAACTAAAGACGAATCGCAGCCAAAAAAAAAAAAAAAAAAAAAAAAAAAAGCTTTTTAAGAAAAGCAGATGCCAGGCAAAAAGAGTTTTCTTTTTTAAACTCTCCACACCCCAAAACGTTTCTCGACGATCCTCCATCACCTTCCTCTCCCTCTTGGCTGCTGTGCCAGAGACAGCCCTTGGCCGATTTGTGCCGATGCTTGCACAGGGTTTGTCGCCTCCGTGTCTGGGATAATGGGGAAGCATTCCTTCCCACTTTAAAAAGTGTTAATCAATCTCCTTTAAAACTCCCAAGCCGGCGAGTCAAGTTGATGGGTGGGGTAGTTTTTTCCACTTTAAGTCCCCAGCTGCTATTGAGCTATTGAAAACTACTTAAATAAACAACACTTTTCCTAATCCAGGTTGTTTTGGTAGCGCTGATTGCTCTCTGTGATGAATTTAAAGGTAGAAGTCTCAAAGGTCTAATTACTATTTGAGTGTCCCCTCCTGAACATCAGGTGAATTACTGATCATCTCACAGCTAACACTAGCAATTTAGCAGTGATTTATGAGTACCCTTCCCATTTCCTTTGTTTATAGGCAGAAGAGTAAATCTGGAGGGATCAGTGAGCTCTGAAGCACGTCCTGCATGTGCTACTTCAATACTTTGATTCCTGAATTAGAGGAAACACCATAAAGTATACACTAACATGATTTTGCTGCATCAGATTTATCATGGGTATCTAAATGTTCAATTACTAAGCTGACAGGTATTCGGATTCATCTGTGCTCCTGAATACAAAATTACCCACATCCAGAACAGCACCAGGCTTACATCTGCTGTGGGCAGGAAGTATTTCACTGTATATCCTCATGACCTGCAGACCTGGTACAGAAATCTTTTCCACTTTAATTACAGTTTCACGGTCATCACTGACAGGAAAGGAAATGGTTTCGAGTTCCTTTATCTAGAATTAACTCCAGGCTGTCAGATACATACATTTTCCAAACTCAAGTCTCTTAGCTGAGCCGTGAAAGAGTCAGTGAAACACATGTGCTGCACTGATTGTGGGATATTTTGCCAGGAGAGACGCTATTTCAGCACCATGACTTATTGCACAAAAACATGAATAGGCTCTCTCAAGAAACAGCACTTCTCATCCCCTTCAGGGCAAGAGGAGAGAATAGTCCCTGATGGGTAATCACCTTCCCTCTCATCTTACACACTCACTCTTCACCAGCAAGGGCAGCAGCAATGCAAACAACCAGGCTTGCTTCAGAAAAATCCCAGTTACCAGCTGCTCTCCAGCTCACTGCAATAGCACCAGGATGGGCGGGGAAAGGTCCACCACAAAAACCTTCTATTAGGACAGGAGGAAGTAGTGAGTTGCCAGCCTTTGTCCTTTCTGAAGGAACCCTCAGCGCTCCAGGATCTCAAATGGTAACTGAGAAGCATCCACGGTACCACAGAGCTGGAGACCATCAAAACCTTATTTTTCAGTGCTTGGGCTTTTTAATTATTTGCATTATTATTTTTCACACTTGCCTTCCTCCTAGCACATCCCTTCCCCTCTCTGTCCCTGAGGGCTGGTGACCATGCTGCCGGCAGCCACTAGAGGATGCCCCCAGGGACTTGGGTGGTGGCAGCAGCAGGTCTGGCTGACAAGCAGGAGAGAATCCTCCCAGTCCCTCTTCTGGGGCTGCTCCTTTCTCCCCTGCAGCATTAGCACCCATGCCCTCACACACGTGCAGGATAATATTCCACTGCTGGAGGTTAATTTCATGTTGTGGTGGCAGGCGGTGAGGCAGTGCAGGACTTTCCCAATAGCTCCAAACCCCTGTAAGGTGAGTGGGAGATGATATTTCAGAGCAAACAAAACTCCTCAAGCAGCGGAGCAAGCGAAATCCCGGCGCCTCTGCTTGCTCGACCCAGCTGTGTGCTGCAAGGAGGAGGCTGCGGCTGCAGGAGGGGCTCCTGCTCTCCTATCTGCCCACTCCAGCATGAAAGCAGAGCCGGCTGCAGGTCATTCAGCAGAACCTGAGGACCCCTGGGATGCCTCCCTTGCACTCAGATACAACATCCCCAGGGTCCCTCTCCAGCTGCTGAGCTGAATTCCTCCCTGGTGTAAACTCCTGGGTGGGTCTCCTCAGGCAGCCCTGCTCGCTTCTCTGGCCTGGTGATTATCCAGTAAGCTGCTCGTGCCAGCTCACTTTTTATAAAAGCATCTCTAGATTTCAGCCCAGGGTTTATTTATCGAGTTTCTCTGCACTTTTCCTTTCTCCTACTCTCCTGCCAAGACTCAGAGATGGTGCAAGCCCTGGAAGTAAATAGAAAATGCCAAGCTTAGGTTTTTTAGGTCACCGTAAACTACACGCTTATCTGCTTTCGGAATACATAAGCCACAGGATGTCATCTCCAGTCAACACAGTAGGATAAGGACTAGAACATGGGTTTGGCTGTAGATATGAATATATCGGGATCACGGTGGGGAATGTTTGTATACAAGCAGCCTTTTTTAATCCAGAGCCCTCTTCCTTTTTTTCTCTAAGGTTCCATATTCTTCTGGCAACCAAGATCTTTTTATATCTCTGGGGTTTCATATTCCACCCGGCAGCCTATCATAGGAGAGCACAAATCTACTAAATAGTAAAATGAGGGATTACTTCCACTCATCTGTTGACAGACATTTCTCCAAATTGGATCAAATGATTAAAGGTATTAGAATGACGTCTTGCAGATCCAGATCAAATCATTTGAAACCTTGAGAGTGTTTCTCCTTTGCTTGGAAGAAACCACCAGAAATAGTTGTAGGTGCTAATTGCCCATTATTCTCATTAATGTGAAATTGTTAACTGGGACCTTCGAACATTTTACTTACTTGAATCCTAAGCAGGGAACTTCAAGATGGAAGGACCGTGCAGTGACTTGCTTCCCGATGTGCCGTTCGGGATCTCTTCCGACGCCTGAATGGTTCTTCCTCGAGTTGCTTACGCTGAGAAGAGGGGTCCAGGCTGTGAAATCTTCCAACATCTCCCACTACAAAGATGGCACTGCTGAAAGTCAAATTCAATCAGAAGAAACGGGTAAAACTAGCGCAGGGACTATGGCTCATGAACTGGTTTTCGGTGTTTGCTGGAATCCTTGTTTTTAGCATGGGATTGTTCCTCAAAATTGAGCTCCGGAAGCGAAGCGAAGTGATGGACAATTCTGAAAGCCACTTTGTGCCCAATTCTTTGATATTGATGGGTATATTATCCTGCGCCTTCAATGGTTTCGCTGGAAAAATCTGTTACGATTCTCTGGATCCCGCTAAATTTGCCAAGTGGAAGCCTTTGCTGAAACCTTACCTGGCACTGTGCTGCGTCTTTAACATGCTCATTTTCTTCGTTGCTCTGATTTGCTTTCTCATGCGGGGCTCCCTGGACAGCACCCTGGCCCAGGGGCTCAAGAACGGCATGAAGTTCTACCGGGACACGGACACCCCGGGAAGGTGCTTCATGAAGAAGACCATTGACATGCTCCAGATCGAGTTCAAGTGCTGTGGCAACAATGGCTACAAAGATTGGTTCGAAATCCAGTGGATCAGCAACAGATATCTGGACTTCAGCTCTAAAGAAGTGAAAGAGTAAGTGACTTGGTGGGGTTTGTATCATGTAGTTTCTATGTTTGATCAATGTTGTCCTCAAGTGCCAACAGGCACTGACTGGAAGGGGGTTTGTGTAAAGTGCGGTCTTGTGTAATAAAGCATCCCAAATGACCAGCTAGATTGCTTCCTCCCCTGACAAATTCCTCCAAAGTCATCCGTAACATAAAATAAAAAGCACCAAACTACAATTCCCACTCTTACTCAGTGTGATGTAAACAGACCTAATAGTTTTTACTGTTCTTTTACTGCTTTAGAAACCCATTACCTTGAGCCACACTACCAAAATCAACTGGAAAGTATCAGAACTTTACCAATCCTTAAGCAGATGTCAATGTGATTTATTAATTTCCTAAAAAAGAATTCCCTGGAGATATACTGTTGATACCACTTTTAAAACTCCACTTAGATATTGGCAGCTAATCAGCCTCACAGAAATAAATAGAGGCAGTAACACTTTGCCAATAATCCATGTGTCTTAGATCCTTAAGATTTAGAATTTTATTTTTATATTCAGTCAATGGAGTGCTTCAGTGCTGTGATAATACTGAACATCAATTGATGTTCCTAGCCTTACACAGTGGCCCTTGGAGCCATCTGTGTTTTAAGTTCTGTCCTGTGCCTAATTTTTTAAAACCTCACATGAAAGCAGCACTAGTTTATTGTTTCTATACAAACCAGACCTGGTTGTTGACCAGAAACACCTTAAAGGCTTTGATGTCAGGTCCCAAAGAGGCAGTAATCCCAAAATCAGGTTAGGTGCAGTAAGCTCAAGCAGAAAATAAACATGAGAACAAAATGAACCTTTGAAATTAAAAAAAATAGCATTAGGCTAAATACCCACAACCTTTTAAAAAATTGAGCACCAAGGAAAGAGATGGTTATTGTGGGTTCTTTGGGAACATCATTCATTAACGTTTATGCTCTGTGGTTGCATAATGGGTCCTGTAAACTGGAAGCAATCTGCCTTTTAAATATACTGCCTGTATTAAAAATGTCTGAAGTAATTTTGAAAAAAAGCTTTGTGTATCTCTTGAGTTCTCTTGGGATCCCTGCCTGACTGTGTAAGTGGTATTTCACTTGTGCGTGCCTCTCTGCATGTTCTTTTGACTTGTTGGGTGGTCTGGTTGTTTTTGCAGTTCAGAATGAGGACTTAGTGAAAATTGTTACAGATTTAACCCATTGCACTGCAGGGTGTTATAACAAATACACTCACTATTGAGTAAGGGGGTGTTTCCATTGCGAAGGTATGCCCATGGGTATAAATAACTACTTGAAGAAACCTTGCCAGCATTATATGGAGATTTGAGAGCTGTAACTTAATCCAGCAGCAGTGGAAGGGCAATGCACAGAGGGAAAACAAGGTTATACTGTCCTTAATAACTGATGCCTCGTTTGGGACTGAGACTCAAGGTAATTTCTGTGTACAACTGAGGCAGGAAATAGGGCATTAAAAATCTACAAATGGGTTTTAGTGAATTCAAGGTTTGTACTATGTGGTGGTGCACAATCTCTGCTCCCATTCCTGGTGGGATAATCTGGCCACTTTGAAGCCAATAGTAAAGTTCTCCTTAGCTCCAAGGAAAGTGGGAGTCTGTCCTCCACAATGGGATTTTTATATTATTTGTAGAGCAAGGGCCTGATCCAATATTCAATCTCTCTGAAACTGTGGAGCATTTACACATGAATGGGAACTAGACCCAATCCAGAGGACACTTTACATTTAGAGAGAAAACCTCAACTGTGTTTTCTGTTTAGATATATTTAGGTCATGACTGCAAAGTGGAGTTTCCCTTCACCAGGCTGTTGGAATCACCTTCCTATGACACAATTTTAAAATATCCATATAGAAAGCTACAAGTGACACTCAGATTTTTTTTTTTTTTTTTTTTTTTTTTTTTTTTTTTTTTTTTTTTTGCCTCTCCACATGTCTGGGACTCTCCATTCTGTGATTTTCTAAGCAAAATGGCCTGTTTTAAAACTGCAGTCCTTTTATGATAGTCTTTTTGCAGAGTCAGTGGAACTACTTGCCTTCTACGTTATCTTGCATCTAAGCCTCTCCTAAGACACCAGACTAAATGACTGTTTACAGAGAACAACCACAGTGTCAGATGAACAATAGCTGGGGAGCTCCTGCAAGGACTTTGGAAACTTTGCAACATCCTGTTGCTGAAGCACATTTCGTGTTTTCAATACTGGCTACCTTCCCAAGCCAAGAATAAATGCACAACCCCTCCCTGGAGCTATTATCATCAAAAAGAAGCTATTAGATTTGCTGAATCAATGCTTGAGCTGGATATAGTGGGTTCCAAGGCTATTCTGGGTTCTTTTCCAAGTTCAGGTCAGCTCCACCACCTCCCTTCCATCCTAACTATGCTGTGATCATTCTTTCCTGACTGCCCCTCCTGAATTCTCTCTGCCATTTACTTTTGCTAAAAATTAATTTCTTTGAAGAAGTGACCCAAGAGCATGCCATTCCACCGGGAGGAGTTAATTACACAGTGTAGCCTTGACATAGAAAAGGATTTCGGAGACAGAGGACACCCTGGACAAACACCGCTGGTGTGAACAAGGAGACACGGAGAAAAGGCATGGCAGAAAATCCTCCTTGCCTTTGCTTTCCTTCCTTGTGCAGATTTGCTGCTGGATATCTTTGTGCGTCTGCGTGTCTGTCAGTGTGTGTGCTCACGCTCGTTTCTGTCCTTGCCTGTAGCCGGATCAAAAGCAACGTGGACGGGAGGTACCTGGTGGACGGTGTCCCCTTCAGCTGCTGCAACCCCAGCTCGCCCAGGCCCTGCATCCAGTACCAGGTCACCAACAACTCTGCCCACTACAGCTACGACTACCAGACCGAGGAGCTCAACCTGTGGCGCCGCGGCTGCCGGGAGGCGCTGCTGAACTACTACAGCGGCATGATGAGCTCCATGGGCGCCGTCATCCTCCTCGTCTGGCTCTTTGAGGTAACCTCCTCCCCTCGGACACACGTCTTCTGAGTGAAAATCAAATCTATTTAAAATAATTTAAATAGATTTTTCCCATTGTTTGGCTGAGAAAAGGCTGAAAGGTCCCAGGTTGTAAACAGAGGTGGAGTGGGTGTGGGATCGCAGACTTCTACAGAGCCTCGAGTATCCCACAGCAAGAGGGGGAAAGGGGAGTGATTTTCTGTCAAAGGCAAGGTGCTGAGCAGGGCAGGGAGTGCAAGGGCTCTGCTGCCCAGATGCATGAGTTTTACACGTGTCACCACTTGTGGGGAATGAGAAATACAAAAAAGCAGCACATCAGAAAGATATGACAGTAATTAGTGGGACAGAAAGTGCAGTTAAAGGGTTTTCACGCTGAACAAAATAAGGCTTTAAGCTGCACACAGTGGAACGATTTCAAGGAAGAGTGTGGACCTTCATCAGCTCCACCAAGGTATTTGGTCAGAAAGAGTGGAGCAGGTGGAGCAGGTGGATTAAATTTATTTTATTCTGCTTCCCAAAACCACGACGCAAATGCAACACAGGTGCCAACGCTGCCCAGGGCAGGTGTCTGTGGGCACCATAACCCAAAGTGCAGCTTGGTTGATAAAACACTCTTCATCCAATGTGATGAATCCCCTGCCTCTGGGAGATGGCCAGTCTTCCAGCCAGGGCGTTTGATCAACACTAATGCTCGGGGAGCGTGGGCTGGCTGTGGCACGAGGGCTGGAACGTGAGGTGCTGGATGTGGAGATCAGGCAGGACCTGCTGGTAAAAGGGAGGGGGCAGCTCCCTGGGGTGCAGCAGAGCCTTTCCTATCCTTGGAATGACAGCTGCATATGGCATTGCCTATTTTAAATGATTCAGCTGCCTTTTTAAAAATTTAGATACATGCAAATTTAAAAATATGAGTTATGTTTTGATACAAGCACTGGCCTACAGCCTTCCAGGAACTAAGATGCTTTTTAGAAAATAAACACCTACCTAAATCTGTGAATTTAAAAAAAATATCATAAAGTTACTCCATGTTACGTTGTTTTAAAAATAACTGCTCCGAACTGCAGATAAATGTACTACCTCTTTACACTGTTATTCTTGTAAGAAAAGAAAGATAAGGTCTTTATTTTAGCCCAGATTCAAGTGCAGAGCTCTTGAAGAGAGGGGAATTTCAACTGTATTTGAAAGTCAAAGAAATTTAAAAGCTCAGGGGAAAAATGCACAAAAATACCAATGCCAGCTGCAAAAAATCATGACTAGGAACCTGTAACATTCCTCTGCTAACTTGCAAGAGATTAATGACAGTGATATGTTAACATTAATAGCAGTGATAAAAATGCAGTATTTTATGTCTAACTCTTCAAAGTACACCTGGGTATTTTTTTCAACCTGTGGCATAATGAGAAATGAGATGTTCTTTTCTTTGTCTTTTTCAAAATAGAAGGTGAGATCTTTTTTCAGGCAATCAGAGGACTTTCAGGGCAAAACTTGAAAGAAACAACATGATCCTAGGTTACAATAACTTGCCCTCCTGAATATTTATTATTTGCCTGATATTCTACCACAAAGGGCCCAGATTTGGGTCTGAAATTCCCTTTACTTTTAAGGCAAACTTTGAAGGGAGGAAGCAAAGCAGGAAATAGACATTAAACTAGTCTCCCTTGAAATATAACCACTTCCTTTAAATTCCAGTCAGGATAGGAAACAATTTTATGCTGAGCAGGAGGGCAGCAGAGGTCCCAACTCCTGACCAAGGTAAGTGTGGGTCTGAGCAGGGTGAGCCCAGGGGCAATGGCTGTGGTGGCTCTGCGCTTCTCATCTCCACTTTGACTGACTTCCTGGGAAGTAACAGAAAAGTACAAAAGCAAAATCCTGGGTTGCTTTACACCTGCAGCCACCGTGGACTCAAACCAGGTACTTCTCCAGCAAAGCCCTTCTGGGGGCCGTGGCCAACTCTTCCAGCTAGGTTGCTGGAATTGAGGTGTGGGAAGGGGCAGAGAACATGGAGGGAATTACTAATCACAGCTGTTATTCTAAGCTGTAGAAAAAGGTAGCATGCCAAACAGGCACAGGGACCTCAGGGAAGGTCATTTCTCTTTCACCTTTCTATATTAGGCACATGGAAGAATGAGCATATTTTGAAACATCAGAACTTCTGTTTGAAAAGAATGCTAATATCTAGAAGCTGCTTTTCCTAACAAAAGCTGTAGGCTTCCCATGTGTGACAACCAGTCATGAGGATGACAAAAAAAGATCACACCCTGCTCTGGCTAAGCCGCCTCAGGCTAAACCCTGGCAAACAGATGGGCTTCGCTGCAGAAGGTCAAGAAGAGCAAGCCTGGATGTCTTCTTGACCTGCCTTAGCCAGCAAAGAGGAAAAGAGAGGTTCAAGGGTGCCCTGAATAAAGTATTTCAAAAGGAGTAGTGGGCTGAGGGTGGTTCCTGAGGTGCTCCAGGTCCTCCACTTGTATAAATATGTGGATCTCAATAGGTCACAGCTGCCACAACAGCCAAGACCCTGGGATTCACCTCACATGTGCCACAGACCAGGCCCAGGCTGAGCTCCAGGGGAGCACTGAGACATTCACACAGGAGGCATGTTGCATGTCCTGTGTCAGAGAGTAAACTCTCTGATGCATTAACAGTAGAAGTGAATTCCTGGTGATCTCCAAAACCAGCCCACAGGCAGCAGGAACCCTTCAGATGGACACAGTTTGCTCTGTTGGCCCAGCTGGAGAGGGTGAGCATGCTGTGGTGCAAGGCATCCACCAGCCCAGCCCGCACAGCCCTAGCCTTGGAGAAACACTGTGACCATGTTCTTCCTGGCACTTCAAAGTTGCTGTAAAATGACAAGGGCTTCCATGACAGGTAAATCACCCCTCAACAAGACTGGCCTCACTCTGGGGCTCTGACACCCCAGCCTTCTGTGCTGGACTGTGGTTAAGCTCAAATCCACAGCTCACAGACTGGTTAAGGTTGGAAGTTTAGCTGTGGCCTCACCAGGGCTGAGCAGAGGGGAAGAAGGATCACATTCCTCAACCTGCTAGCAATTATTAATCTAATGCAGCCAAGGATACCATTTTCCTACTGTGCCACAAGGGCACATTGTTGGCTCAGGGACAGCTTGGTGTCATCCAGAGCCCCAAGGCCCTTTGCTGCCAAACTGCTGTCAGCCCGTTATCCCCAGCACATACTGGTGCATGGGGTTATGCCTTCCCTGGTGCAGGACTTCAGCTAAACTGCTGGCCCCAGATTCTCTGTGATCATATAGGAGATAGACTAATTTACCAGATACTTGCCTCAGACTTCCTGGGCTCTCTTCTCATTTGGCAGAGAAGGCAGGCTCAGTGGAAGTGACAAGAGCCCAGACATTTTGCATTGCTTTTAAGGAATCTCAGCTTCAGGGACTCAAAATCTTACTTAGAAAGGTTTTTAAGAAAACAAAGTCTTAAACTGAGAGAAAATGTCATAAAATCTCATCCAAAAACAGGTCAGATGCTCAGTGCTGCACAAACACCTTCCTTTTTAAAGGCATGACAATATTTAGTGACTTAGAGCCATCCAGGAAGCCAGTCCACCTACTTTGGCTGTCAAATAGTGACACTTAGCAAGTCAATCACAAAACAAAGCTCTTGCTGACATGCAGTGAGGCAGCACAAGTAGAGAGCAACATGGAGGCCATTGCCTGCACCTAGCCCTGTTAATCTGCACTTGCAACAGCCATTGATTTCAAAGATATCAGCCCCATGAGTGAGAGCAGCAAAACTGGGACTCAGATTGGAAGGAAGATGTCAAAGGCTATAAATCCCAAGACTAATGTGATGGGATTTGTCACTTCTTGTGACTTTTATAGAATAATGCTTTAACTGATTTAAGTCATATTATTGGCTAGATGAGACTATTTCCAGACTCAGAGCCACTAGCAACTTCCTTAGTGACCAAAGTGTGGCTAGTCATGCATTTCTGTGTTGAGCAGTATGAACATTTGCCTTTGGATATGGAAGTATTTGATGAAACTTGTTTGCTTGACCAGTGTTTTTCCCTTGCTGATCTTGAGTGAAGGCAGAGAAATATGAACATCTGCAGATTTTGAGTAGCCAAGTGCAGTTTTAGTCTTCCAAGAGTTTGGAGACCCTGATCATACACAAGTTGGATGACCACAGTAGACAGGCTGATGGATGGTCCATGGAAGCACATGCTTGGGCAGTCCCTTGAGTCCAAAAGCCAGATGTGAATTCCGCCACTGGCCTCACCATGTGGCTGAATCCCAACCTCAAATCTGCCAGCCTCTTTAGCCATCAGGGCTGCAGAGAACCAAAGGTTCCTTGGGAAATTGGATAGGGTGACGGAGGCATCGCACTTCCCTCAGAGAACAAATCCTGTGAGGTCCTGTAGGTGTTCTCCATCTGAGCTTTACCCAGCATGTGAAGGACCAAACCAATCTTACTGCTGCCCCATCCCAGCCACCAGCCCTACACATCACCAGGCTGGCTCTTCTGGGAGCTGCTCTTCTTTTCTTCTCTACTTCACCCATCAATCAGTTTCTTCATAAGCACCACAAGGGTGAGATCAGATTGTTCTGAAGGGTGTTAGAAGGCAGGAGACTGGCTGAAAACACACTTTCTCACTGGAGGCAGTGGAGGGTGTTGCCAGTGTCAGCTGTGTCACACAGTACAGTAGAAAAAGCCTCAGGGCTGCTGGGACTAGGTAATATTTAATCAGAAATATAAACTTGTTTTAGATGGAACCAGGGAGAGATCACCTGCTGCCTCGGTTCCCTTATTTGCACATACCTATATTAAAACAAAATCGGAATCTGAAGGAGACAAACTAATGGCTCAAATCCTAATGCTGGTCTGCTCTGCAGAGACGCTGATTCATTAATATTGCCTTGATCAGCTTAATATACTCACCAGACATATTAAGGTCGATGCAAAGACAAAACATTTAGTCAAAACTAAGTGGGTGGTCAAGGCCAAGGACAGTGTTGCACATCCAAAGTGCCTTCTGGACAATCCAGTGCACAGCAGCCGTGGATGCATTAAAACCTCCTGGGAAGGCACTGACACTGATGGGAGAGTGGAGAGGCCCCTGGGGCACAGGGCCCTCAGAGCTGCTGCTCACACCAGCAGCCCGGGCTGCCCTGGCAGGGGACAGTGAGGGACAGGAGTGCCCAGGCCCGGCTGACGCGCTCTGCCTGTTTCCCTTGGCTGGCACAGATGTCGGTGATGGTTGGCCTGCGCCTCCTGCACACCTCCCTGGAAAGCATCGCCAACCCCGAAGACCCCGAGTGTGAAAGCGAAGGGTGGGTCCTGGAGAACAGCCTGAAGGACACTTTCAAATCCGCGCTGGAGAATTTGAAAAAGCTAGGTAAGTTCAACCAGGTGGAGGCAGGAGCCGAAGGCGCCGAAGGAGAGGAAGGTGGGAAGACGCCAGCCATCACAACAGTCAGCTGAGCTGCTCACTGAGGTGGACTTTTTCTCAGAGAAAATAACACAAACTGAGAATTGTGAATATCTCTACATTTTAAAAGCTATGTACCAACCACCAGAATACACATTTCTACACATGCTCACTTTTGTACATGGGAGCATACGACATAGTGCACCTTGGGATAAAACACTTATCCACAATGTGAGTACACCATATCCATATCCTTTTGGGAATATGACCCCAACTAGGACTTGCAATATTCACATGTTCCCTTATCAGAGACAGTTAGTTTAAGAAAAAAAAAAAATTAAAAAAAAAAAGATTGCTGTCATCACATGGCAATCTATTCCATCTTATTTTGAAGTTAAAAGTGGAATTTGAAAAGTTAATATTTTTTTGCTCAAGTTGTTTCATCAGCATACTTTCTGTACTTCAGCTTTTAAGTATAAAGTGATTGGGTTTCTGGAGACTAACATGACAGAATTCTGAGAAAGAAGGATTTCCAAAATTGTATATAACTTAGTATACAGGTATTTTGACAAACCTCTCATATGTGATTTTTGTTAATGTGCTAAGCAATGGTATTTTCTGCTGTATTCTTAAGATGTACATAGAAAAAAATGCAAACTTATGCTGAGAATTTACGTACTAAGAAAAATTGTAATTTAATGAAGCAGCCAAGCATCATAAAAACAACATTCAGGTAAGATTCAAGGGGTTTGTTTTCCAGAGGTTTTTTTTGCAGGCTGTATATCTTGAATGCATGTGTTGTAGACTTATGCTTCACCTTGTATTTAAATTCTTCGCAGAAGCTTAGAAGATTCATCTTTTAGTGGGTGGAATCCAGGATATGAGCATGTACCAGTTATGGTTACTCTGGACACTTTACAGAGTATGTAATCTCATAACTTGCTCCAGAATATTCAAGCCCAACTATTTTTAAGGCAAGAAAAAGACAAACCCAAATCCAGACAGGCCACTTAGAACTCACACTTTAAAATGTTTTCCAGGGGCCTAGAAAGTGGATACCATTCATCCACAAGTACATCAAGCCCCAGCCTTTCAGGCCAGGGAAAACTAAGTTTAAATCCCCAATGTGCAAATTTTACTTTATCAGTGAGGGGGTACTCCTCATTATATCTTTTAAATCAAAGGGAAGGCACATTTTGTATATGCTGCATCTCTCCAAACAAAATGTCATAGCTGGAGGACACTGTTCTCAAGTTGTAATAAAATATGGAAAGAGTTTGCTGTGGTGTGCAGCCTCTAGTAAGGGAACAGAGCATCCTCTTGAGTTTATTTTCAGCTGCCAGGTAATTTCAGCTAAAGGGAAAGAAACCCAAGAGAACAAGCCCCAGCCCCCTGCACCAACGACTGCAGACACCTCAGTCCCTCCCTGCAAGCCAGGCACCACACTTCTTTTTACCCTGGCTGTGCAAACCCTCTACTTCTCAGGGGTGTACCTGGGAGAGGTTTCTCAGTGGGTCCCTTCTCCCCAGCTGATGTCCAGCCCTCAAAGGGAGCAGTGTTGGCAGCTGCATCACCATTGCACGGCCCACTGGTTTTTGTTCTTACTCACTTGTGCACTTGCCCCAGCAGCACTCAGCTCCTCCGGCTTCTGTCCAAATTCCTTCTGGGATGGACAGATCAGTTCAAGGAGGGATGTGTCCCTATATCACGCTGTAGTTTCCATCTCAGTGCCCAGGCTGTTTCAGGCCACCTGCACACAAGGTTTGATATTGACAGGTGTCTGTGGTGTCCTTTAATTTTCTCAAAGCTGGTCAAAGCTTTCAGCTGTAGTTATGATCATGAATTTAGCTACAGTAACAAATTTAAAAGTCACTCTCCCCTTCTGTGCATAAGACTAGGACAAGGGCACTGACAAAAGGCCAACTTGCTACTCACCACAGCCTATCGTCTCTTGCTCTGCTGAGGGACAGAACTGTACGAGCCAGGGCAGCTCCTCCCTGCTCAGTAGGATGTCACTGGGGCCAGCTGCCCACTCAGCTGGTCCATTAAAGAACAGGATTGTGGATGGTACACGATGTGGCCACATGTACCAGAGAAGAGCTTTTCAGAGGAGTCACATAGGAGCTGCGTTACAAGGATTCATTACAGTCTTTCCTTGGGAGGCTTCAGCGAGTTGTGATCTATACCAGTTATTTGACTAGACTGACTTTTCAAAGAGATCTAGATTTATTGCTAACCTAGAAATCTGGCTTAGGGCCCTAATTTAGACAGGACTCTCCAATTATTTGTGGTCTCTATTTTTTATCAGATTATTACTAAAGCACTATGATAAATTTTCAAACCATTCTTTCAATGCCACACTGGAGAAGCCAGTTCCCAGAACAATGGTATCAGGCAGGTAAAGAGACCATCTGAGACGGGTTTATGAAGAACAGTACTGGAACCAGGGAACAAAGAGTATACAGGCTAATGCTGTCTAAAATAAAACCTCCTGGTTGATGAAGATCTTTGTGACATGATTACCACAAGATTGTGATACGACTGCTTTGTACAATATTACATGTAATATATCACTCATCCAATCTTACACATACTTGTGATACTGCAAATGCTGTTCTAGATAAAGATATTTCTGCTGACTGCAAATGTAAATTTAGGTATTAAAATGTTATTGAAAGTAAAGATCTCTTTAAAGAAAATGTTTAAATATATACAATTTAATACAGATTTCTTTAATTTGCATTACTGCTGACTTTTTCCTTCTGAATTAATTTCTTGGATCTGTTTTATGTATTCTTATACGTGGGAAGGTTTTCCCCACCTCTATATAATGCTCTGAGAGAAAGCAAACCTTCCTCTTTTCATGTGCCCAGCTAAGCTCAGGATGTGCAAGCAGACCCCTAAATCACTTGCCTCTTACTAGAAACAAAATTTGCTGTGCTATTTTAATAGCAGCCTCTTGTAGTACATAGGAATTTAAACATCTTCACAGCCATGAACATGATATTCTGGTCATGCTGAACAGTGAAATGACTGGCATCCTTAGGGTCTTTGACAATCAGCTGGGTTTATAACCTCTTTTTATCCCCCTGTTTAAATCTAACTTGCAATGGACATTTAAAAGAACACATTGTTCTTATTTTAAATTTAAGTCTAAAGCTCACAAAGTCAAATCTCCCTGCAGCAATCCGACAACTTCCAGAGCTGTGCCCTGATTTTCAAACCAATAAACTTCAGAAGGATGTGAACTTAATTCATGCAAACCAGGCCACTTCTTTTTAGGTACCTCCACATGGATTAGCAGCTTAAATCCAAGTACCCAGATCTCAGAGCCAGCCCAAGGCCTCGAAGTGTCAACTCTTAAGAAATATCACTTTTAAAAGAATGAAAAAAATTGCATTATTTTACCGATGACATTTATTTGAAGGGACACAGAACACTGACTAAAGTGCTTTAAAGGAGGAAATATAAACAGCTTCCTTAAAGCTATTAGTTCCTAAGTAGCCTTAATACAATTGATAAGATTAGCCTCCATGCATTACATGAGCTTGGGCATTTGGTAATACCACACAAATACAAGTGTGCAGCTTAGCAAAGAGCATGGAAATGCTATATTGGGCTCACAGGCACCATGGACCTTCTGGCTGATGGGCTGGGAAGATTTTCAAGGCTGATATAAAGCAAAAGGGATCCCAGCAAAAGAGTTACTGATTTACACCCAACTTGCTTGTTTGGTGAAAGAAGCCAACGCTGTTCTTAGCATAATCAATGAAAAATGGGGACAGATCACGAATGCTTATTAAAAAAAAAAAAAAGAAAGAGCATTATTAGAGATTAGTTAATTAAGAGATAAGGCCAGAAAAATAGAATGGAACCATGTGATAACAGCCCCCTGTGGGGAAGACACAGGCTTAGGCAAATTTATTTCTGGCAACAGCAATGTAGCTATCTCAAATCTGAAGTCATGCCTATGTGGAATATTTTCTGATTTATATCAGACCTACAGTGTTCAGTGACTGGCTGAAACACTGAAGTAGTAAAACGCCTCTCTCAAAGCACCTGCATCTGCTGTTCCCATGTCATTTCATAGGTATTTCTGAACTTGGATCCAAAGCACAGTGAGGTGAGAAAGCTGGAGGAAACCCTGGCCTGGAGCTCAGTTTTGTAGACTCAGCATCACAGTCTCTGCAGCACCCTTCCCTGGGGAACACCCCTTTTTGCAGTTCCTCCCTAACATGTGGGAGGGCTCCACAGAGGGAGGGCTGAGCAGGACTCTCACCTCCCATCCCATTAGCTCCCCACAAAGCACACACAAAGAGCTACTCTTGCCTGATTGTTTCTAAGAGGAAAGTCCATAAACTTCCATAAACGAGTAAGTACATTTCCACAGTTTGTCCTCAAAGCTCTGCAGAGCAAAAAGGTGGTGCAGGAATCAGGAAGAAGTCAAACAGTGAAACAAGGACCAAAGGGCAGGTCTGCAGCCTGCCACCAGACTGGTGCACAACCCCTGCACCGGGCAGAACAGGGTCAAGCATTGCAAAGCACAAGTGAGGAGACTTGGGCATGTGGAACTTGGAAAGGTACAACTGCAGCTGGAGGGTGATGGAAGGAGGAGAACAAAGCACTAAATCTCAGGCACACAATTCCCTGCACTGACTCCCTTGGTAATAGGATGAAAACGTTTAGTTCTTGAAAAAAAACTCCACAGAAGTCACTTTGAAGTCTGTGATGACACAGAATTTAACAGCAGCACCAAAGAAATGCTGTCCTTCCCAGCTGGAGATGCACAGAGCCCTTGCTCCAGCCAGACAGTAATGTCAGGATACCCAAGCTGGAAGGAGACTCTGGCTGCGTTCATCAGTTCCAGGGCACACGCAGTCCCCAAACACAAAATTTTCCTCTTACAAATCACCTCCTGCCTTCCCAGCTGCCCAAATAACCTGTCCAGAGGATGGCACAGCTCTGCCTTAGACAAACACTTCTCCAGATGGGTGTGAGTTTTCCCATTTACATACATTTTCTCCAGCACAAATAACAGGCTAAGGTTAAAAATGACAAAAACACAGGGGGACATACCAACAAGGACAAGGTGAATTCACAACTTTGTATGAATGAATCTTTCATTAATTACATAAGTTAATCAAGAGCATAAGTAAAATTGATTCTGTAAGGTTGCTGTTAGCATATTTTAAGTAAATTCTGACAGCATTTCTTGTTTTCACCCCAGAATGTTAAATGTAATTAGGACTTAAAATTCAAATTTATTCTCTACTTCTCTAAGTTGTTTTTTTAATTATTACTATTTCAAAGTATTTTAGATTATTTTTGAGATTAGGTAATATTAAAAATTAATCAAATGCATTTCAGAAAGCATTTTATTCAGGGAAAAACTTGCAGTAGCATGTCTAGATTTCAAATAATTATTACCACACTGTATGCCTGACTCCGGTGGGAGAAAACAACTTTCTGTTCCTTCCCTCTTTGCAAGGTGGCACTTGACCAGGAGCACTGCTGACACAGGTAGACATTCCCAGTGCCACACACCCTCCTCAGATACTTCACAGCCAGGTCTCTGTCACTGGTGAAGGCGTACAAGTGGATCCCAAATCTCTGAGAGCAGGATTCAATCCCATCCTTGTCTCACCCCAACCACTGCTGCTGCAGCCCTGGAAACCACGTGCACCTCAGCAGCCATGCCTGGAGCAGGGCATCCCACCCTGAGCACCCACTGTGCTCCAGGGCAATGAAGAAACCACACTGGGTCTTGGGTTTGCTGTCCTAAATGGATGTGACACCTCTCAACACCTGGATAGCTGCTCTTCCACATCTGCTCTTCCAACAATTTGAAATCCTGCCCACATAGAAATGTTTGTCTCACACATGTTGGCATTAGAAGCAGTTGCCTCCAGCCTCTCAGCAGAACACTCTGCTTCTGCATGCTCCAAGTGACACACACTGCTAGTGTAGAGCATTTACTACTCCATTAGAAAAAAAAAAAAAAACCTCAAAATTCCTTGTTTTCAGCTCCATCCTGTTCAAGCTGACGGAGTGGAGCTTAAAGCCTGCATTACAAAGTAGTACACAGAAAAAAAAAAACAAAAACAACCCACAAAGTTCTTTGTTTCAGAGTTCATGCCATGCTCCAAGCTTTCAGCTATTAGAGCACTTTGAATCACCAAAACCTGACCTGGAAGGAATTATTATACACAGATGAGATGCCTGACTAGTTCAACAGCATTAAGTAGATGCTTAGCAATTACTGCAGGTTTTTTTTTTTTTTCTTCTACTAGTGCATTTTCTGCTAAATTGCACATTCATTCCAAAACTGACACAATCACTGCAAGAAAACACAGGCTTCTTGGAGCTGTCTTTACAGGAGCAAACAGCACCTTTCTAATGCAGGCATCTCCAGTTAGAGGACATCAGTGAACTACATCAGCGAACACATTGCTGATCCCCTCACCCTCGTTATTTTTATATAATCTTCTCTCCTATTCATTAACACACGTTACCATCCTCCACACTTAAAGAGTACTGCAAGTACAGAAATGCGTTTCACACATTGTTCCTCAAATACAGGGTTGATTTCAAACCAACACTTTGGTTTTATCAGTCACTAAAATACTCTGCAGTGGTCTGCACAGACACCATACCTAACCTGAGCTCAGCTGTCCCACCCTGCCCGGGGCTCTCTACCCAGTCTGGCTTTCCTTCCAGGATCCCACGCAAAGGACAAGCTGGAAAACTTACCACCTCCGAGCTCACGCTGTCTGAAAAGAGACTGTGAAAATATATATTCACAAACTGATGAAAAAGTAACATTTAATCATTGCTGTCATGGAGACGAAGATCAGTACTTGCCATTTCGTAGCTCCTACACCTGGCGCACTGCGAAACTCCTCATACTCTCCCTCTTCTTTTTTCCTCCAAGAGAGGAGTGTTTGACAAATCTCTCCATCAAAGATGTAAGATTTGGGCATCTCATGTTTGCATGCCAGGAGAGGGGGAAAGGTGGCAGAAGAGCAGGAAAAAAAAATAGGATGAATATGCAAAAGACTCAAGATAAAAATATGCAAAGCAGTTTTTATCTGTGGAACAAAGATTTGTAGAAGAAATGTTAAAACTGCCACAAATGAAGTATGAATAGAAACGTACATGTATGAAACAGCAGAAGAAATAACTGAGCAAGCCTTTAAAGAGCAGCAGGGATGGATAACAGGGGATGTGACTGACAGCAGTAATGTGGGAAGATGCTGAGAAATGTGTTGTTTCCACCCAGCCCAGGAAGCCTGAGCTCCAAATGGCCGTGGTACAGTCACCTCCTCAGCAGTAGACCTGTGCTTTGGCAACAAGAGGGAGCGTGTGTGGTGTGTGCCTTTCCTCTTCACATTGTTATGTACCAGCCAAAGCACCCGAAACAGGAAAAAACAACAGCCTTACTTAAGATTTAGGATGGGTGAAGCAGGACACTGAGGCAAAGCACAGCCCCACAGGTCCTACTGAATCCCAAAGAACATGAAAGACATTTCCAAAACCCATTGCTCCTGTCCTCTGTAGTACCTAGTCCTGGCCAGATGACTTGGACACACACACACCTTGGTGTGCATGGATGTGTGTGGGTGGCTACAGAAAACTTCAATAAGATGAAATCACCATGCCTTTCTACAGGGTCTCAAGCTGAAGTGAGAGGATTTTTTAGTACTGAGCTTTCATAAATAAATACATCATAAATAGTCAGCTACTTCTCAGGGCCAGCTAGTGATCTGGGGCACTGAGCAGCAACAAAACACTCCTAACATGAGCAGAGGGGTATAAGGTATGCCCGATGTGTGGTAATCACAGGGCTCTGCTTTGTAAAATCCTGAACTATTTTACTGCAGCTTATATTCCTCTATCACCCTCTAACATATTTAACTAATACACATTGACTACTATAAGGTGACAAATAGTATTATCAACAAAACTAGCTCAATGCTGTTGCTTAAAAGTCACACCTGAATTAGCCATTAGAGAGCTGACTCTCCCAGAACAGAATCAGGAATCACTATTTCTCCTGACCCTTAGCCTTGGAATAAAATGAATAATGAAATCCCTGCTTCCCCTTACTTGAAAAAGCTGCTTAACTGTCTGAAAAGCACAGCTCTGTGGGACTTTTAGTCAGGCCTCTGACAGTTTTCCAGTGGATGAATTTCCAGAACCTGGTCTGAGGCAAAACACTGACAGATGGAGAGCTTCAGCCAAGGCTGGGATCCCCAAGTTCTTCCCTGTCCCTGACCCAACAGTTCAAACTTCCACGATGGCAGAATCCCCAGACTCCATGGGCACTGTTGGCTGGCAGCAAGGAGAGGCAGAGAGGTTCCAGCTCCTCCTGGCCATGCCTCCAAGCTCCAGAGATGCCTGTGGTGTGTGCTCTCCCTGCAGTCCCAGCAGCCAAGCAGGCAACTTTACGTAGTTATCCCAGGCTTACAGTGATGCCCTTCCATCAGTCATTGCCAGTTCTCCAAACCAACAGATGACACTCCCACAGGGTAAAGCTCACTCATAACTTGAAATTATCAGCAACTGGAGATGAAAGTGTGCTATCCATGCATCCACCTGGCTTCCATCAGTCACTAGCAGATGGAGAGCTTTTGTTTCAGCAATACTTATTTACAAAGTTTTTCCCAAGAGATTATTTCCACATTTGCATGAACACAGCCCAAAAGGAAACACCAATTCTACTCTAATTCCTCAACATTCAAATCCCAAGAGGAAAAAAAAAAAAAAACAAACCAAAAAGGATTCATGGTAAGAGAGACATTTCCCTAAAGACAACTTGCCCGTAATACTTCCCATTGCTGCTAAGCAACCTTTGTGTGTGCCTGTCCCTGAGGATATGTAGAAGCCATCCCATACAGCTTGAACCAGCTACCCAGAGAAAGCAGAGTCAAACTGCAACATGTTAGCTGTGCATGCACAGGGGTGGCTGGCAGGTCCCTGACTTGCACCACTCCTTCAGCCCCTGGAAGCAGTCCTGCAGAACCTGGATAACTGAACTCAGTGTTGCTCCAATGAAGTCTGATGCTTCTCCACACAGCATCAAGAACCCTGGGACAATTACAGAACTGAGGAACTGAACTGCTAATGGTAGAGAAGGAGATGCCTCCCTATGAAAGTTCCTTTAATGCCAGTTAAGACATGAAAAACACCGTTTCATTCCCACTGTGATGCAGGACTTGGTCAACAAAATTTAAGCTGATTCCAATACAAAAATAGTCCGATCCCAAGACCCATGGAAACCCATAAAGATGGGCCCAGTATCTCTTGCTATTACCAGAGATGTCTGTTTTTATACATTTTGCTGCTCTAAAACACTTTCTCTGAACAGCAGATGTCTTACTTTAGAAGAAGTTTCAATATGATTTCTGACATCCTCATAACCAATTTGGGGAGATGTAAACTAGGCAGACTGCAAGGTGGACAGAATCTTGGCTGGATTTTCAGGCTCAGAGGGTGGCAATGAACAGTTGGAAGCAAACCAGTTACAAGCTGAATTCCCCAGGGGCTGATATTCAAGCCCAAACGGTTTAATACTGTCATATTTGACTTCAGTAATAAATAATCTCAACAGCACAATGGAAATAGAGGGTCACCACTTTCTGCTGGAGGCAATTCCTAGAAAGGAGCAGAGGAGAATCCAGGGCAGAAGGGAGGCTGATTGAAAACTCAGTTGATCATGACACAATGCTACTGGGAAGAGATTTGAGATGGAACTGCCCTCATGCATTTTAATCTTCCAGAAAGGAAAGCAGCTGGCATTTAATGCTGAAGGTGGGCTGAGCATCCAGCTTCTCCTCTACACACTGAGGCCACAGAGGAAATTTTCATGATGACAGAGATTCTAAACAAAACACTGTCATTTAACATAAAATAAAATGCACTTAAAATGAGATGCCAGGGCTCAAGCATGGCAGGGGTTCACATTGAATGAGAAAGGACAGAAAAGGGTCTGTTGTAGCTGCTCACTCCATGTCCACTATCCTAGGAAAAGGAGTGAACTGTATAGTGCAGGAACACATTGAACCCTTCAAGTCCAGGTTGTTCCCAGTGCTAATAAAGTGGGAAGACATGAAATTTACTTGCTTAGTGATCAGCATTGAAGACTTAAGTTTGAGGGACATGAGAGAAGCTGTAGAGAACCAGAGGAGAGCTGAAAATGGAAATAGTCTTGAGAGTCCACGAGAACTTCATCTCAGCCAAATTCTCTGTAATATCACATGAAGTGGTTAGAGAGCTGTGGCAGCACTGGCTCTTGGCACAAGCCAGAAGGCATCAGGAGTTTGTTATCTTGGTTACAGACTTTCAGCAGAATAAAAATGAGCCTCTTGTGGCCAGTAAAAAGTGTTATCTTCTAGTATGAATAATGTTACTGATGTGAACCTCAACCCTCATCCCTTTATAAAATATAACTTGCAATCCTTTAAAAAGACGATTAGACTTTTTGGTAGAGGTCAAGGAAGGTTTAGCTGACTGAAGCAAGTGACACTAATAATATAATCATCTTACATTTATGGCCAGGGAATTGCAGATGTTGCACATCCAGGTATTTCTGTCAGCTTGTGATTAACAAGGGGCACACTTGAAGGAACAAGCTCAGCAAAATTCTAAAAACAACATTTAAAAAGTACTTATTGAATAGTTGACATGAAAAGCTCATACTTGATGCTTTCAGTTTTCTTTTGTATTTTGTTATGATGGCTTAGTATTTGGGAATATTTGTGGGGCTCGTTATTTTTTTTCTCCCTCCAAACACATAATACATTCTAGATTGTACACATAACCCATAAATATTAAAGTTATAGCCAATTTATTACAGATGTTATTTCCCTGATACTGAAACAATGTTATATATAAATATTTCTACATTAATATAAACACATGCAAAACAAATCAGAAAATAGAAGTCTTGAGTAAAGAATGACCAAATTGCAAAAAAAAAGAGATAAATTGTGTACTTTGCAACTATTTGTGGCTGCAGTCTCTGACTCTGATCCCAGAGGCAAAACAAAAAATCCTTCCTACTGTCAATATTTCGGTTTGCACAGAGAAATCTGTCAGAATCATCGATTATCTTTTTAATATTATGATTACAGGAAAAGAGTTTTTCAATGCAGTTACACATTAATTGAAACTGTGGCACATAGCTTAAAAAGCAAAGGAAGAGTAACATCACCAAAAAAGTGGGATTTCTAAGTACCATGCACAGAAAATTGTTGGCATGTCAACCATCTTCAGAAGGGAGGGGTAGAGATAAAGCACTGAATGTCATTTTCCCCTGCAAGTTCTCCATGTCTCTGTAAAAAGTGAAAGCAATATACAAATGATCCAATCTATGACAGGTAATAGAGACAAAAGTAGTCTGTACTGATGTTAAGAAAAGGATATCCACATTGGCCAAGTTTCTTTATTTGATACTTCACATCTTCACTCAATACTGTTACTGAATGTTTGAAAAATTGTCCTGTACACCATGAATATACAAAATTTATCTGAAGCATTAAATCTGTAAAAATAGGAACAATTCAGTCAGACCAAGTGTAACTGAAGACCTGGCAGACAGTGAAGAGAATTGTTTATCTGGCTGAGACATAGTCAGAAATTAAGACTTAACTAAAAGAACCACAGACTATTAAGGAAACAGAATTATGTAAATTAAGATTTTACTAATTTGTCAGAAGATAGGAGAGGGAAAGGTAATGGATTTTATTTTAAATCAGTAAGCATAATGTGATTTTTAGAGACACCTTGGAGGTCTAATTACATACAACTAGAAAACTCACTGCCTTCAGGCACCCTCATATCAAGTGCAAATCTGCGCAGTTATAGAATATATTTATAAAATATACTATATGCAAACATCTTTACAGAGCTTTAAATCAAGCCAAAAAGTAAATATACTTGATGGGACAACAGGAAAAAAAATCAAAAATCAAAAATGTGGGCAGTGTGATTGTGGCCCTTCAAAGCCAGAGGAAACCACTCAGTTTATCCGCAACAAAAAGAAGACAGGATTTGCACCTTAAAAGTTGACTGTAACAAAAATGAAGAAAGTATCTTCTGTGCTTCTGAAAATTAACATAAAATTAGCTTTCGTGACTTTTACATATTATTGTTATCTTAAAACAACTTCTAAAGCACAATGTCAATCCTTGAATACCAATAATCCATCACGTAATCAAAAGTGAAAGGGTTTCCCAGCTAAATTCAAATTAAAAACTACATAATTCTAAGGAGTGCAATGCTCTGGAAAAAGCTTTAAATTAAATTATTTTACTTGTAAAGCTAGTGTTAGGTTTTTTTAGTTAAAAAAAAAAAAAACAACTGGAAGCAAGAAAGCTGCAAGAGTACAAATGACAAAATCCTTCTTAGATACACCAAGTGAAAGAGTGAATTATCCACTGATGCAGACAGAAACATCCATTTGCTACATTATTTGCTTCCTTTTACTTCATTCCATTGCATGTACACACAGCCTAAGTATTAAAATGCAGAGTAATAAATAAACCGGCTCAGATTCCTAGCAAGGGGCAAAACACAATCCGGAGTTGTGCTCTATCTAGTTTCTGTTTCAGCAGTCTTTTTCTCTTCAGTTCGTATGAAAAATCATGGTCAGACTTCCAAAAAGAGTCGTTCTTTTTTTTTTTTTATCAGAAACTTAAGTTCATTTGCCCAGGTTTATAACCCAAGACATTTCTGTGAAGGAAGCACAGTGCAAATTATAGGACTAATAAAACTTGCTTACATAGAAAGAAGTTTACTTGATTAATGTTAACTGGTATCTTTCTGAAATACATTGTAAAACAAAGATTAAATAACAGGACTCAATTTGTTGGGGTATTTTCCTTAGACTTTTTTCCTCATCCCTCCTTTGAAAAGCTTACTGAATTACAAAAATCTTTAATAAAGTTCCAGTCTTCAGCAGATAATCATTATAAATGCTGCCAATCAATGCCAACTAGAGTTTGATTTGCTTCTTGTGCATGTCCAATTTCCTCTGTAATACTGTGCTGCTGCCAGAGTTTTTGAATCTTTTTAAATCGCTCTTTGCACAGATGTAAGGGATTCCCACGTCTGAAAAGGAGATAACACTTATCAGGAACGATAAAACACTGCAACTAAGCACAAACACTCAGGTGTGACATACTAAGTATTAGATAACCCCATAAAATACTACAATATTTAGATAACCCTTTCACATTATTCTGTTATCAGAGCAAATCACCAGGTATTTGGATGAGTAACCTGCAGTGCTACCTTGTCTGCTAACAGCTCAACAGTTCCCTCTAGCCTCTGGGAACCTCAAATCGAGCCCCCAGAACTCCACATGCAGGTTTTTAGCAAACTTTCCAGGCTGAACTAGTTCATATTCTCTGCTTTTGGCCAGTTTCAGAAATAGCAAACATTAACAATATCAAGCCCCTAAATTATCCTCGCATAGGAAGAAGAGATAGGAGGTAAGACAAAGAACTACACCATTAAATAAAATAATATTATCATATTTCCACTTGGTATTGAATTAACGCAGGTTATAAAACCAAATGCATTAGATACAAATGAAATTTTCAGTTTCTAGTCAACTTCACAGATGCTAAAAAGATTCAACTTTTAGCAGTTTTCAAGACAACTGTTTTTAACCGGGGGAAGATCATCCATGAAATATTTTTAACCTAAACCCACATATTAACATTAAAACATCTGAAGATATTAGATGCAGCAGCAATGTCAAAATATAACATTACCTATATCATTAAAATAAAAAGATAACATAAAAAGTGATTTTTCCTAATTATAGGTAATTCTATAATTCCTGTCTTTAAAAGATGTAGTTTTTAAAATATTTACCTGAGTCCCTGGTCTGTCTCTCCATAGTCATCAAGGTAAGGAGGAGGATAAAAGCAGCCCTTTGTTTTCCCAGCTAAAAATAGCACCTGACATTCTCGTACTCTGGAGAGAAACAGAGAGAAGATTTTTAGGTATTGAGTTTTAGGTGAATAGTTTCTCATGCTTTCACAGACACTGCTTTTCTAGTTCTCACCTACTTTCATTCTGTATAATCTGCACGTACAATTTTTAAAGGCACATTTTTTTTTTAAACTACATCTCTCATTCTCTTCCTGTTAACTCCTCAGTAACAGTTAAAAATAATGTCATTTCATGTCTTATTATCTGCAGTCTGTATAAAATACTCAACAGAACCACAAGAAAATAAACCAATTTTGCTTCTCACTAATGTTTGCCAAAGTGAAAATAGACATTATCTAACACTTCCCTGTATGCAAGAAGAAAACTAAAATTAATTTTTATGTTTTCACCAGCAACAGCAGCAACAAAATCAAAGTATTTACCTTCATCATTTTGTAATACTTGAGTAGAAATAAATGCAAAGGCAAAACAAATTCCCTTGAAAATGAAATTTGAACTTTCTTTGAAATTTTATCTTCAAAGAAGCAACCTCTGAACCTCACACCAAAGTATAGGAAGATGAATACACTTTAGTTCTTAGGCAACCTTGTTGTTAACAAAACACTGCCTTTACAAACCACCCCTGAAATCACATATATAGAGCTATTAATTTAATGACTATACACACATCTATTCCAGCAATGAGAAGTGTTCAGCTCCTTACCTAAGGAATATGCCCACTCCAGAACCACAGGTGTATGTATGTGCAGTACAGGCTCCAACATCTTCCCCTTCAAGTTCAGTCTGACAGCAGTAACTCTGAGAACACAGCATGGTCCCACACACAAGGCACAATGTTGGGGCTCTGCTTTTGTCACCACCTGATTTCGGACACCTTTTGTTAGGAAAAAAAAAAGAAAAAGAAACCCACTGTATGTGTAAACTCTAGATAGTAAAAAGGTTCAGAAGTACTACTGAACATTTATACAGTTAACAGCTGAAATTTTTATTTCACTGTTTCACTGAAATACAGGGCAGTTTGGCTGATAAATGCTATGTGCCCTCTATGATTCCATACACAACTCCCTGAGACTCTCAGGTTAAAGGTTTCCCAGCTGATGCAAAGGAGCAGCAGCAGACTTTGGGGGGCTCACTGTAATTGCACACAACTTACGAGAAATTGGACGCTTGGTTAATGAGGCAGCTGTAGTCGTCCGGAAGGTCGATTAATTTGTTGGATTCTCTTGCATAGCTGGAATAAAGCAATCAAATCAGCACTCACATTTCAATGAATAATACACAAGCAACTTCCAACTCATTCATGTTTTCCTGACTCATCTAAACAGCATCTGTGAGTAATTAATTTTTTAAAGTTTCTCTATTTTCTGCCATTCTTTGAGTGAAATGGTAGCACATAAAAAGATGAGCACACATCTCTCAAATAAAACACCTTCCCTTTTCTTAGTCTTATTTTTTATGAATTTGAGAAAATGCAGAGGTGAAAAATGCATGTCATTTGTATGCTTTTAGCAAACCAATTATGAGCTCACTACAGATTTAAAGAAATATTTTTTCCCTCCTGTATAACCAAACCTTGTTTGGTTTGTTTTTTTTTTTTTTGTCACTAATATTGCATGGAAAATAGTCTGACTTTCAAGTTTAGGGAACTTGTATCCTGAAGAGAATGAAATATGCATGCCATGAAAAGAACCTATGTAATATCAAATACTTATATATTTGAAATATACTTAAAAGTAACAGATACTACACACAAAATTCTAATAATCTTCAATTCTAGGAATAATACAAATTAGATTGTGAAATGCAAAAAGAGGTTCATAACAGAAGGAATGTACAAGAACATGCTGAGAGGAAAAAGAAATCATCATCGTCAAGCTGGACATAAGCTTGGGAAGAGCAGATAAGAATCAGCAAAAGGAACACATGGAAAAGGTCCCAACAATCACATGTGGAAAGAAATCAATTACACAACCAGAATACTCTTACTGTGTAAGAAATTCTGTTAATGGTCTGGTGTTTCACAGATGAAGTGATTAATTTTTATTTTTGTCACAGCCTTACTGTATGCACAATGTTAAAAATTTGATTTTATATATTTAGCACTGTAGATTAAAAAGCAGGGATATGTTTTTAATGCCAGCACTGTGAACTTCACATTCATTGCTAATTGTTAGGGTAATTGTTAACCACTATTTTTACCCAGCCTTCAGAAAGAACAACACCCTAAATGCTTTCCTACACCCACTAAGTATTAAATGCATTCTGAATTCAAAGTAATTGTGCAGCAAGAACAAATGCATGAAAAGCTGATTTTCTTTCCAGCAACTGACTCGGTGTTGGCTTTACCAAAGGAATTGGATTCTTTAAAAAGACAATTTAAAAAGCTCTTCAATGCCTAGTATTTTTAAAGAAAGGTCATACACATCTTTTAGCAGCAGCATATTTTTTGCACCAGAAGGTAGAAAGTAACAGGAAACACAAGATGAAATTTTATGACTTCTAATTCCTACACATCAGTTTTAAATAAAACCCCAATATTAAACTTTGCCTTTAAAATCTACTCATTTAAGCAATATTTCCTCTTCTTAAATAGTTTTTAAAAAATAATTTCTTCCCTAAAATCTTTATTATTAAATAAAGCAGGACAGATATTATGTTATTATAAACGCCCATTAGAAAAAATATTTGGAGAAAGTTGCAACATTAGTTTTTCCCCTCTGTCTCTGCTTAAAATCTCTTTATGTTTACCTGATAGCATGCCTCTTGCCTTCCAGGTATCTTTTTACTTCATCGTTACTGCACCAACTACAAGAAAAAAAATTGGCTTTTAACTTCAACAGATGATAGAAAAACAAATAAGCAAAAAATCCACAGTATATCTATTAAAAACCACACAGCCAAAATGGTTTCTTTCAAAACACTTCTTTCATAAACACTTCTCAAAATCTACAACTCACTTCCATAGGTATTCCTGGGAGAACACTTACACTATTATCATGTGCAGGATTCTCTATTACATTAAAACTAAGCACAAAAACACAACTTACCTTTCTATTAACGTGTTCAGAATCTCACTGTTTTCTTGAAAAAGGCAAGTGAGGTTGTTTGGCAAGGAAAGATAGCTACATAAGTGTTCAAATTGGTTTGCTCCATTTACTGAAAAACAAAAAAGGTGTAATTCTCATAACTTAATATTTAAAATGTTTATTTTGACCACCTTCAGATTTACATTCTATCCCTACATATGCCATATGTGGAGGACAGTAAAGAATGTTACCAACATAACACAACACAACATAACATAGTGAATTTACAGAGACATCGTAGAATGGTTTGGATTGGAGGGCACCTTAAAGACAATCTCATTCCAACTCCTCTGCCATGGGCAGGGACACCTTCTACTAGACCAGGCTGCTCAAAGCCCCATCCTGCCTAATATTAATTATTAGCAGATGCTGATTGAATGATATCAATGCAAGCAAAAGCAGGTCTCATTTGAAAATAGCAATCCATAGGAGCTTTGAAACAGAACCTTAATAACAGAAGGGAATCAATTTCTGTTTTAAACAATCTAGAATGGCATTTACCTCTATATTAAAAATACATTTTAAAACCAATTTTTTTTGCCATTTTCATTATGCTGATATGATTATGCTGCGCTGGTAACAAGCCCACATCCATTCAATCAGCTTCTCCAGACAAGAAAGTATAAATGTAATTTATTTTGACCACTAATGTTTACATCTTGAAAACCGATTTAATACAAAGACAATACCTTGAATTTCTGAGGGTGCTGGGACTCCATTTAAATAATGAAAAAACAAAGCAGAACATCTCAGGAAAGGCATGATTCCAGCTTTTAGATTCCTCCACAGGTGCCAGCCTGAGGAAATTTCTTTCAAGGCACTTAAGAGAATAAAAGAAATAAAAGTTAGCTTTTATTCAATCATTTCAGTTTGAGAGCGATATTTTGTAAGTCTTCAGTCACACTGCATGCTAAATTACTAACTTCAGCTGGAACAATCACTATGCAAAGTGTTTATTTCAAAGCAAACTCCAAGAAAAACCATAAACCAGAGATGGATAAAAATGTAACCAACTGGGACAGTAATTCAAGGAGAATTCTGCAGGAACATTTCAGATCACAGAATGGTTAGAGTTGGAAGGGACCTTACAGACCATCTCATTCCAATCCCCCTGCCATGTGCAGGGACACCTTCTGCTAGATCAGGTTGCTCTGAGCCCCATCCAGCCTGGCCTTGAACACTGCCAGGGATGGGGCATCCACAGCTTCTCTGGGCAGCCTGTTCCAGTGCCCCACCACGCTCACAGAAAACAACTTCTTCCTAACACCTAATTTCACCTAAAACCTTCTTTCTTTCCATTCAAAGCCATTCCCATCCTAACAAGTTTTCTTACTCAGACACTGCCAATTCCAGGTTCTGCAAACTGACTAAAAAAATTGTTTCTGAGCACAATCTTCATGAGCAGGTATCTTCCTGATCACAGATGAATTTACAGGAATAGTTACTAAAGTGAGTCTAGAAGTGCTGAATAAGAAACAAGATGTAACAGTTCCTAAGTTAAAAATGTCATCTTTGACAGCAGTAGTATATAGAATTCAGTCAGTAGTTAACGTTCAATTCAGGAAGGAGAAAAATAACATAAAATTTCATCAAAAGATCATGGTTTTACCTTCCTGTACACTGGCAAAGAAATTTATACAGTGTAAGCACAGCTACTTCCTCCTCACTGTTAGTGTTTTCTTGGTCCATGCCATTCTCTTCTGAAGAAGAAATAAATAATTAACAAATTGTTTCATATATCCATTTTTACACAACAAGAATGTATTTTTTCAAGTTCTGATAAAATTGCCCAAACTAAGTGAAGTATTCCACTGGGATAGAATATGATGTACTGGACTGCAGTTTTCTGCTGCTCATCTTATGTGCAAGGTTTGTGCTATTGTCAGCTCCAGTGAGGTGCTGGTTTAGTTGTTCAACCAGTTGAGTTTCTTGATGTACTTGGAGTTTGTTGCTTTTGGCAAACCAGGCCGTATCCAGCTCCTCTTGCCAGGAGGTACATTGATTCCTTACTTTGCTAACTGTAACTCATTCATCATGCAATGCCTAAGCCAAGCCTGCAATGAACACTCCCAGGCACTGCTACAGTAGCTGGAAAGCCAGGATTCATTACTAGCCATGCTCCAAGAAACTCCTGGAGTAGAACAATAAAGACAATGTAACTGGACTTTGATGAGTAGAATTCATCCATACTCTCTTATGGGCTCAAAGACAGCACCAACAATTGTATTTTGTAACTGTAAACTGCACACATTTACCAGCAGCCCCATAGCTTTTTCCTAAGTAAAGACTGGAGGGATCTTTTCAATAAAGGTGAGACAAAGTGTCATTACCTGTTGATGAGGTAAGTAAAATTTGTATTATGTGTGCCATAGTGACAAGATGAAACAGGTGAAGATCTCCAGTGCCAAGACTAACCCCTGAAAAATCCTGACAATGTATGGCAGGGAAAGAGAGCACCAAGCTTACCTGTGAAAGAAAACAAGAAAGTTGGTACATTCCTTTTCCTTCTGAATCTTCCCTTTTCTCTGCTCATGCTGCAACTACACCCCTTGAAGGCAGCATACTACATAAGGCTAATTTTGAAGCTGATTATAGTGACATTATTTAAGAGAACAACAATTATCCCTCAGGAGAGTTTTAAGTCTGTTTGGGTTTTGGGGTTTGCTGTTTTGTTGAGGGGGCTGGTTTTCATGTATTTTGGTTTTTCTAAACAGACAAAGAGCATGCATTCTCTCTCATCTTACCCCTTTTTAATTTACAGAAAAGAATACTTTTATTAAATACATGTATTTAATACTTTTATTAAGAATACTCTTATTAAATTTAAAATGTCTTCAAAATCTATTAAGTAGTGAAAAAATACTGCAACCTGAACATTTTGAAAGGCTCCTAATCCAGAGTAAAGAGAAAGTTTTCAATAGTTTCTACATAGTGCCTACTGGATCAAAACATTATTAATATATATTAAGAAATACTTACCAATAAATGAAACATGTCAATATCAAGTATGCAAGGAAGATTCCCATTTTTTTCATTAGGCACCAGTGCTAAGTGTTTTGGAGAGAAAAAAAAATATTAATTGAACATTTATACATGAAGATATTTTAGTGTGTTTTAGTGTACTTCAGTTAAAAAATGAGAGCCATCTCCTTCATCTACATGCTTAAAGAAGTTAAAATACAAATGTACCTGTTTTGGCCAGAATCAATTCAAGAACCGTTCAACATTATTGGAAAATAGTATTGCCTACTTTATTGTATTAAAACAAGACAAACCCAAGTAGCCATTTCTACTCCCACGGTGACTTTCTTGCATTGCCTGGGTTTCCAGAGGGAGACAAAATTAAACAGTATCTCAAGCTCTGACAGAAATAAGCTTAAACAATTGTGACTAAACAGGAACACTGAGCATTGTCTCTTGGACAGCTGCTCAAATAAAACTTCTGCAATTTGCTTAACTTCACAAGACTGCCCAAATGTGCCATACATAAATCATTTGCCTTACTGACTCAAAAATGCATTGCTACAGTCTCTTGAATTCATCACTTTATCTCTAATTAAGGTAGAGCTAGGTGTAGGTCTCTCCCTCTCTGTAGTATTTACAGTAACCACAAAGTATTCACCAAATCACTCCAGCTGACAACAGAAATTCACACACATAATGAATTCTAAGCACCTTCGTTAAAAAGCAAACACAAATTCAGTGTTTGGAAAAATGCTACAAGATATTTTAAGTAGCAATCAAAAAACAGTTGCTTACTTCTTTAATCCAAGCAGTAAAAGCTGACTTGTAATAAAGCTGCAGCCCTGGGTATATTTTACAATGTAGCTGTATGTATTAAGCTGCCAAGTTTAAAAGCACTACTACCTTAAAAAATAGTCTCATCATGACAACTTAAAAATACTTCAGTTGAAGACTGCTGCCTTGCTGGCCAAAATAATTGAGAGCTGAAGACATGCGACATTTGGAAGCTATTTCTATTAGCAAACATTTCACTACGACTCAGATTTCAAATGCTTTTCCTTTTGTCAGCATATAGCCACAGAACTCAACCCAAAAGCGTGAAAAATGTCTGTATCAAAAACATGACCAGAGGAAGGGACTTCCAAAACCAAACTTATTTTCAATAAGTCATCTTTATGTATTGTTTACAGAATACAGACAGATCAAAGGCTCATAATTTTCATTATTCCTAGCCTGAAAAAATAAAATAAAATAGCAGAAACTTTTCCTTCATAAAAATAAAAGCAGTACAGTTGCTTCTGTCAGTCAGAAGGAAGGAGAGCTTTGAAGAAATATTGATTCAAGTTTTCAAGAAAACCCAAAACACCCAGAACACCAGGTATTGCAAAGTTCCAGTCAAACAGCCAGCAGCATTTTCTCTTCTGCTTCACACAGAAAACAGCTCAACCATTACTGCTACAAACTGATGCCAATTAAGTTTTGCCCCATAAAGCTGCCAACTCTTTGCTGAAGTAGCTGGTATCCATCTACTAGTAATTTCTGTATATCAATGCATTTTAAAAGTTTCTCTGCTCTACTGACTGGAGATATTGAAATTATCCCATTTTATAACACCCTTTCAGAACAGTCCTCTCATGGACAATTACTTCATTAGGCTGAACTTCAGACTGTTCATCTGTATCTGCTAATGCTTCAAGCTTGGAACATTTTGGCTGTTCTCATTAGAATTCTCAATTAACATATGACATTACATAGTAAGTCCTGTCTTATCAGAGATCCTACTTTTCAAAGAGAGAAAAGTTTGCAGATATATTACAGACTTCTGCAAATATCCCTTCCGCACTACATCAATCTTAATTTCTTAATCTTTTAAAGATCCAGTGGATTATTTTTGTGAAGGACCACATTTCCTTCTCCTTAGCTCTAGGTATCTTTCTCTAATGAAGAATCAACAGAACTCCTTCACAGCAAAACATCCATGCTTCTTTGGGAGCTGCAGTCCAAAAGCAATGTCTTTTATCTTGACATAACACATAAAGGTGGAAATACTGCTTTATTACTTAAAACTACTACATAAAATAATCTTCTTCTCTAATCAATACTAAGTCATTCTGAAACAACTCGTGTGTATTTTCACAAAGAAACCAGCATAAGGTGGCAAACTTACAGGCTAATAGAGTACAAAAGTGACCCTGTACTGCTGAAAGAGATGAAACTGTCCAGTGAGCTGCTGCAAATCTCGTTAGCGACGTAAGGCAGTCATCCTGTAAAAACAAAGAAAAAGAGACACTGCCACAGTTAATGAAGTTCCTCAACATGAAAATGTCTTTTGGCTTAACAGCATTTTTTTCAGGCCTCTCAAGTGCAGTTTATGGGGGCAGTTTGACTGTGTAAGTATATGACAGATACTTATGCTTATGCAAATATGCAAGTTCCTTTTGGCATTCTTATTTTGACTGTTACCATGAGAAACTGCAGCCTTAATAAATTATGTGCTTATAGGAAAAAATCATAACAGTTTTGCCAGATGTGATTTTTAAATAGTTTAATTATCAGATACCGACCAACTAAACAATAGGGTCCAATGAATAAAACAATTCAATAACTATAACTTAAAATGTAGATATTCCTCACTAATGAAGCACAAGTCTCTCTTTTTTCCACCAATTCAGAGAGGAATTGCTACTTGTTCCTTACCTGTCGACAAGGTAAATGACCAAATAATGGCTTATCTTCATCAGCTAAAATTCGTTCTGGAGAAAAAAAAAACAAAATTCATTGTTGTGAGTTTAACCAAATCCAGAAAATCTCCCATAAAGGAGCCAAATGAACAGATCAGTACCTATAGTCTGTATTGTGTAAGCACAGCTACCCCAGCACATTATAGGCACACGTGGGTCTTCCTCATTTGGATGAACCTTCAAGCCTACTTTGTAAGTTGCCGTACCAAAAGTTGTCAGCATCTCTTTTATGCTCTCAGAATAAGGATTCCTGAAACAAAGAAAATAATATTACTAACTCGTTCTTTCCTCCACTGCCAGCATAGTACCTTTGATGACAAGCATTCATCCCACAGATGAACAACTGGAGTTTTAAAATTTAAGTGACAACTCCAATATCCTTCTTTGGATCTGGTATTCTGTAACCTCTTTTTTTTTTTGTGACAGATCCCTAATTATTTTTTGATTATCTGTTTGGAACCAATCTCATTTTTAGTGTTAAGAATATTTATTCTTCAAAAACAAAGTCAAGGCTAAATTACAAGAAATGTGTGTGACTGAAAGCTAAATCTGTCATCAGCTGGGGTAAGAGTCTTGCATTTTGTGTGCAGCTGGCAGACCAATGTGTGTACCACATAACAAGTTTTGTTACTTTCTCCTGAAGTGAAGAGAGTGTAGAGCCAAATACAAACAGACCTTTACAGGTGAAATCACATATTAACATTCTCTCCATTTGATAGTCTTCCTGCATGTTTTACATGTTGTGCTGGCTATAGTGATGAATCCTTCATTCAGCTACAGGCAGTACCAAACTTAATCTTCATGCCATAATTGATATAATTGCAGCACGTTTCTGCACAATGACTTAGCACATTCACTTCTGAAATTCTACTGAATTACTTAGGATTTCTGGGCTGGACTTCAATGTCATCATCACAATAATATTAACTTTTCTAATTAAAGCAAAATTCAAATATTTGCCCTAATTACTGAGACCTTCTAGCACAGAAGTTACGTTCTATTTTTACTTTATGATTTCATGATGAATTTTTAATGATTTTTTTAATATGTCAATACATACTTCAGTTTGAAATCTGGTCTAAATCCTTCAGGTAATTGCAGCTGATCCATTTTTTCTGAATGACCAGAATGGCCTGTACAAACAAAAAGTAATAAATCACTGATTATTCACCCATATGTAATTTCTAAATTACAGAAAGGTGCAGAAGCAGAAGCTGAAATTCTATCACCAGAAACTGAAATCCCAAGCTGTTCTTGCCATTTATGCCATCATCCCTTGACTCCATTGTGGCAGAACCAAAGTGCTTGGTCTCTTCCATGAATATTATAACATTTTCACATACAAATATACAGATTTCTTCAGACTTACTTGCAGAGTCTTCATTTCGAAGTAAATGCAGGGCTTTTACTTGCTGGGATACTGTTTTGATCCACTGAGTTAGGTTTGGTTGGCCTGAAAAGTCTAACCTGTCAAAGAAATCCCCAAAACAACCAGTTAAAAACAAACACTATGTAGACAGAATTAGTATTTTATAGGCATTCCAACATCATTCATCTGTTTTCTCAATGGGCTCTTTCTTTGCTGCCCATGCATTTTGCTACATTCAGCTCTTTTTCTGCAGGTCCTATGCTTTCCTAATACACAATAAGAAAGTAAAGTCCATAAACCAAAATAAACAGACAGGCAATCCACATGAGTTTATCCAAACAGAAGACAACAAACATTCAGGAAGGTCTTCGGGGGTGTAACTGGTTTGGCATCTTGTTTTTTTACATTTATTGAGGACATTTATAAACCAAACTGACCTGTTAAACAAAACTCTTGGTGGAGGAAGCAGAGGAATTACAGTGTTGCTCAAGCATTCACAAAGTGGGCAAAGGAATTCACCATTTTCTACATCATAACTCGTGTGTACTCGTAATCTTTGCTGTCTTCGTTGCTCTTTTGCTTGGACTGCATCAAAATACCTTTAGAAAGGAGCAAGATATAAGTGGCACATTATTACTACCTGAACATAAAAATTAAAAATTTTTCAGGAAGACACAGTTTTGTCTTTCCCCAAATATAGATAAGAGTATTATCAGAAGGAAAAACCTCTACCCTCTGACTGATAAAGCATAAGTGCTTTTGGCTGCCAAAATCTACCCTAAGGCGCTGAAGTTCTCTGGGCTGTTAAAATCATGGTTAAGTCTGAACATTACATTTACAAAAAAAAGGGGAAGAGGTAGAGAGAAAGTTGAAGCATTAAAAAACCAAAACCAAATCAACAAACAAAACCCCAAACAAAACAAAATACCACAAGCAATCAAAGCACCCCCCACCCCCAAACACACTAAGAAACAAACAAGCAAACAAAACCCCAACAAAAACAACAAACAAACAAAACCCCAAACCAAACCAAAAACCCCAACTCATTTTTACATATTTTTTTAGGAAGATGCCATGAGCATTATCCTTGGGTGTTTTCTATTACAGACCTCAACCAAAACAGCAGCAGCCAACCTTCTATGAAAAAAGAACTGAATTCACTGCTTTGCTAAGTGTAACTGCTATTCCAGAAGCCTCTGATGTGGCTTAAAGGATGCCCAGTGATGATCCTTAAATGATCTGAATACAGGCACCTAAGGGCATTTCCAGGAGATTATGGCAACCACAAAGGACTGTACACGAACTACACAGGAAGATTAAAAACCTATCTGCAGTGAGCAGTGACATCAAAGACCACAAATGAAACCTGTGCGTGGTAATAGGCACAGAATCTCTGGGAGCTCCTAACACTCTTCAGACACAAGGCAGAATTTGAAATTAGGCACTTCAGAAGCCATGCCAAGCAGCAAAGCAAGGGTCTAATCGAAGTCAGAGGCATGAATGGTGTGAATTTATCATATGGCATTAGGACCACACAGCACTAAGCATGTTTATATGCCTCCAAAAAAAATCAAAGAATAAAAAATAACTGCAAAAGGCTTTATTAAAATGCTCAGAAACAAAGGATAAAATTGAGTTTATGTTGAAGATGAACTTGAACTAGGTCACTGATGTTTCTACTTCAAATTAAACCTGTCGGAGCAATTAAGAGTGCAAGGGATGTACTGTCATTTAAAACCTCAGTAGGAGAGCAGAAGAACCAGCAAAAGCATGTCTAGCAATGAACTGCAAAAAACCCCAAAAATCTGAGCTCCAGATATATGTGCACCACAGGGAATTATGCATCAGGATAAACAAGGAAAGGGAATGAAGCTGCCATGTATGGCTTTGGACTCTTCTTTAACAAGAGGACAGGAAATGAAAATTATTTTGAATATGTTTACAGTGTTTGATTTCTACTCCTTTGTTTCCAACAATTTCAGGAAGTTTTAATCACTTCCTGAAATTCCTTTTCAAGTTTACTACATGATAGGAATTTTGCCATTAAAATTAGTGCCACTAGGCAAACTGATAACATAACATGTTATTTGAACTAAAAGCTTAAACATAGCCTTTTACCTTTGCCAACACTGAGCATGCATAATATGTCCACAGCTACCCGTGTGTGTTCCACATGACAGATCTGGGTGCATGAATAAGGGGTCATACTTTTCTGTATTTAAAAGAAAAAACAAACAAACAACTTTGAAATAAACATTTATCAAAAGACTTGATGGCAGATTAATGTTGCCACATTTGCATTATTATTTAACTTTATCACAGAAGGTAGTTCATTTGATGAAGCATTAAACACATTACTAATGTGTAACTTAAACTGTTTAAATTATTTGTAAGTATCAATTTACTTTGGTTTGAGTGTATGTACTGTACTGTACTTGAAGGCTTCAAACCAAGCTTTCAGAGATGTTGGCCCCTCCTGGTATAAGTCCCCAAGATCAACCTGCAGTTTTGGTGGTTCAGCACCATCTAACAATGAGTTCAAGGACATTAATTTTCAGGGTCAGAGTGCAAAACAATTCAGTGAAAAGATTTCTGTGTGTTTACACATATAGAATCCAGAGAAACCTTTGCAACAATGCCCTTGCTCACTGATCTGTTTCATTAAGTACCTAAAGATTTTTTTATTATCACTAAGAGGCATTTCAGATGGTATAACTGAGAGGAAGAAAATGTACATCTTGTGCTTTTAAAGCACTACATTAACACCTCCTCTCTCTGATGTTATAGGCATGGTTGAAGAACAAACACTTCTGATTTTAAGGGTTTTTTCAACAGTTATAAATAATTTGTCACAAATAAATGGCATCAAGAGTGATTTACATTATTCAGCACACACAATTCTACCTCACCAAAAATATGTGAGTTTTGCCACTGATTACAATGAAGCTGTTCACAAACATAAGAAGGCTCTGTCACTGTCTCAGATGAAAAAATGCTGTTGTCACAGTAACCCCAACGTTCTTTAATATTTAAGACAGCTATGAACAGTTACTTACCAGGATCTGGAGTAATTTTGTTTCTATTTTTAGACAACACAGTTGATCGTTGAATAAATGCTGCCAAGACCATAGCCCTGCTGTCCACTTTAACTTCTTGCTCCTCCTGGCACAATATACACATAACAACCTGTCTGGGTTCAGCTACTCTAGTTTGCTCTGGACCCAAGGCCGTGAGTTTTGCATCTGAAATTACAGGGCTAGAATATTCAAAGAGTATTAGTGAGCAAATTACTTGAAAAACATTGTAATTCAGATCATGACTTAAGTGTGTTTATTGTCTTAAATTTATGATAAATGCTCTCTGACAAAAAATAGCTTTGGCATTTATATAACAATTCCTATGTGCCCAGAAGTAGCATGTATTTTCCAGAAAAAATTCATAACCCTCCCAATAGTATAACCCACTCCAGTTTAACACAGAAACTGAATATGCAGCCCTCCATCATCACCATCTCTTAAGTGTCTAATATTTGAAAACACTCTCCATTTCCCCACAAAATCATTAACACTCTCTTAATTCGTATTTCCAACTACCCAGCGGATTTTCTTCCAGATCTTCAACAGACATATAATCAGCTATTTCCAATTTACTGTGTTTAATAGCATGGTCTCTTCAGTATTATTAATAATTTACTGGGCGATTTTGTAGGAAAAATTATTTGCCTGTTTGTGTTTATATTTATCCCACAATTCTGACAGAGAGGGGGTGGGAAACATTCCATTTACTGCTGGTTTTTTGTCTCAGAAACTAATGAATAGTTTTCCATCAAGATCGAAAAAAAGGAGCTTTTTAAAGAGGTAACAGTAGCACAATCTGATGTAAAGATTAATGAGCAAAAATTTGAACAAGATGCCTTTTACCTATTTTCATGGTCTCCAGAAGTTGAAGTATCCAGCTCCTCCAGGGTCTGCTGAAAGAGCTCTTTGTTCTCATTAATGAAGTGCCGCTGCATCTCGGACATCTGGGCCATGATCTTCTCCCGGCGCAGTCGCGCAATCTCAGCTTTCCGCTTCCTTTCTGCTTTGTCCTTGTCACGTGAACTCTGAAATTTTGTTATAACACAGTATTTATTGTAGCACTGCTGTGTCTACCTTGTACTAACCTCCAAACAAGGGAAATCTCATAAAAGACGAAAGTCTACCAAAGAGTTCTTTTGTGCCCTCTGTTCTTTAGCTTGTGTTCAATGCTAGGCAGAACTGCAGATCTAAAAGGGGAACCTCTTCCCCTCAACCTTTAACTGTGCTTTGTATTTCTCTTCCCTTTAAGCATTCACACGATAAAAGGATAAGAGAGTGACATGTCTCATCTCTGGTGCTGCTCTTCCTCCACAGCAGCTCATTCCTGAATGCACTACAGTGCTCCAAGGCGTGTGTGCAGTACCTAGGATGTCATGTTGACCTACACACATTGGCAGAGCTTATCTGGAATGACCCCCATGGTAACAACATACAGAGAACCGTTTCTTTTAGCAACTTTCCATGGAGTCTGAAATGATGGGAACAGCAGAATCATTAAATGCTGTGACTGTGATACAGACAGTTCTGTGGAGTAGAACTGCAAAAGATTTGGAGACTACAATACTTGAAACAAAGAAAAACAACTTAGGGACTTTACCAATAGGTTCTTCAAACAAATGAGTTTGATCTTTAAACTGACACAGATTTTCAGAAGTCACTGATGTTTCCCATGTTTGATTTAGAGCTGTAATTAGAAATCTAGCCCTTTGCTAGTCACCACCCAGACCTGCTCCAGACCAGCTGTTACAGATTGCTTTTACCTCCTCCATAATATTTCCTTCTGTCTCAGCCACAGGACTTGAAGAAGAGCTTTCTCTTAGCTTTTTAATAGTATTAAAAGTCTGTAAGTGAAAAAAAAAGGCCTTTAATTTGTTTGGGACATAAGAGTATAACTGTATATACTATAATCGTGACTATACAATGTGCAGTATTGGAATCCAGAAAAGTAAAACTAGGTACAACAAATCCACATGGGAAATACAGAAATCATCCCAATGTAGTTAGGGAAGTTTCAAAAATCTTATTTCCATGATTTTCAGTGGTAATATAAAATACATTTACCTTCAATATCCATCTGATCATGTCCTTGTGCACTTCCAGATGAGGTGCATTTTGTAGTGTTTCTAGCATAGCTAGTATGCTGGGAGAGTTATTGGGTGCTTCTCCTGGTTCTGAGAAAAAAATTACAATGAGAATTGATTATACCATTACTAGCAAATTAATCACTCATTAACATTAAAAACAAAAAACCCCAATGCTTGTTCGGCAGCTGAAGAATCCCTTCAACAAACAGACACATTATGTATTTTTTCATTCTCCCCCATGGCACACCTTTTCATGAATAACTTCTAAATCCTGAGAAGTTTTGCTCACTGACCATAATTTCTTACAAAAGAAATGCATTGTATGTCCTCCCCGGCTGTTTTCATCTTGGGAACCTCCAATATTTTATTTCCCACTACTTTAAATGGAACTTCCATGTGTTAGCAAAACTAGAGGCTTTAGTCAGATGATACAAAGGAGAGTCAAGATTAAAAGACTATTTAAGAATGCAACTATGATTTTTGCAATTGCATCTGATCACATGCAGCAATCTTTATTGAGATGTCACTTAAAAATATTAAGAATCAGATCTAGAGGGAATTATTCAATTTCTGTATTTCTCCCCTAGAAAATGCCTTTAGTATTGTACCAGCATAGAATCTACACATATAGAAAGCATTTATGTATCAAGTCAACTTGATAACATTTTGATGGATAAAAAAATATACTCTTCTGGTAAACACAGTTTCAGAAGAATAAAGTATGAGATCCTGGTATTTTTAGTCATTTCAAATTTGCTCTACATTTGAAAAGAAAGGCATACTTGATATTTTCTGAGTGAAGGTAAATGTTACAACATTCTCCTCACTGAGATTCTCCAGATGTTGTTTTTCTTCTTGCAGAGCCATTCCAATCAAATGCAAAACCTAGGTAAAAATTACAAATTTTACTTCTTTTCTTACATAATTCATATAATCTTGTTATATAGTTTGAGTAATTCATTAAGAAACACGAAACTCATATAATACAATTATATATATTACAAAAAGATTTGAAGTTATTTCTACATACAGAATCCCAAAGCTACATTACACAGGAGCAACAGTGTTTGTTTGAAACTTTGCCACATAAAATCCACATTAAATACTTGCCTCTTTCTGTTTGCTGTCCTGACTAGTAAGTGAGAAGTCAGTACTTCCTATCTTTCACCCTACCCCCTGCATGTACGCCCTGCTTCTTCTCTGGACAGAAGAAGCCCAAAGCAGACTTTAAGTCCTTTTTATACACAAAGTTTAGCAACAAAAAATTATATAATAATCTTTGAGTTAAATTTATTCTCTCTAGAAACACATTTTAAATGTTAAATTTTAGGTCAGTGAAGAGCTGTAGTTTCCTTGAACTTAAAAAATGTAATTACCCTATTTAGCACATGATAGTCTGAATGGCATTTTGAAGCTGAGATACTTCATTCTTGGTGGCAAACCGTCATGTTGCATCAGCCAGTTTGCAACCCTATACAGATTGGCAGGATGCTCCAGACACAAAGGTTTACTGGTGCCTGGAATCAACACTGACACCCATGTAAGGAAAGGATAATCACCTGAAAGTTTGTAACAGAACTGGAATGCAACAGAACAAGTATCTACAGAAAAGGTGCCAGAACCTGATGAGAGTCTTGAAGTTTTTTTTTTATTTGTTTTAATAAACTACAGTTAATTTCTCCTCAGTCTATCACATCTATTTAACAAGATCTCACTAGATATGGGCCACCTCTTGCAGATCTCTCATACCCACCTTTTCAAGTGCTTCCAAGAAAAAAGTGGTTGACCTGGGAAGGATGCAGTACAACTGCATGGCACCATTACAGAGAAATGCCACAAGTTTCTGAGCAAGTGATATGAATATATCACTTGATATGAACCATGAATTTCATGGTTTTGAGAATGGCTGAACACATTTTAGTTCAATAAAAAAAAAAAAACAACCCAACTAACTTATTTTATTCAAAGTTACTCCAAAACCTATCATTCTAACATTACCTAAACAGACCTACATTGTTGTGATTTATAATACCAATATATCATCCCATTTTCAGCTTTTTTTTGCGTTACGCAGAACTGCTTATGTTAATTTAAAAATAGCTGTAAAAGGCAATATACACTCAATAAGACTGGATGTCAAAAAATTAACATTCAGTTTCAAAACTGGGGTGTTTTGGCAAAATGTTATTTAAGAATCCATCACTATTTTTTAAAAGCTTGGAGTTGGACCCTAAACCAACAACCCTGCCCAATATAAACAGCTCCTGGAGGGCAGTTCACTACTCATCTCTGCACACCCCAGAAAATGATGATTGTGACACCAAAATATACAATAATCCTCCAGGTTTCTAAAGATCATTATAAATTGCAAGGAACAAACAGCTCAGTTCAGTTTTCCAAAGTGGATACACTTTCAAGTTAGAAAATTCTTTTGTGCACTTTCATGGTTTTTTCCTAAAGTGATTTAGCCTAAACTGAAAATAAGCAAACGAACATCAAGAAAAAAATAAATGTCTTTCTAATATGCAACAATTAATGGGTTCTCTACCACAATAAGAATTACTGCCACTGATTCAAGCAGAATTCTTCCCTCTCATGTGTATACCACTAGAAATTAGAAATTTACCTAATGGGCCTTTACATTCACTTTTAAAAATAAAATTGCATCAGAGGTAAAGGGGTTTCCCTAGTTTTGCAAATCAGGAAATGCCGCTTACTTCTCATTCACTGTATTCTGGGTATTTCAGACACCAAGTAAACAACTCAAATCTATAAAATCATGTTAAAATGCTCTACTGAGCATTCCTCCATTAGCATAAGCATTAGTTTAAATAAAAACCCCATACCCTTTGCAGCATGGACTCTGACCAGGCATAGCCATTGTGTTCCACTGCCCACTGCAGTATAGTTCCCATAATGCACAGCATGACATCAGACTGCAGGATATTCACCAGGCTGGCAAAGAGTGGGCAGAAAGGAGGAAGAGCTGGTGGTGGAAGTGCTGAAAGGGAAATTGGTGTGTTTGACAATTCTCCAAAATTTGCAACACCCGTTTAAAATGTCTGATTTAATGGCTTAACCCAAGGCAGGGGGCTGGAACCAGATGATCTTTATACTTTCTTCAAACCCAAATCCTTCTATGATCCTAAGGCAGAACACAGCTGCTCAATAAACAGCCAGAATAGAGTTATCAATACAGGCTGCACCATTCAACATGGCTTGTGCGTAACAAAAAAGCCAAAGGAATAAGCTCTTCAGAAGGCTGCTTCCATGACAAATCAGATCCCTGACTATAGCCAGGGAGATATAAGGGAAATTGCTTCATTTCTAACCAACTTGTACTCTAGCCCTGGAACAGGCTGTTTGTCTAAATGTCAGGGCAATACACAGCTTGATATGTGATTCCCTCTTCTCCCATCTCCTCTCAAAAACAAATACCTGTATCTTCTCTGTTCTGTCTTTTCAGCTTTCTCTGTGCTTCCTCTGCCTGAAATAGAAGAACAATGCCAGTATTACTCAAAATCTGTACCAATATAAAACTAATTAAAAAAGCATTCATGTTTTACTACATTGTTACTGTTTTTTCCCAGCCTTAAATAAACATGAAAGCTTTCATGTCTTTTCAGTTTGTCTTATGTTCTACTTGTAAAGTAGGGCATGCAACTTCAAAAATAATCTTTCCTCTTGAGCCAGTCTGGATTCTTTTCCTAGCATAAAACTGTAAGTCAAGTTTGAGCTAAAATGGCAATTTCCATAAAGGTAATGGAAAATACAGATTGTTTTAAATACTTTCAGTAAAATAAGATCGAAGAGAACCCACAGACAAGCTCCTGAATACCCACTGGTTTCAACAGCTCTGTACAGGGCACAGGATTCACTGGTACAGAAATCACCACAAAAATTTGGGCAAATTTTGTTAACATTCTCAGATATCCATCTTGTAATACTTCTTCACAGAAGCAAGCTTTGGGAAAAGGCAAACAAAAAAAAAAAGCACAAAATAAACCCCAGGAAGTTAAACTACTAGTTACCTTTGATTGCTCTGCCCTTGAGAAGTGATAGAAATACAGATTGAAGTTCTTGGCACATTCTGGTTTTAATTCATACAGCCCTCTGCCTGTTAATCCAGGTTTTCTATAAAAAACCAAAGCAAACAAAACACTTTATGTCAACTGCTTCTGAACATCTGAGAATAAATAGTTAACTAGAACAGCTAACAAACACTGCCTAACAGTCATTCTAGAAATTAAGTAACAGTATTAAGAATTCTGCACATGATTAAAGCCATGGGAAATCACCATGACTCAGCCCTCATTCTTTCATTCTCTCATTTACACTAATTTAGATATTCCATTTCTAAAGTTGAATCATTCAAATAAAGGGAAACATACTTGAAACATGCCACTTCTTCAATCACACTTTCCATCCCTGTCTCTCTGTTCTCCTACATGGAGTAGAAAGGCAAGACAATGGGTTACTGGAGCTCTTGAAATAAACACATTCAAATATCATACAATACTAGAGTAAGCATGCAAAATGAATGTAGTACAAAGTCATTTTACTGGCACTCAAGAGAGTACTAAACCACATAACATGAAAATACATTCAGGAACACCATCTCTGCAAAAGGTACTTTGAAAAAGTCATGCCATTCTAAGTGCTTCCTTTGTACTGCTTTTCCCTGTCATAAGGAACTCGGATGTCACAGTAGCATAAGAAAACTCTAAGTTACCTTACTCAGCACATTTTTACAATACACAGCCAGGATTTCTATTTTCTAGGTCTTTAAATTGAAATAAATACTGGAAAGCCAAAAAGACCAGTTGCTGAAACAACCACAAAAGGCAGCGTGAGACATCAGCTCAAATATGTAACAATACTTCATGTACAAATTATCTTTTACTATTCCCATCCCCTTCTTCCAATACATAACAGCAGTTACCAGGCCAGGGAAAAGGTATTTAGGACTGACGACATAATTTAGAACCCCAGCTTAAATCGAATTTGCATTTTCATGCAACCTTAAATTATTCTTAAATAATTTTAAAATTTGACTTTTCAAATTGTATCAGTTTAAAATATCTATAAAAAAGAAAAATATCTATAAAATAGATATATAAAAAAGATCTATAAAAAAGAAAAATAATTTATCATTAAAAGTATTACCATTACAGTAAAACATTTAACTTTGGAATTTTGACTGTCTTCAGAAATAATTTTTAAAAGACTGCTTCAAAAATATTAAAAGGAGAAAGGAAAGCAAGCTTTGCTGTCCTACAGCAAAGAGGTACTTATAACAGAATTCAGATAAATTATTCTGTTCATGTAAATGAAGCATTTATGTTACACAAGTCATAATACAGTGTCTGATTCCATGTCTTTTCACTTATTGTTAGGCTTTAAAATATAACAGCTTATATTTCTGGATAGTTCTAACAACCCACTTCCATACATCTAATTCAGGGTGTACAAGCAGCCTGCAGAGACTGCTGGACAGATGGCCTGATTAGAAACAGTATTAAACAGAGAAAGGAGCTGAAGAAGCTCTCAGATTCCTGCCTCTTTCATATCTTGTTCCTTCTTTGCCTCTTTACTACCCTGGCCATGAGAACTATTAACCTGTACTCATGCTAACCTCGCTCTCAGCATAATTATGCTGCTCTCATTCCACATTAAGTGACATGAACTTACACAAGACAATATATGTGGAAGCTTATAAAGTGGAAGCTGGTTCCCCCCCTCCACACCCAGTTACTTACATCTTCAGGGAGTGCCTTTACCAATTCACTGTGAGCCATTGGCCTGATGCTCAGCTGATGGATGATCTCTCGCTTGATTTCATCTGTTGCATTGACCTGTCCTATTCCAGGGCTGAACCTTTCACCTGTAGAAATAAAATACACAGGGGTTTTGGGGTTTATTTTAAACATTTTTTTATCTTTTTCTCTAAATTAAAGGCTAGAAAATAAGGTGCCTTCTGAAATCTTGTGTTCATCCACCAGTGTTCAAAAATTCATTGCATTGATCTAAGCTAGTTTCAAGGCTTTTCTCCTAGGAAAGAAGTCAGAGCTCCAGGAAGTTCACAACAGAACTGAACCTGAGATAGCAATAAAAAACTGCCCAGACCATTAAAGAGCTGAATTTAAAAAATTAATTAAATATATTCTGAACTTACCAACAATCATTATAATGAGGTATAGCATCTCTTCTATAAGAGTGTTATTTTGTTGAACAACATCCTGAAGTAAAACAATAAAAAAAAAAATTTACATTCTTCAATAATTATTCCATATGCTGAAATACTTTTTCAGTGATTCGAAACATTGCCTGTTTTTACCCTTAGTACTCCCAAGCTGAGCTATGCTGAAACACAGTCATGAATGCAAAAATTATGCAACATTTTCTGACATTTACCAGTTTGACAGCTAAAAACATTGATGCATACTTCAAACTGGCCAAATGAAATTAAAATAGGATAGGTTTTGCTTTTTTATCAAGAAATAGCTCTGTCTCAGTAGAACAGCATCTGATACACTTTGAAAAACAAAACCGAAGATTTTCTATTGCAGTAGTGCATAAAATACCTTGTTAGTATTCTCTGTGCTGAATCTTTTGCCATAGTCTGGAGTACTAAATATCTGATAGAGCTCAAAGCGACTCAGCATTATCATCAGGAAGTGATTTGGATCCATCATAGACACACCTGTCTATTAAAGGAAAAAAAAGATTATAAAGAGAAAACAGATTGGGTCTTATCATAGCATGTTTGTATATTTATATCTTATGTTCACTGTACATTCTGTATAAAATAAATTGCTCTCTCAATCCTAGGAATGAGGACTTAATATTTAAATTTACTCTCTTAGGACACCAAAAACAAAACTGTAAGCCCACTTGACAAGCAGAATCCTATGCTTAATCAAGAATTTCTGATGCCCTTTTAAGGGGATCATGCAAAATGTTCAGAGTTACTCCTTCTATCTTGAGCAGTCTAAACAAACTTCAGCGAAAGATTTTTGTTTGGTTGTTTTTATCTCTAAAATTTTGTTCCTGCTGGCTTATCTTCTAGCAGGCATAATATTACTTAGTATATACCACTGAAGATTTTAACAACAAATTCCGATCCCCTAAAGAAAGGCTGAAGATTGTAGAGCAAAGCTTCCAAAACCTTCTTGGAAAGGAAAATCATAAGGTTTCAATGCAGACCAAACATTGATTTTCAGAGATTTCCGTTTCTGAAAACTACTGGCTGAAGTTTTTTCTGTTTATTAAACAAGATATCTAAGTTTGCCAATTACAAATATTTGTTGTTAGTTTACTATTGCTAATGGGATCATCTTTAAAACAGAATAAATTTCTAAGAAAGCTATAGGATATCTATCCAAATGGGCAGCTGAAATTGATCATTAAAAATCAGTGGCAGATCAAGCCTCATGGAAATATGTCTGAAAGCAGAAGTAACTTGGGGCATGTTTATCCCATTAGGTATTGCTAACTCCAGGCAAGATTTGAGGGACTTTCTGAGGAAATATTTTGCTGTCCAGGTGAACTATGCACCTCAAGCTGCAAAATTTTAGATTATATTGCTCTCAATGGAGAAGCACTGCATCCATGACAGAGCAGAACAAACTGTCACATTTGTAGAATCTCTTCTGAAGGGGAAAACAAAAACATCAACACATACACTGAGTACATTTCTGGCAACAGGTAGATCCTGCAACTGCCAGTACTGCACAATCCATTAGTTAAAATATTACATTCTTGAAGACGTGGCATATATACAGGAAACAGAAAATTCTGCACTTTTCAAGCTGTAGTAAAAAAAACAAGCATTACAACAATAGTTATTTCCTTTAAAAATTATTCAATAATCATGTAGATAAAATAAGAAAATTGAAGTCCTTCCACAAAAAAATATGCTTTTTTTTCCTTTTTAGGTTCTGATGAAAATAAAAGTAAACACAAAGACATCCTCAAAATACTTGAAAAAATGCAAACTGGTATACATGATTACCTGAAGCATTACTATGTCCTTGTCAAACATCTCCCTCCTGCACTTCACATTATGGTAGTAATAAATCTGAAAAAAATACCCAAAACACCACGTCACAGTCATTAACAAATATATTAATAATATTTCATCTAAAATTATTTTATTTCTGTCAAAAATGAACTTTGCTACATTGTGTTCAAAACAAAAAAATTAATCTGTAATTTGAAAAAAATTATACAAGTGTATCTGTATGCAAAAAACTTTTTATAAAGCACAAGACAAGCATAGTTGCTGGCTGGGTTGTAGTGACGCATAAACTTGGATTGCATAAACTTACAAGTAAAAATCTTTTTGACCTCTTTAGCTTGTGTTTTAATATGTTTGTTTAGCAATTAACTGTTTGAAATTCACAGGAGAGAAAGCCCTTGCAGTTGGAGAAATGTTTTTTCTTCTCTCCATGAATTGCTCTTTAATCATTTGAGATACCATCTTTCAGGAATTGCCAGTGTCAGCAAAATGTTAATATTGTGACAGAGCTATACTTAACCCAAACCATCCCAGGAAGGAATTCAACAGGACTGAGCCAGGCAGCACCAACACCACAACCACTGCATGAGACTGAAAGGTGGGAAAGTTTGATTCTACCACAATCAAGGAAAAATAAATAGGGCTGACAAGTTTCTGCCTAGGCCTGGAAACAAACTTCAGCATGCTAAAGTCTCCTCTAGACACATACCATTTCCACCAGAATTACATGAAGACAGCTAGGCATGCCTTTCCCTTTCTTCCCTATCCTAATAATCCACAGATATAGATGCCCACTCCTATTATCTGGGAAAGATCCAAAAGGAGCTGGCTGAACATGAGCTCTCCTCACAGCCAAAGTAAAAAGAAAGGACTTGCAGACTGTGGGAGTTATGTTGTCTCAACTAAACCAAGCTCTTAATTTCAAGATCCTGACAACCAGGAGAAATTAACACAGGGACTTATTACGTTACCAAAAGCTATGCTGAAATTCCAGATTTGATGTGTGTCTATAGCACTATGGGCACTGCTATAATTGTACATAACTAGAGCTCTTTTTGCTGTAATGACAGAAAGGACAACACCTTATGAAGATCCTTCAAGAGTCAAGAAGCGTCAGAATATAATATATTTGAGCAATTTAATTCAGTCAAGTAAATATACATTGCAATTATCTAATGGAGATGAGGGCTGATGGGACTGAAGGAATTTTCTTGCAAATAAATCAAGTTAACACCTCACAGAATTAAACCCTATTCCTGCTGTAATCTAAGTCTCGCTGAGAAAATCACTTGAGACAACCACCCTGGTGGGTGGTACTGACACCACAGTACCCCTTTTATATCTGTTATGCTTGAAACACCTAATTTATACAAACACTGAGAACATATGTTTAGAGATGAAAGGAACCAGTCTCTAGAAGTGTAAGAGCTAAAAGCCAAAAAACACTTAGTTCTACACTGCTTCTAATGCTTCTGAGGGGTCTTCGAATTTCAATTACTTTATAACTATAAATAGCCATGATACCCGAATGCTGCATATTTTTATATCTGAGACACTTTTATGTGAAGGTGATGAATGCATGACCACAGATGTGCAGACCTAATTCTGCACTTCCAACTGTTTCTGCACAGTACACAGTAAAAAAGCTAGGAATCATTAACTGCATTAATGGGGTTAAAACTCTGAAACTCTACACACCGAGCACTAAGTTCAGTGGCTACTGCAGCAGTCCTGAAACAAAAAAGCAATTTCTGACTAAAAATAGTCAAAGACCAGTTTAAAAGCAAAAATACTAAAATGATGCCAGTGCTGATAAAAACGCCTACCTCACGTTGCCTTCCATGAGACTGACATAAGTAAAATTTCAAATCAATACAGGAAAACAAGGTTTTGAGGTCTGAAAGACCAAGAGGTCCCTCCGTATTCAGCACTGGTGAGGACCCACCTCAAGACCAGTTGTGGGCCCTTCACTTCAAGAAATACATGAAGGTTCTTCCAGGCAACCAGCAACAGGTTGTGTCAGAGGAGGTTCAGGTTGGACATTAGGAAGAATTTCTTCATGGAAAGGGTTGTTAAAAGTTGAAATGGACAGCCCAGGGAGGTGTTGGAGCCACTGTCCCTGGAGGTGTTCAAGAGCTGACTGGACACAGCCCTTAGTGCTGTGGTCTAGTTCACAAGGTGGTGTTTGGACAAGGGCTGGATCTCAGAAGTCTTGTTCAAGCTAATTGGTTCTGTGATTCTGTGAAATTACCCTGAGGGAGTTATCAGGAAAGAGTGATTCTACAGCCCCTGTACGCTTACCTGATTAACAAGAGAGAAACCATTCCTCCTCCACATCCCTGCATGCACTTGGGCACATAGGACCAGGCATCGTAGTGGATGTTCTATTAACATAGGTGGGCTAAGTTCACTCTGCAGTAAGAAAATGCAACATTTTTATGTATATAGAGAAAACAAAAGAAAATGGGACTGAAATGAAGGGGGATGATATTTGTGATCATTAAAATGTTTAAGCACTACAATACACAAGCAAATCCAGCACAAATGTTAAATGAGCCTATTCACAATCTTTCAAATCATTGTTAATCACCCTTACATTCTGTCTTTGCTCCACACAACTACTGCATGAGGGCTTTAGTTTATTCCTAAAGATAACAGCTTTCATATTTTAAAACATCAACACCAGCAATTTAATAACACTGTAACTTCATTTCTTTCATTCAAAGGTTAAGTACTACTTCTTTCCAAAGACACTGAGATTTCTTCTCCCACTTAGGTTTTATCCTCTTTTATTCTACATTTTTTGACTACCCCTTAAAGAAATAGCCTACCAGTAAGAACAGGCAGAAAGCAAGAAACAGCTTGGGAAGAAAATTAGGACCCAGCTCAAGGAGAAGGAATCAGATCCTGCCTGGGGTTCCTAAAAGCAGTTTCTACTACAGAAAGGAGGTTATGCAACCTGAGTCTCTGTTACTTTAGTGAGCAATACTGATTGTCTATACTCATGAAGATCTGGATATTAATCTTTTAAGAGGTAATTTTATGTATGAAAGATACTCTCTCTGAGTAGAATTCATAGTACAAAGGTTCTTTGGTTTGTTTAATAATATCCTACACTTACATGACCAATTTCACATTCAGCATTAATTATATTTAATGAATGTACTACATTTAAGTACATACCAGGGGCAGCAGCTCTGGAAACTTATATGCCACTTCAGTTTTACTCAGCAAAACATGCAAGCCTACACAAAGACAGGAAAAAACCATACAGAATATTACATACAATATTTTATGTAATTCAAAGAGGACAAAAAAGGTCAGCTAATTTACTCTTGGACCATTGTCTGGACACAGCTACAGGTCTGCAAATTTATCACCTTGGAGCTACATAGCTATTTCCTGAAGAAACATTTTACAAAGAATACATTTTAAGAGAATTGAAGTTTTCCCATTGCAACTGTATACACCTTGCAGTACAATTGAGATTTTTGCTTTTTTTTTGACTCACGTCCCTGCAGTGAGAGCCAAGAGCCCTTGGTCTGTCAGGACAAACAATCAACAGCTGATACCACACCCTTTTATCAGTCCTTGGAGGGTTTATAAAATACCTCAGGAATAAGGCCCCTACGAAACACATGAAGGTTTTCTGGTTTGCTTTCTTTTGAAGTTACAAGGACTTTGCTCAAAGATTCAAACATTCAAAGCTATTTGACACTGAGATGCATGGCACTTTACCTAAGAATTACCTTTTTCACTTCATTATTTGTGAATTTATTTTTATCACATTCTTTCTGATTCTGTAAACTAAAATTCACAAAGCTTTTGTCAATACAACTGCTAAACAAGATAGACACAATATGAAGAGAAAGGCACAGCTCAGTTTTGTGGTGACACATCTGTTTGATAAATCTGTTCTCTAACAGAATGTTGATTAGTCTATTCAATCTGACAGCTAAACATATTCCAAAACAGTCAACCACAGTCCATATTTTGTTGCAGTTCTTTTGCATCACTCAAGTGGCAAAAGCAGCAGTAGCTGCCTGTAATACAAATCCAGAGTCATGAGACAATCTCCCCCAGCCTGAATGATAAGTTCTCTGGTGCTTGAGAACATCTGGCCTAGAAGCTACCAAACTGGCTAGAAAATGGCCAAAATTCATCCTATTCAGGCCTTAAACAATGCTTGTGTGTGTCTTCATGTACACACAAACACAAATCACATTTATAGAACATTTCTCATTTCCTGAAATATTTTTCAACTGCTCATACCTGCAAGTAAACGAGAAACTGGGAGATGAATGCTGACTTTTTCCTGAGAAACGCAGTATCTGATGGTCTCAACTGAATGTCCACACATACTGAGGACAATAGGCTGCTCTCCATCAGTAAATCCACTATGACACTGCATCAACACAGTCAGGCATTTCTTGTAAGCTTCAATCAATACTTTTTCCTAAAAAGAAAGATTGCAGTTTACAGAGATCATGAAAAAACCACAGCTCTGAAAAATAATACAGACAATGTAAAAAAGACCCCGAAGGGTTTGTGATTTTTATCTTTAACAACAGTCCTGCAAAATTAAGATAAGGAATCAACAAAAGAGCCAAATAAAGGAGAGCACAAACTGCAAAACTCGTACTGGTATGTCTGATTAGAAAAATACCCACTAGGATGTTGTTTGGGTTTCGGGTGTTTTTGTGACAGACATGATGGTAACTTTCTGAGCAATGATCATGCTAGGCTACTAAAACCTACACATCAACCACCAGTAACAGATTAAAGCCAGCCTGAATGTTCAGGTATTCCAGGATCACTTTTTCCACAGCCATATTTTACCATGCTCAAGTTCTGAAATCCTGAAACTTGAAACGCTTACATGAGCAGAAACATGATTTAAAATCAAGCAGTATTTGGTAGATCCAGGGCCTACTCCTTCATTCCCTCCTATTTGAAAATTATAACCTGATAGTGTTGTGACAATCACAATCTTCAGATGTGTGACAAAACTCACTGCAGTATTTGTAAAAGGCTTGGTCACGTTCTCTTGAATTGGTCAGTACAAACCAAACTTATGTTTAAGTACAGAAAAGATTTGCATTTGCTCATAGAAGATGTCCCTGGCTTATGGTGAAGTTGTGTTTAGGTCAATTTTTACATGTATTAATATTTGGGTTTTATCTCTCCTCACACAGAAAAACAATTCAGAAGGAATTAGTCCTTACATCTAATGCACACCAGTCCTGCATCATTGAAATAACAAGCGTTAATTTCATCTGCAGTGTAAATGCTGCTTCCCACTCTGGCTCCATTTCAATGTGTTGTCCTACTTGACGGGTTATTGGATCCATACCCTAGAACAAGAACAATTATACATTTCAACAATGTATCACTGAAATACACTGGCAGCAGTAGCACAGGTGTGAGGCAGTGGTTAGGTATCCTTACAAACATATTGTTGATGCAACAGGCACAAAGAACCTTGGGGGAATGAAAGAGAATGAAACCACAAGTGAAGAGATCTATTTGTGTGTCAGGAACAATTTATTCCTCAACACAAGGAGCAACTCTGCTGACAACTTAAGATGAACCAGATTTTGCTCACAGAATTAATTGTCTTGTCTGCCTCTACAAGTGCAAAATATGCTCAAAATTACACTTCTCGTTTTGAACTGCTCTTAATTTTTATTGTCCTCTACAACAAAATTTTAGAAAGTGAGGCAAGATGTTATGTTTTAGGAAAACGCAGTGGCTCCAAAAGTGATACACCACTGAGGTTCTCAAATGAAGAGTAGATCAATTTTCTTCTATTTTGACATCACAATAGCTAACTTCCTGCAGAAATTTTGCCAAATTTTGTACTTCGCCGATTTACACACCTGCATACATTTGAGTAGTTCTAAGAAGGCATCAAAACCCTCCAGGAACTTGCGTCGCAGGTCATCTGACCACTCCGTTGGCTTACTTATCAACACGTACCTGGGGAGATCAGAAAGATGCAAATGTTCATTTTAGATGGTTTTTTTTTTTCTCCTCAATTTCTCAAATCAGCACATAGTTAGTATACTTACTTGAGATCCAAAATAAGGCTCTGGACACGCCTGAATTTGAAAGCCTGCAGAGCAGTGTAACGTTCAAACTGAAACCTGCCTTGGACGTCACGGTGCCTTAAGTGGTCCATGAAAGTTTTGATGATAGTGGTCATGAGATTCTCCTCTGTTATTAGCATTCGAGCCTATTCCAAAGTACATTGAAATGTGCTGTAATTAGCAGACACAGCCAACAAGATTTTCACACTGCATCATGAAGTTTATAAAATGCATTTTTTTAATCCAAAATAATTACATCAATAATTAGAACAGAACAATGAAAAGCACTCTTTTCACAGAATCACAGAAGACAAAAAAAAGGAATCTAGACAAAAATTATCATAAGCCATATTTCTTTTTTCAGATCCTTTCTGTACAGAAGTCTGCCTATGGTAAGGCTCCTGGCTAACCTATGTAATTACAGCACAAGACACATTATTAAGTGTCTTACAATTAAATTGTACCTCCCTTTAAATATGTGTTGTCTCCTCTCAGATAGTTTGAGCCCCTTAGGGGAGTGACAGCTCTTCTGTTTTCTGTTTACAAATGGTCAAGAGCTGTGGTGAGCAGAGCCTCTTCTGAACCAGTAAGGAATTGCACATGCAATTTCCACATGGAAATGTCATTAAATAAGCTCTAATTTCCCTCAAAGTCTACTGCACATATTCATGTGTTGTATGAAACAAATCAGCAAAATCTGAAAAAGATTGTCTTCATCACCCAGCTTAACTTAAGCCAACTTCACAACAGAGAAGGAGGCACTAAACTACTGCCAGCTCCTACTCATGAACACCTCCACAACTCCCACATTCTGCTGGTTCTCCAGGTTAAATGGGATGAGCCTTGCAGTCCTTGGATCTGGCTAGTAGACTCAACAAGATTGGCCACTCTAATCTATCACAATAACATTGTGGCTCTTGACTAGAGCTTTCAAGTTCTACAGCTGCTAATGATAATCCAAAATAGTTTCTAAAGTGCTACTGCAGTGGGGGAAAGAATCTAATGATTAATGTTTTCCCTCCAAAAAATCATCGCCAACAAAGCTGCCCATCCACCCTCAAAACAAAAAACTGCAGTTCCTTGAGAGATCAAACTGTTAAATTACTAAGATCAGTTCAAAAATGTTACTGGAGGATGGTGGGGTGGTTGAAATTCTTTAACTTATTCATTTAGTTAAGAATGAGTGGCTATAAATATATTAAAAAATAATACTTCATTCATATGATAGAAGCTTATCATTACTTTCATGTCATCAATCTATTCTATCATTCTGCACAACAGTCAAAATGCATTTGCTTTGCTTTTTTTGCATGCTTTTAAAATAGAACACACATAAAAAGGGCACTGCAATTACTCTGCCCAGGGAAATGTTTGAAATTACTTTTTCAAAAAGTATGTATTGATACACATATCATACCGCCCCATCTGCCAAAGGGAAAAAAAACATAACCAACTGAATATTAGTTGGTTAAGTCTAACTGTAAGTTTGAATATTGGCAACATTCTTATTGAAAGCATCAGAATTAAGAGGCAATGCAATATTGTCCTGAACCATGGGAACAAAGTCCTGAGTTCCTGTTGAATTCCCATGAATAACCCCATCTATCCCTGGGAAACTGAAAAAGTTTGCTCAGTATTGTGACTGCCAAACTACAATTGAATTTAAGAGCTCAATGAAGTTTATTAAATTTGGAAGGATTCAGAATCATTAATTTTTAAACAATTCTGGGTATGAAAATCAGACTTTTATTCCAGAACAGCTCCAACTTTTAATTTGCCTAGTTCATAATACAAGCAAAGACAGACTAAAATGGAGACTGGAACAAAAAAAAAGTTTCCCAAACAAGCTGGTGAAAGACCAGCAGATTTAGTGAGCTGGGAGAAGTCACAGTGCTTGTAGCACCAAAACAAAAAGTTAACTGGAAATCTAAAAGAAGACACTACCCTGAGACTCAAAGTACTAAAGGAAGTAGAGAGTATCATGAGACAATTTTTGCTTGCACTTTTGCTGATTGGAAAATGAACATAAAGTGGATCACTTATAAAACTGCACCAGAATGGTGCTCTGAGACCGTGATATGTAAACCATAATATAGATTTCTACAGTAAATGAGGCTCAGTACGATGAGGAATTCAAATGTTATGTGTATGTATCTCTAAATAAAAGATTTTTTTTTTCAAAAAAATTCTAAAAAAAAAATAAGAATGTAAAAAGAAAAATCAGAAACACCCAGCCCACTCTGGGAAGCCAGACTGAAACTTCCCAATGTTGAACGCTTTAACTTCTAAACCCATAGCAATGAATGCAAACAGTCTTACTGTTCTGCATTTCCACAGTAATGTTAAAGAAATCTGCAGCCTTGAGTTATGAACCTTGACAGGCTTTTAACAAATAAAGACTTCCTTTTTTGGTCTTTTAGTACTTACAAGAGAAGGCACTGTGAATATCTGTATCGAGAGGTCAGCAATTGAGAACTCTCTGTCGTGGTCATCTTTCATAAAATCACTCTGCAATCGCTCATAGTTCTATTAAGAAGGAGGCAAAAAAAGGCAAGGAGTGCCAACTATCAGTTTTTAAAAGAAAGACAGGCACTACTCACCAGAGTAGGTACAGTGAAGAGTTGGACAGACAGAGCAGCCACCGATACTGCCCGTTCGTGATCATCCTCCATATAATCTCTCTGCAACTGCCGGTAATTCTAAACAACAAGGGGAAATTCACCTCTAATCCACACTGACCTGATTTTTTAACTTAAATGTCTGCTCTGGGAAACTTTAATGCCATGAAAAAGGGAAGAGTAGCTCTAACGGATTATTATATGGGTATTTTGTACAAAGAATATGACAACTTAATCTGCTCACATGTGAGATCTACTCACTCTCATTTTCACAATAAAGGCTAGTATTTTATTTTCTACTCAAGAGTCTGCAGCAGAGTGAGCAGAATTTTGCAGTGCTGATTTAAAGCATTTCAGATACCAGTTACTGCAGGAATACTAATCAGCATAACTGAATTTCAGCACTATTTCTGAGCAGTGCTTTAACAGCTTACACCTCAACAATGAGCAGCGATTAGCTCTTAAGAACTGATAGCCTGCCTAGCTGATGGTGAAGACAAAAACATCTGAACTGCTTTAGTTCTGGGGCATCTGAAAGGCCATTTCCTTGCCAGGAGATGAGATGCCATTATAACTAATATACTGAAGAGTAAAATAAGATTTCCAGCATTTCATTTCAGGTTTTCACTTCCATAAAAAGGAAAAAAAAATCGGGTAACAGTTCATTTAAATCACTGTATGCTAACTAGACTCTCTTCACTAGACAGTTTTAGCATTTATTGGCTCTTCGTAAGAAAGGTACTTACTCTGGCAAAGCGGATAGCAAAAAGTTTCTTGTATTTCAGATCCATAAGAAGACTGCTCATGAATAACTGGTGATACACATTTCTAGCCCCTGTCAAGAAAAATGAATGAAATATCACATGCTGCTGTTTTCTATCAACATATTATGGAAACATTTAGAAAATAAACTTCTACAGAATGAGGTAAATGTGCATTTCAGAGTAGAAGCTGCTTAGATTAAGTCTGTCAGGTGGTAGCAACGGATAAAGAAGAATAATAAACCAAAATTCTTCAAGAGGCATTATTTATTACTCCTGTACAAGATAACACTGTTGAATGGGAATGTATATCACCAAATATAAGGGAAGTCAGCAAAACAAGAACAGAACTCTGTTCCTCCTCAGGATAAACAGGGGATTTAGAAAGGAAAAGAAGAGAACACTATTATGAGAAGTCTTGGGAACTGCAACAAATTTTCCTGGTTGTGAACATCTCCATAAAATAATCAGTTAAGCTATTTCTGAATTTCTAGCCTGTCTGGACAGCCTCCCAGAAATTATTATCAATACAAATTATATTCATCTCTATGTAGCTTGGAAGCAAATACACATATGCATAATTTCTTCTGCAGGTCACTTTCAAGTCAAAAGCCATGACTCTATCTCCTTAATGGAGAGAAACTATGGAATACAAGAAAAAGTAGAGAAATATTGATATTGAAATAGAAATGCAGAAGTTACTCTTTGCTTACATGAAAGACATTATCCTAACAAAATCTGTATTAAAAATGCAATGTTCTACAAAAGCAGTATCTTTCAGATTACAAAATTTGCAGTGCCAGGACTTCATTCTCAAGATAAAGATATCAGATAAACAAAACCTAAAATAATCATTTGCTCCACACTACTTACACTTTCCATCTTACTTCTTACTTATTTTATTGGTACTCCAAGAAGTTTCCCAGGCAGACATATTGCATCATTCCCTACCTGTTCTTTGCACTTCTCTTTCTTCCACCTGGCCTTACATACCCTTTCAGGATATCAAATCAGATACGATTTGATCATATGGAATGGGATCAATGAGGGAATAGAAATTAACTACCTCCCTTTCCTCAAAATTACAATTTTTCTAGCTAATTCCTTTACATCAAACGGCCTTTCAAAGTTTCAAGATCTCTACAACAACAGAACAGTAATTTTCACTGAATGTTCTCAGAACACTTAAGAATACCTCATGAATGCAAACACAAGTCAAAGCAGAAAGACTCTGCCTCACCCCTTAAAAATAGGCATTTTGGTAGATATGAAATGGATGCTGAGATCCTATAAGGCATACAACCCCCCAATTTCTCTATTGTTTACTCTATTTCCATTAACTAATTAGACCTAAAACCAACCCCATCTCCAAACAGTCTCTGTATGTCCTTGTTATGTTCTTGTTTTAAATACACTTGGGAGTATTCATAAAGGGAGAGATTGTAACAAATTAGGCAAAATTATCCATAATACATCACAGTAAAAATGATCAAACATTAGCAAATACAGTAAAAGGAAAACTTAGGCATAGCATTCTCTAGTATTTTCCTGAACTTTGAGAAAACTCACCTTTCCACAGTTTAGAATCATACAGCATCAGCTTGTCTACAAGAGAAGAATTTTCACCATCTGGCCCTTCTTGCAAACCGACTTGACACAATATTCGGCGAAGGCCATCTTAATGAAGAGAAATGGTACAAGTTAGTTACAGCTCAAACACAAATGTGTGTTATTTTGACACCCTGAAATTTTCATACAACACAAAAGCCCTCACACTGCTCTCTCTTCCATGACAACTCAATAACAGCACTCATATTTTGCTGATATAAACACAATTATTTCATACCTTCCAAGTTTCGTGCCAGCCTTATGGAACATTAGGACTATAGTGAAAATTGCCAAATGCAATGATTTGATTTAAAGTTATCAAATAAAAATGTGCTTCCTTAAAAATAGCTTGCTAAAATAACAGTTATACAGCAGACTAATTTTCTAGGTTTTAGTTTTCCTGATTAGAACCCTATGAAAAGGAAAATATACTTCATATATGAAATCACTCATATATTCATGTAGGAGCTTTTTGCTTTCACTTAGGAGTTGCTATCATTTCAAGGCTTCTCTGCATATTTTTTCTAATGGAAAGAAACAATAACTTGAATTATGTGAACATGTAAGTTATTATATGCTTGCATCTGAAACAGAGCACAACCCAGACATGATCCCAAGAATGTTCAACCTGGCTTTCCATTGCAGGTAATGCATACTCCCTGAGAACTCTGGGACTTACAAAGCCCTTACTTCCACACCCTGCTTGGCATCTCAGCTCCTCAGACAGAGTGGGCAGTGGCTTAGTGCTGTGTACACTGCACCATGTGCACCATGGTGCAGTAACATGCACTCTGGGAACCCCTACAGCAGTTTGGGGTTATTCCTTTTTGCCTTGCAGAGTTCAGTTCCAACTACTGTTAGGAGGGACACCAAATTAATGGAAACTACTGCATTGGTCAACAATTGTCAAACAGACACTTATTCCTGAAGTGACATTTTGCTGGGAAGGATGTAGTGGTCAAACTCCTGATGAAGTTCCATAGCAAGGTTTTTTCTTTTTCAGTGACAAGAATTTGTCATTTCATTGACAGCAATCATCCACCCTAACCCTGGCACAACAGAAGACCCCTCCACCTGTCACTCAGCCTTTGTTCAGGGACATTTCAGTGTAACCACCCAAGCAGTGCAACTCTATCAACCCATGCTAAAGATGATTGGTAAAAAATATGTTTAAAAGATTGAGCAGAATTTAGTTTTTTTGGGTGTGTCTGTTAAAAACCAGACTCAGAGTAAAAGACTGCATCCCAAGACATGGAAGGTAGTTCAAGCAAATGAGCACACTGGTCACAGACAAAATGTGGGTGTGATGTTTACAGTCAAACATGCCTTTTGCCCTTCTGAATCATAAAGAACTCAGCGTTTAACGAGCTGAACTTTCCAGCACTTCAGAAACACTACACACACAACTGAAAATTCAGTGCTTTCTTCTGTAACTTGAGACACCACTGACATATTCAAGTTCCTTTTTTGCAACCATCATTTAGTGCTGAAAATTAACGACTGTGGCACAAATGACATGGCACAAGACTGGGCTTAAAATGAGACAGACAGTGCCTCCCTACATGTTTGACTGAAAGGGAAATTTATCATAGAAAGAAACTATCTTCATAATCCTTTCTATTAATACCTGTTTACCACTTTCTATTAATACTGTTTACCAGCAACACTGGCAAATAGTTGAACAAACCACTACCATAAGTTTAGCTCAAAAGTTTATTTATCTTTAAAACTTAAACATAAACTACTTATGCTTCAAAAATGAGAACATGTTATAAAGACCCTGTGCATAAAATCTTGGCTAGTTTTCCAACTACCAGTCAAATAAAACATGCAGTCTCTGAAAAATGTTGTGCCTATGCAGAACACATTGTCCAATATGACAGCTGAGTGTGCTTTGCTAATACTTCTTGCTAACATTTCCAGATGAAAAAAATACAAATTGTAAGGGGGTCTGTATCTACATTTCTCCACATCAGCAGATTGTCACTTTTCCTTTTATTTCCCCTCATACCCTAAATCTTCACAATCTTATGATGTACCAGGACAAACGGGGAATCAAGTCAAAACAAAAACCAAGCATTCCCATAAAATCTGATACTGTGCATCTTGATTCCTTTGAAGACAGCTCTTTCAAAAAATCTGATTAGGACTTTGTCAGCTTTTATACTTACCAAAACCCTCCACAATTCCTTGTATTTTCTCTGTTCTACTTAGCAAAGAATCTGAAGCAATCACTTTCATCATCATTCATCAAATTACTTCTGAATAATTTTGTTTTATCTAATCAGACAGGTTATTTTCAGCTTACTGCATTCATTTAAAAAGAAGTAGGGACTGAAAAAATAGCTTTTTGGCATACTGCATTTGACAGCAAGTCTTGGCTTCTGTTCAACAGCAACTAAACAGAAAAGACTACGTAAGTGCTACTGGTAGCACTTTCACATGCAAGTTAGAATTCAGAACAGCACTCCAGTAAGAGAAAATAGAATGAAGTCTGACAAGTTATTAATAGCTTTGCCTTATACATTACATATCTGAAATAAGTAGACAAAATTGCTTCAGAAAATCAGCTCCTCTCACAAATATTCTCTAACTTATCTCAAAAAGGTCAATTTTGCCCACCTGAATAACCAATAACACTGCCAAGCCACGTTAGAAGCTTCAGACCAAAGCTCTGATGGGCAACAATAGATGAATGCATAACCTGCACTTTCAATGGCTTTGTCTGACGACTGGTATTTCTCTTAAAAAGAAAAGGAAAAAAGAGACAATGCATATTTAAGTGAGGACTGGCATATACTTCTTTTCAGAAAAGCAGCATTCCTATGATTAATTTTGCTAATTTATAATATTAATACATATTCTAACTACTAACACCTACATAGCAAGCCTAAAAAAGTCTGAACTTTGTTTATCCTATTAATATTTGAAGGACCTTATTATGCAATATCAGCATATTTAGGTCAATCCATTTTCTACTCTTGGCCTGTTATCAATGCTCACACTGATCTGCTGCATTTTACTGATAAGCAATCCTTGCATGTTTGTCCCTCCCAACACGACAGCCAAGTGACACAGTAGCCCATCATGGAAACTGACTGTCCACAGACTATTTTCAAAAATACAAATTAAATACACAGAGTTAAAACAAGAAAGAATTTACCCTGACCTATGTGTTAAAAAGCATAATAGTTAGATGTTACACAAAAGAGACGTTTATTCTTTGCCTGCATGGGCAGCAAATTAAAAATATTGCACAACATTATCCTTAAAAATATGATAATGCTTTCAAAATACCTTAAATAGTTAAAGAACAGTAACTCTAGTTGCAACATTTGTTTTTCAATGGTTGCAGTATCATACACAAACTATTTATTTCATGTGATTAAGTACTGCACTGCAGCAGCTAACAAAAAAAATAAAAGAAACCTTATTCTCACATTTTTCATGGAAGAATCTTGCAATATATAGATATTAATATATATACATATATAAATGCATAGATGTAAATCAAAAGTATTTGCAGTTTCACACTTGGATTCGATCAGTAATAATTTCCATAACTGTTGCTGTGAAAGACATAAGTGACTTCACACTTTAGGAGAAAAATCAATAATTTAACTTCACTGATCTGAACTAGCATGCGAGTCTAGTTTAAGAAGGAAAAAACTGTCTACAAACTCCTCTTTAGAAAATTATTTTGGGTGTCAGGTAGGCCATAGTAGGGAAAAAATCCGACAAAAGACCAACAACAACAAAAACCTCATAAACCAGTATTTTGATACCTCTACTGTATTGTAAATAGTATCTCCAACACTTTGTATCATTAAAATATAATCAGTCATTATGGAAACAATATCACAAAGTGGGTAGGAAAGCCTCCTTTTGCTTAAGGTGAGCTAAGTAAGTAGATAATATCCCTTGCCACCATTACTTACCACTATGACTGATTTGGCCTGATCACAATACTGGAAGTCTCCGTATCGAACAGACCTACGGCCCTGCAAATTCAGAAAGATGGAACATCACCACCAACTCCTAAACAACAAGTCCCAACTCTGTGTTTTACATTAGTATATAAAACACAGTAAAAGCTTCAGATGCATGCTAACTACTCTGCCTTTCATGCTATTTTCACGTTTTTTAGTACTGTATATATTTAGATACTTGGATTTCCCAAATGCATCCTGCACTTTTTAAAAGAAAATAAAATTGCATCATACATTTAGTTACCTGTTACATTAAATTCTCTGTGTATAACATTGTTTTGAAGATGAACAAGAAAAAGAACTACACTTCTTTTATTAAAATACTGAAAACATTAGTACAAAGGCATTATTCATTAGTTTTGATATAACTTGAAGATAATTCAGATATTTCAGTGCCTTTTAAAAAACAGATATTAAAGTTAATTGGTCTTTTAAACATACAATTGAAGCACTTGTTTTGTTCCAAAAGGAAGGTTTTCAATCTTTCTCTACTGTCAATCCATACATCAAAATAGATAGTTGACTGAATTCATAGTGTACTGCAGCCAGGAAAATTCACTGGTATTTTAGATCTGATGCCAAATCACTGCTTCAGGCATAACATTCTCATTTCTTTCACATACATGCTCATGTACATATGCATTCATGTATGTATTTAGAAGTAGAAGGGATCAAAAGTAGGGGAAAATCTGAGTGTATCCCACAATACACAGCATGTGCACAGGGCAGCTCATATTCAGGGATTAGATGTGAATCTTTTGGCTACCAGAATCACAAAAGATAGAGCAGTGGTAACACAAAACCAAAATCTAGTTCAGTGTTAAGCAATATGAAGTGGTTCTATTTCCTGCTCCACTGACCTCCCTGAAGTACTTTAACTACCCAAAATGACATTACCATTGCCATTTTGGAAAAGACTTCCTCCCCACACCACCCCCCCCAAAAAAAGCACAAGCCAATAAGCCAAGTAAAAAAGACACTCATTTTTCATGTCAACTGCTTACAGGTTCATTGCAAAAATAACAAGGTGCAGTTACCCAATGAAGTATCACTTTCTTTAAAGAAATGCACATGAGCCACACTACAAACACAGCTGACAGAGTGCTTCTGAAACTGAAATACTACTTACAATTATATTCAGCATATAGTGATTCTGAACTCACTGATTCTCCTAAAAACTGTGTTAAATGCCTTTACCCCTTCCTGCCACTATAATCTGACAATTATGAACAAGAAAAATAAATTACATTTTAAAAAGAAACCACAAACCATGAGTAATTCCACAAGCACCAGAACAAAAGCAGTCAGTTATGGATTTTATCCCTCACACTTAACTGGTGTTACTCTGAGAAGCATTTCCTATGTCTGGAGCCTATTTAGGGGCTCTTTCAATGTCAGCTCCCTGGTTCAGTGAGGGAAGGGCCAAAGCTGCTGCCTGTCCTTCACAGAGGAGTGAGAAACCCCTTGGTATTTACACTTACTAGAATACATTTACATTGAAACATACTCAGTATGAGGTCTGGTTTGGACTAGCCAAATAGTATTTAGGCACTGAGACATTTAGTATTAAGGCATTTTAGGGTGGTATGACACACAGGACTCACAGACTCACATTAACCACATGCTTTGGGAAAACAGACTAAAGTAAAAAAGTCATAAAACAAACATTAGGTCAAGGTAATTAAAAGTTCTAACAATTAATTTACTTACATCTCTATCTACTGTTGTTGCAAAACCAATGGCTTCCTTCTGTGTGCAGTTGACAGCCTTCTGAAGAGTATAAATAACTTGTTCATAGGTATGGACTTCATCATTAAACAGCATGCAGTAGTAAGTGTCACTCTTCTCACTTCAAAGCAAGGATTGAATTTATGTCATTTAAAGCAGTGTTAAAAGTAAAAGCAAGAGCAAAGGAAAAAATTATGAGAAATACAAATCTACTGCAATTATTGTATACAAAATGTTTCTGACAATTTTAGGAAAGGCAGAAAAGATTCTTAAAATCAGAACTTGCATTTTCAACCACAAATATCTGTAAGTTTTTAAAAGCTAGAAGACAAATACTATACTTACATCATTTCTAGTCCAGGCAATTCATTTTCCTTTTCCCATGTTAATATATCTACTGCATATTTAAATGTAATGGCAAAAATATTATAAGCTCTTGCTACCATATCTTCTGGTAAGTGCACAAGAGGATCCTGGAAAGTACATATAAACAGCAAATGAGAAATCAAATGTCAATCAAAATAAACTGTCAAATTTGCACCTCTCTTTATCAAAGATGATGTAGGTACCTTTAATGATGTCTTTCTTTAAATGACTTTTCAGTTGAAAGGAACAGAGTCAATAATCATCCTGTTTTCCTCTTCCAGTTCTACACTGACAGTCACCAAAGCTCTAATCTAACATTCAGTACCTGAATGTTAACTTGCCTCTGATCACCCATTTATATTTTCACACATTCTTCCACTTTCATTCTCCTTGTTCTCACTCCTGCACACCTTTAAAGACAGTTTTTTGGAAGAACTTTAACCTCAGCTGTATTAAAATCTGCTTCTTCTGCTTTGCCTTCAAAACTATAATTTCACATCCCTGTATCTTTTGTTACTTATCAATATTAGTAAAGTGCAGAATACAAATGACCATGCATCTCTTGTCCTGCTTTATATGCAGCATGCATTAAAAGGCATAAGTCTTATCTATCCAGGCTTATACAACATGCAGCACACTGGCATCATGATTTATGATGCACGTCTCTTAAATGCTGTGGTATATAAATAATTAACTGCTGAGATGTAAATAGGTGTTCCATAATCATCTGTCCACATCTCAGTCTTGCTCACAGAGAGCTGCTCTCCTTTTGTCTGTGCACTGTGCACTCATTTGTGCCCATTCTGTGCTCTCCATTTGACAGCTGCAGCAGCCCCTACAAACTTGTCCTGCTCTCTGTGCCAGAGCAGAATGCAGCTGCTGCAGCTGGGGGAATGGAAATGTGGAGGGGGAGGAAGAGCAGAGCTCCTCAGTCTGCCAAGTCAAATGGACCACTTTGTGGAGCAGCAAATGAGAACCACTGGCAACTCTGAGTAAGACAGTGCAGGTATCGCTGACATTTCTCTCCAGTCCATTTCAAGGATGAACAGAAATCATTATAAACCTCTTCTCCTAAGGAAGTTGTCTTTTACTGTATCAAAATTTAGAGAACAACTAGTTCCTCTTCTACAAACCTGGGAAGGGAACACTGCATGGCCTGCAGGTCACCTGGACAAACACTACACACTGGGTCACTGACTCGATTCATCATCTGGTATTTTGATGTATATGTAATTGTTAGACAATTAAAATATTTAACAGTGGCCCAATTTCTGACTTAGGATTACCTAATACTAAATTCTGTGCTTCACTACATCTTAGGTTGTATAAAAATGGCCACAATAATCTTTTCTCAACTTAAGTGTTCATCATCTAAAGGAGACTTTTGACAGTCAGCAATTCACTTGTACTAATAAAGTTCATCCCCTACAACCCAAGACTCTTTGGGAATACTTGGAAGCTTTACAAGAGTGGTAACAACTGCCATTTCTCCTTTTTTTCCCCCTTCATTTACAAATTATCCAGGGTATGAAGAACTATCAGCCACCAAAAGCAAAGGCAAACTGTAAGCAGCAGCTCTCCCTCCATTCCCAGCACTTTCAACAAAGACACAAACCTGGGCAAGGCAGAAAACAGGCTCCAATAATGCTCAACAAACCATCCTTAATCTATCTCAAACACAACACTGCATAAGGGATCTCGATCTCCATGGTTTATGGAGAAGAAACACAAAGCCTGCCCAGAACCTTGATTTTTCTGTCAGGCACACTCACTGTGTGAGTATCTTTGGGCACAGAAGTAGCAGTCCACCCAAGATTTCACCACAGGAGTTTCCTCAGGCTGCTGACTAATGTAAACTGGCATGCAGACCAAGTGGTGAGTCCAGCAGCCACGCTAGAGTCTTAGGGCTGAGTCAGAACAGATTTTAGAAAGACCACTGTCACTGAAAATACAATTACAGTTGCTTCACTTAAACCATCAGATCAGCAAAATTACTACCAATGCTTGCCTTAGATTCTCCCTTTTAAAACAATCTCACAGTATTACATACTGTATATATATATACACACTACATACTGTGTAAGAACAGATGTGAGTGGCTGGGTCAGAAGCCCAATTACTCAGTTATTACTGAGATGCAATTAACAGATAAAGAGTATAAGCAGAAGACAGAATGATTCTCTAGTCTCCAATAACTTAAGACACTAACACTTCCCATACCAAAGATGGTACCTACAATTTTAAATGGCCATCGGTAATTTTTCCCTCTATAACCACATAAAATTTCCTTTCAAACATGTATAAGTTTCTAAAAACAGTGTTTTGTAGTGGTTAGTGCAACAGCTTGAGTACCTCCTGTAAGATGTGGCATGTCTTTTTGTATTTAATATGTCCAAGCTGTTATGCTTTGAATCTGTGGTGACAATGTGCTCTCTATTTACCTTCTCCACACCAAACAAGCTCTTTTAGAGACCTCTGCCTTACATCTCCATTATGACTTTCCTGTGACAGCAAGGTATTTTGATTTTTAAAAATCGGTGCACCTCCCTTTGGTAAGAATCAGAATATTTGTTGCACAGACAGCTGAATTTGGCTTCTTGGTGCACGATTACATATAGTTTGCTTTTTTTTTTTTAATGTGGCAGAATCCCTTGACCTCTCAGAATATACAGAAAAACAAAAAACTGAACTAAAGCTGCAGATGTGACCAAGAACATACACAATGAAGCCTTGAAGTAGAAAACACTTTAAGGAACTTCTTAAGATATTAATTTTTGTCTAACACTGTGGTTCAAATATTACTATTAAAATTCCTGCAGCCTCTCATGCAGAGTATACAAAACTAAAAATAACCTCACATGAACAATTTATATATACACACAGATATACAAAGTTAACAATGTTTTGAAACATGATGCCTCAATCGTAATTACCTCTTCTTCTGCAGTTTCTGAAGTGTTAAGTTCATGCTTTTGACAGTAAGGACCTTCCTTCCAAGCTTCTGTATCACCACAGTCACAGAAACCTCCTCCACCTGATGTTGTCATCTGAAAATATTTAAAACCAAACCAGTTCATGTGAATATGCATATATATAATATATGCACATCAAGAAATGAGTAGCCACAGCTGTACTACAAAAGCATGATCACAACACCTAGCTTTAGACAGTACCCTGTTAAAATAGCAGTGGAATCATGGCTACTTTTAAGACAGCTGAAAGCCTGTCTACCTCATCAGTGTGCCTATGTCAAAAGAAAAAACCCTGAACAACAAAACACCTTCAAACACCTCCATTCTGCCCCTTCTGAAGTTTTCAGATTTTCTGAATCTATTACTTGTCATGGCATCTGTACTATGCCAAATTCTCACAGTTTTAATCTGAACAAAGCTAAATCATTTCACATGGCACTACTATAAACTGAGTAAAAGATGTGCTTTATGACAAAAGGAAGTGAGAGACTTAAAATTTTTCACATATGTAAGCACAGAAAAAAAGCATTGGAAAATTTTAATGGTATATTTACACTATTTTAATAAAATTTGTTTTAAAGACCATCTCAAGTTAATAAGCATAATAATACTTCTTTTTTGAATCACAACTATTAACTGATGCATAGAAGGATTCTTTTTTCACCTGTTTTTGGTATACTTGATATACTCTATGCATACAGGCACATCTTACAGTATCAACAAAACTAGATGGACATTTGAAAGAACAATTGCTGACACTTTTGGATGTTACCTAGACTTGCTAATTCAGTAGGCTCGAAATGTAAAAAACTATGTACAAGAAGTTGATATCAGCAAATTTGGCTGAGTTTCTTGATAAAAGTTGTTGTGCTTGGAGTTTTTTCCTGAATCCTAGTGTTTAGTGTAACCATGCATTGAACACATTTACATTAGCACCAGTGCAGTATTGTCAAAAACAGATTTACAGAAAGGCTGCACTGGTAGTTTTCACTTAACATCTCTAGTTTAAAAACACACCAAGGTCCTCTTGGCTTTGCAGGATTTTTAACTAACCTGTCCTACTAATAACAGTATATTACTAAACTAAACAGCATTTACAGTTTTCATTTTCTGTTTTAACTTTATGTTTAAGCTTTACATAGAAGTGGCTTGTTAATAAAGGTTTCTCAATAGCTTTTAAAAACAGTCAAACACGACAGTCAAAACAATTCAAAACCCAAGTCTAAAGCTGTAAAATTCACTAAAGGGCATGTGTTAAAAATAACATACATTTGTAAGCTTAAATGTTGCACATAAAGTTTAATTGCTGAACATTTAAGAGTGTTAACTTCCAGAAGTTACACTCAGATCAAAATACTCCAGTTCACACAGGATTACTGCAGAAATTCCGAACTTTGTGTCCATTCGACATTTGGAAATACTGTATACATTCTTAAACTTGAAACTGTTTCACACACACACAAAATCACTAAAAACTATGTCATCATCCTGCAGGATCACTAACCCTGTATCGGTGCTCTCTGTGAATGCTTCCAAGAAAGCATTCCATGCACAACACACAAGTTGGGTCAACTGCGCAGTCTCTAAGAACAGCAACAACAGAAAGAAGAAAAAAAGCATTAAACACTTGCTTTTGCCTTTAATTACACATTTTACAACAGATAATTTTCAAGTATCACTGATATAAATCTTCTAACTAATGTATATATTACTCTGAAAGAGGAAAGGGGTGGCTTTAAAGAGGGGAAACAAATGAAAGAGGAAAAAAAATCTGTTCTCACAACAGAGGAGCCTTTAAAATATTGTGTGGGTTGTATGTCTGGCTGGGTAATACAGACATTGCCTTCAAGAGGTGAGACAAGAACACAGGCAAGTAAACAGATGAGTTACATAACCCAGAATAAACCCAAGTAAGTTCTTTTAAGTACAGAGTACCAGCATCCATGATCTCCAGCAATCAAAGATATTTTTCACTGAACACTTGATTGCACCAACAGGCTAAATCAAACCTCTGCTTCCAGGTTCAGTCCTACAAGTTCAATGATGAGCTGCAAGAACACAGTTTTTCTCACCCAGATCAGAGACCATTATAAGGTCTTGTCTACAAACACTCCTGTATTAGACAGAAGGAAGATTTCTAGTAAAAGGGCTAAAACAAATGAGAAAATTATGCATGATATTTAACTGTCCCCCTGAAAAACACTGAAAATGCTTGAACTCATGTAATACAACTGACTTCAAGGCAACTCAAGATTAAGGCAGCTGGATTTTGCAACGCAAAAATAAATAGCAACAGAATGTCTGTCTCACAATGATTATTATTAAAACCAGTATTCAGAGGAACTACTTATTTTGTTTAAAAGAAAATCCTAGAGATCACATGAAATCTCATTATAAAAAATTCTCTTAATTTCATTTAACCAAAATAAATGATGGAAATGTCATCAGGCAACCATGACTTACTATGCACGTGTATTTTCTCCAGAGGAGCCACTAAAGGTGAAAATGTCAAAGCAAAATCATACCAAGCTCTTCCATTTTAGTCTAGTTTATGTCCATGGCATTATTTTTTTTAGAATAAAAGAACCAAACAAACCACCTCTTAATGCAGCAATGTGCCTGCAGGATTTGGTAGATCAGTTCCACAGTATTGAATGTTGATGCTTCAGAGCTCTAAACCCGCAGCAGTGTACTCACAAATTCAGTACCATTAGTCAAGTAATTTCTCAGACAAGTAACTGTGCCAAATCTAAAGAAGAAGCAGACCTGTAAGCTGCACAACTGCACAGAAAATCCACTGCTTTTAATATGGACTTGGAAAATAGTTCTTTGCTGTATTCCCCAAAAGCTTAAATTAAACTCTCATTATTCTTAATTACCAGCCATAAGTTAAAGAAAATTAACACACAACAGGAATCAAATGTTTCCTGATCAAGAAAAAAAAAAAAAAAAGAGAGGGATTCCATCCTCAGTATGTTAATGACCAAATACTGTTCATATGGAGCAATGAAATGGTGGGAATTCTGTAATTTTCTTCTAAACATGCTTTCTCAAGACCAACAACTCAATATGTATCTGAAGTACCCACCAGTTTAGTCTCATCCCTCTCATCATAAAGATGTCTCAAAGCATTTCCCAACCCAAAGGCCACTAAGGTATTACGTTTCCAGAAGAGGAGAGCACTAGAAAGAAATTTCTTCCACTATCATTCTCTCCTTGTAAATGAAGGGGATGGAAACCCTTGAAATTAGAGAGACATTCTGTCCCCCATGCCACCTCACCAAGTGTTCAAGTATCCCAGTCAGTGGTAGAAACCACACAAAATGAGAGGAATTTGTGACACAAAACTTAAACTACAAACAGTTCAGAAAATAGAAGATGAGAATGAACTTACAGCTAGCAATACAATGGCTTAAAACTGAAGATTCTTTTAAATACTTGTAATTGGTTAGGAACTTCTTGTTCTCTTTCAAGTAAAAGTATTTTTAGAAAGATCTAGAGATAGAGGTAGGGAAGCAGCTAGAAGCTGATATGTTTGTTTTAAGCATCTGATAGACTGGTTTAGCGGGTCATGGAAAGAGGTCTAAAATACAGGATCAACACTAACAGCTGATATTAAACACCCAAAATACACACACATACACTTGCCCACTTACTTCTGATTAATGCCCTTAAATCACCCTGAAAGGTCACTCCAAATTCTTTCTTAATCTTGCATTTCTTTTGTACAGAAAACATTCTACATTACACTAATTAATGTTTTTCCATTTATACATGTGTGTCAATTTTCCCCTGATCCCACCTGTCACAAAAGACTGTAAGGTTACTTTAAAAATACATTTCAGCTATTAACTTTTCATTAGGACAGTATATTCTTATTGCAAAACATTCCATGACTTCACAAATCATAAATACTTCACAATATGAAGTTGAACTACCTGCAGGAATATGTAGGCTCTCCCACTTTAAAGACACGGCCACAGAGATGGGAAGGTTTGTTTGCTTGCTCAAGCTTTGGAAAACCAAATGCAGGATCTTCACCACAAAGATACCATTCCATTGGTCCCAGCAAAACGTGTTGTGCCAGCATGTCTTCTCTTTGAGGGGCAGGGTTGGGACCCCTGCAGTAAATTTTTGGTACATAATAGGCCAGATGCTGGTATACTTCTTTCTGAAGGTCATTTGCTTGCAGCCATTTCTTTTACATTAGAAGAAATGAGAACACAAATTCTTCATTAATAAACAGATCAAACATAGTTCCAGGCATTTAGGTTATTTTATTTCTAAATGAAATATCTAAAATGGCACTGCAAAACTAGAAAGCCATGCTTCTTTCTAAGTGTTAAATCTAAATAATCACAAAAGACAGATGTTAGGAAAGGAATATATTTTATCCTTTTGATATAGAGAAGATTTAAGAGAAAAATTCACTAAAATTTTCCTGCAGGATGAATGACCAGTAAAATGTTGGCAGTGATTTTTAGGATATGGCCTAGACTACACTGGTCACATTTCTCTGGAGTGCAGACAGATGCTGCCAGCTTGGGACACAGAGGATCAGCGGGAGCCTGGAGCTGGCAAGGAACAGAGACAAAAAGTACATGGAGAAAAGCAAACACAGCATTAGGTAACAGTCCCTTTCTCGTTTAATTTCAACAAATCACTTCTGAAAATGAGGCAGTTTTGGTTTCTCCTGCAACCAAAATAACTCATCTGAATTACTATTTCAAGTGGATTGTTAGATCCACGAATTCTTGCACTGGGTTTGTGAGGCAAGGTTTTGGTAGCAAGGGGGGCTACAGGCTGGCTTCTATTAAAGCTGCCAGAAGCTTCTCCATGTCCAAGAGAGCCAACACACCAGATGGCTCCAAGACGGACCCACAGCTGGCCAAGGCTGAGCCCATCAGAGACAGCAGCAGCCCTTCTGGGATAACAGATTTAATGAGGAATAACATGTTTAAGGGGACAGAAAGAGAGCAGTGACAGCTGGGAGATGTGAGTAAAAATACGAGAGAATAACAGTTCTGCAGACCCCAAAATCAATGCAGAAGGAGGGGCAGGAGGTGCTCCAGACACCAGAGCAGCCCATGGAGGTGCAGTGGGGAGCAGAGATCCAACAGGGATCCTGTGCTAGAGCAGCTGGATGCCCCAAAGAGGCTGTGACTCCACAGCAGGAGGCCAATGCTGGAGCTGGCTCCTGGCAGGACCTGTGAACCCATGAGAGAGGAGCCCCTGCTGGAGCAGGTGTGCTGGCAGGACCTGTGCCACCACAGGGAACCCACACTGGAGCAGCCTGTTCCTGAAGGACTCCACTCCCTGTGAGAGACCCAGACTGAGCAGTTCATGAGGAGCTGTAGCCTGTGGGAAGAATTGACACTGGAAAGGTTCATGGAAGACTGTCCCCCATGGGAGGGACCCCATGCTGGAACAGAGGAAGGATGTGACGAGTCCTCCCCTTGAGGAGAAAGGAGTGCAGAAACAACATGAGGAACTGACCACAGCCCCCATTCTGCATCCACCTGTGCTGCTCAGTGGAGAAGGTAGGGAAAACAGGAGTGAACTTGAGCTAGGGAAGAAGAGAAGGATGGGGAAGGTGTTTTTAAGATTTGGTTTTGTCTCTCATTACCCTACTCTGATTTGATTGGTGATAAATGAAATAAATTTTTCCCCTAGTCGAGTTGGTTTTGCCCATGACAGTAATTGCTGAGTGACCTCTCCTGCTCTTTATCTCCACCACAATCCTTTTGTTGTATTTTCTCCCCTCTCCAGCTGAGGAGGGGAGTGAGAGAGCAGCTTTGGTGGGTAGCTGGCACCCAGCCAAGGTCAACTAACTACAGTTCTCTTAGTCAATCAATTGTAAAAAACAATGTTGGCAGTTTTTAAAAGGCATCAAACTACTGGACTGCCTAAGCCACTTAAAAACTCCCAGATTCTCCTGTTTTTTTTCCCCTGGTATATACACACAGAATAAAAAAAAACACTCTAGGACAACATTTTTTTTTATTTCTACCTTGTGGATAACAAATTTAGAAAGGTTTAAACTGTAAATTAAGACTATAAGGTTTTTATAATGAACAAATGGGAGCAGCAGATACTGCAAGTGTCCACTGATTAAATCCTGTGTTACATAAACAGCCTCAGCATGCCATTTCTCATTGTAAATGTGACAACCAGATACCCCCTGGCAACTTCGAAGAAGAGAGTTCAAAATCAACCCAAAATTGTACATGAAAATGCAGAATTAATTATGCCAATATAAATGGGTTTGGTGATCCAATGTTAGAGCTTCATTTACTCTGAATTATTTATAACTTCCACTAAAGAACTTACGTTTGAGATAACACAGTTGTAGTAAGTTCCTTGGGACACAGACATTCAGAGTCAGCTGAGCATCTGTGCAGACTGGCTGCATTTTTGCCTTTTTTTAGCATATTGAAGTAGTTTCATTTGCTAGACGTGTTTTTCTAAAGTAGAACTTGGTATTTTAAAACTCCCTAATTCGTCAGGGTGCTTTCTTCACTTCTCTTTTCCTAAGTTTGATTTCTTAGAATCATGATTGATCTGCTAAATCTTTCTATATTTATCTAGTTTTGATGGTAAAAGCCCAGTTTTTTTCCCAAGGAAGTCCATGGGAAAAGGTTACCAAAAAGCCATAGCCAAGAATCTAGAAGTTTACAGATAATCTCACCATTCCCACCAGGATTCAGAGAATACCACTGAAAAAAAGATTAAAAAGTTTTCAACGGGAATTTTCTTTTTCCCACCAGTTCATTCATCTTTTCCTCTGCTTTCATCAGTTTTGCCAAACAGCTACTACTGCCAGGAACTGACCCTATCACAGTGGCAGTGACTTAATCTTTTCCATGATTTCCCTTTAATAAGCTTGTTTTTGCATTATTTTCTATAGCATATACTAGTTATTAAACAGCAGGATTTTTTCAGCAAAAGATCTTTAACTTCAGTCTTTTAATTCAGCAGTACTAATTACTAATTTCTATCTAGAAAACACACAGTGCATACTAGCTACACTACAAGCTAAGATCAATACTTAGGCAGAGAAAATTCTTGCTCCTCAAGTAAATGGCTTTCCCATCCCAAAAATTCTGGAAGTAGTTGTCTGGAAGTTAGGTGTGGCAACAGTGAACGTCATCACATCCAAATCTGTTTGTGGAGCCAGTTCTATACACACAACTGTGCAGACAGTTTTGAAAGTCAGATCCTGGATGAAATAATATCAGAAGGAAATCCAGGCTACTAGGACAAGGAAACAGATGTGACTCTAAGAGCTGCCAGGAAGGCAACTCACAGAGCTGCTGGGCAAGAAAGACTGTCAATAGAAATATAGACATAGGTATACATATGTTGCACTGCCTTGCTAAATCGCTACCTGGGGAGCACTGAACTCCAGAAAAACTACTCAAAACTTTGGAATTTGTTCTTTAATACAAGCATTCTGCATTTAGGCAAGGTTTCAATTAGTATCTGTCTATCTTCTAACATGAAATCACACGCAAGAAAAGCTAATATTCTACTTTCCCAAGAGAGTTTTTATTAAAAAGGGAAGTGTATTCCTCTTCACTTCCTCCCTCCTCAGACTTACTCTCCTGCCAACAACTTTAACTGCCCTGGGAAAAAAGAAATGTGCAAAGCATTGATCAAACAACACCTTACATAAGTAAATACCCAATGGTTCATCTGGGTTTCTATTAAATTCCTATCTAAGTTAAGAGATACCAGGAAACAAAATGTAGAATACTAATAAGCCATAAAACAACTCACTTCTCCGTTTCAAAAGCTAAAAGGTACAATTTATGGGTTTTTTAGCTACACAAAAAATATTTGCAATGTAGGCTCATGTTATGTTAAAGAGAACTTTTTTTTGTTTGTTTTTTGGAAGTTTATCTTTAAGTTGTTGCCATGAGAAACTGAAACCTTAAATGTTACAACTATTGCTTTGGGATGGTATTTGTTTTGTTAATATTGGGCTATCAGCAAAGTAATGCTATCAGCAAAGGAGGCAGAAAAACCACACTAGATTTGAATGACAGATTTCAGAATTGGAGCTTGTGCAGGTGGTGAGAGATAATAAAAATGAGAAGGATTCGATTACATTTAAGTTGGCACTTCTAAATACAGCAAATTCCTAAATGCATTCCCCTGGGTGCATGATTGCCTTGAGTTTACCTACAGTGTGACCCAAAAAAAACATCTGCTATTCACACAGACAAGGCAATTTGGGGTCAATTTGGACTACTGTATAAATGTTTGATGGAATTATTTGGTTTGCTGCAGAGAAGAAGGAAGACTAATCTTGGAGCTAAACTAGCTAGGATATAGCTAACTGTGCACATTTGCCCATCTAATCATACCTTTGTCTGCACTGAAGATATACAAGCATAATCTGAGGATAATCTGAATTATAACAGTCTTTTATTTCCATTTGGAAAGCAGCCAATGTAATTCCCATTGGGACATACACAGACAGCTCTTGCAGGTTTTATCGTACAGATATGCACATAAGCAGTCTCTAACACATACACCCAGTTCCTCAAATGCCCAAGTGTTTAAATGGACAAACATTTATGCCAGAAACAAAACTTCCTCCAAAGACTTTACCCTCGACACTACATTCCTCTTCCAACTACTCTTTGCAAGAGCAGGAAAAGTATAAAAACAGGAGTAGATTTCTTCAAATGTTACACTGATTTAACTAACGTGTCCTCTACAAACACCCTATATGTATTAACACCAGGAGTAACTAACTGCAAGATTTTCCAAAACCGCATCTTAAACAGTGGGGAGGAAGGAAGAATCCTGTAATGGCACTTCCACACTGTTAAGCGCATTTGGGGTCAGACATCCACCTAAATTAATGGGGGCGGGGGGATCTCCTCAGGTCTAGGCGTGACTGCCGGCACAGAGAGGCGAAGGGGCAACAGAGGCGGAGGAAGCAGCTAAGGAAGGGGCGAGATGCCCGGGCGGCATCGGCAGGCGATGGCCACGTCCAGGCGGCTTCCAGGGAGCCAAGCCACCTGCGCCAGCCGGCACAACAGGAAAAGCTGGCTGATCGCTGCCACGGATTTCGGCTGCTGCAAGAGCGACGCTGGCGACAACAGCGCGCTGAGGCCACAGCGGGACGCCGCTGCCGGCCGGGGGTGCCCTCAGAGCCAGCCCCGGCAGGGACACCCCCCTCCCGGACAGCTCGCTCGCCCGGCGAAGCGGCCTCGCCCCGGCCCCGGGACTCGC
>JANPWX010000045.1:7650594-7668636 GCA_024734555.1 Trochalopteron elliotii
ACGCACTTCCGCCCCGCCTCCCGCACGTCACCGGCAGCCGCCTCGCGTTCTGGGGGCTGCAGTCCTTCCCCGGCGCTGCTCGGCCGAGACAGGGCGCTCCGTGCCCGGTGCCGCCCTACGGGACCTGCCCCCCGGCCGCCTCCGCGGGCCGCCTGCCTTTCTCGCCTCACAGAATCCCAGGAGCACGGGATGGGTCAGGCTGGAAGAGACCACATCTGGTCCAGCCTTCCTGCTCAAGCCGGGTCATACCAGAGCACATGGCACAGGTTTTCTTCCAGACGGTTCTTGAGTATCTTCAGTGAGGGACACTCCACAACCTCTCTGAGTAATTTGTTCCAGTGCTCAGTCACCGCACTGTAAAGTTCTTTCTCATGTTCAGGTGGAAGTTCTGTGCATCAGTTTCTACCCCTTGCCTCTTGTCCTATTGCTTAGCACCACTGACAAGAGCCCAACTCTCTTCACGTCCTTATAGACATTGATGAGGCCCCCTCTCAATCATCTCTTCTTGAAGCTGAACACAGCCAGCTCCCTGAGCCTTTTCTCATAAGAGAGATCCCCCAGTCTCTCAAACATCCTCATTACCCTCCGCTGGACCTGCTGCAGAAGCTCCACATCTCTTTCATACTGAAGAGCTCAAGAACTGGACACAGCACTGCAGATGAGGCCTCACCAGAGCTGAATAAGAGGGGCAGGATCACCACCCCTGACCTGCTGGCAATGCTCTTCCTAATGTAACCCAGGATTTTGTTGGCCACCTTAGCCACAAGGATGCTGCTGGCTCATGGACATTTTGTTGAACACCAGCACCACCAGCTTGTTGTTCACCAGTCTCCCCCAGTGGGAAGCGATATCTGGGACTGGAGACATCTCCATGTGGCTGGCAAAGCTGGCTGCCCCCCTCAGCTAAAATGTCCTTGTCAGCACTGCCGGCGGGCAGTGAGGGCTTCCTGGAAGGCTCCGACATTCCATGCAGGTGAAAAGAAAATAAATCGGTAAATTATAGGAATGGGGCAACTATGGCTTTCAGACAAATGTTACTAAATAGTAGAAGCTATAAATTCTGTTGCTCAGGTTCCAGGAGGCCACCCAAACTGAGGCGTGGCTTGCTCACTTGAGTGGGGCTGCCCGTCTGTGTCTCAAAGAACAACCACCAAACCCAGCAAACAATCATCCTCCATAACTCCATTTCAGCACATACAGGCTCAGCATCTTACAAGGCCCTTCTGAAAACCTGTTGTACCACTGCTGTACCCATGGGTTTGCCTTGCACCTCTGTAATTACAGCTGGGCCCAAACCAAGCAGACGTGTCTGACCATGTGTGCAGCCACGGGGCACCTGAGCGTGCTGAGGTTTAAAAACACACCTTCCTTCACTTGCTGGCAACTTCTGCATGGATCTAAGCGTTGTGCACAAACTGAGTACTATTTCTACCTCACACCTCCTATCAGCCTTCATGGCTGAGGTAAGGACCCACTCAGCAGAAGCCTAAGCTAGCAAATCCTGCTGAGGAAATCTCTGCTCTGGAGAATTTACACTTCCAAATCTAGACAATGCATGGGAGGGGAATAAACAGGCAAGAAAGGCAGATCGAGTCATAATTGCCTGCAGTACTAGCTGAAGGCACCTATAAATGTTGCCTTTGCCAAAGAGTGCTAAATTACAGGAAAGCTGTGCATTAAGAGTGAGTGCTGCTTCACCTCTTATATTCCTTAAAACCTTGTAAGCTTTTTCATAGTGAGTATGCTTCTTCCCTTTTTTAATCTCCTTTCCTCTCCCTTCTCCTCATTCTCCCCTCAATTAATAATTTACATATCGGGTTTCCCAAGAATAAGCATAATTTCCTTTTGTATGTACCCTTCCTATATGCAGGGTACATATTTTACTGTATTTATTTTTATCTCCTTTGCCACTTCTTAAGTAATTGTTCTTAAAACGCAGAAAATAATTATATACTTCTTAGAAGATCAGTAAAGCCCACACTGTTTCTCATTCATGTACTGTGCGTGCCTAAGGAATACAGAACATGAATCTTCTTTGTAAAATAGCACAGGGTGAAGGAAAGGTGTATGACTTAATTGTTTTCTTTTCTGGGCTGGATGAAGAAAATGTTAGAAAAATCTTGGAGTTTAGTAATGTGAAAGGCATCTTATTTTACCTAGCAAAGTGGGCAACCCAAACAGAAATTAGCCTGCAAAGCCATTATTTCAATATGAATATAACAACTTTCTGAGTATAATTTTTTACAGCTTTGGGAAGAATTTTCCATAACATTTAGCCTTTGCCATTTACTTCATAAACAAAGATATTATTCAAATTCAGGAGTTATAATAATTAAGGTTGAGGAGACTATCTTCTGCCAAAAAACCTCTTACCAAGTCTATTATCAGACAGAAACTGAAAAAGAGAAATCTAGACAATTTTAATGTTTCAGCAGGGTTAATAGTAAACCTTCATGGCATTTCTCTGCTCTAGATGAGATATTTCTGGGTCTCACCATGCATTCAACACACAAGATAGCCCATAGAATGCTACAGACCATGGTTATGGAAGATGCAGATGTCATCTATACCTCTTTCATCTCCTGACCTGTCTGTTCAAGCACCGCTTGCCTCTGCCATTAAAAAAAAAGGAAAAAAAAATAAAAAAAGAAACCAAAACCTAAATGGTAGTTTGACTGGGGATCAATTAACTTAATTGAAGTCCAGTATTTTTAATTAATGCTGTGTCCATTAAGAGCACAATGTAAAAAGGTGCCCTGGTTTAACCCCAGACAGCAACCAAGCGCCACGCAGCCACTTGCTAAACCCCCAACCAGTAGGACTGGGGAAAGAATTGGGACGGTAGAAGACTTGTGGGTTGAGATAAAGACAATTTAATGGGTAAAGCAAAAGCTGTACTCACTAACAAATAAAAACAAGGAATCTATTCACTGCTTCCCAAGGGCAGGCAGCTGTTCAGTCATCTCCAGGAAAGCAGGGCTCGATCATGTGTAGCATTTATTTGGAAAGATCAGTCAAAAAGTTTCTCCCTCTTCCTTCTGCCCCCCACTTTATATACTGAGCATGACATCCTATGCTCTGGAATATCCCTTTGGTCAGCTGGGGTCGCCTGTCCCACCTGTGTCTCCTTCCAACATCCCATGCAGCCCCAACTTCCTTACCAGTGTGGCAGCACAAAGAGCAGAAAAGGCTTTGGCTCTGTGTAAGCTCCCCTCAGCAGTAACAAAAAACATCTCCATATTATCAACCCTATGTTCAACACAAATCCAAAATATAGCCCCATACCAACCACTGGGAAGAAAATTAACTCTACCCCATCCTAAACCAGCACAATAGGCATAATTGAGGAAATATTGTCACAGTTGAGACTGATGGTTCTGATAGTGACTGAACTGGTGGTTCCTTTCTAAAATCTGTTTTAGGCGGTACTAATGAAACACCCACTAGAAGGCTGCTTCTTGATGCACCAGAACTCACCCATGGCAGCCAAGCTGAAGCCCAGCTGGCTTGAAAGAGAAAGGACCTCCAGTAGAGCATGCTCCAGAGGGCTCAGCATACAGTAGTTCTGGTTATCCTGGCTGAATGCTGCTTGAACGTGATCGTCTTCAGGCCTGTTGCATTTGCAACTAGAAATGAATGAAATCAAAAGGTAAAGGGATGTTGGAGGGAATTTTTAAGCAGCTGGTTTGCTGGTGTGTTCACTGTACCTTAGATGCAGTCGATTTGACATCACTGTATTAATTTGAATGTAAATAGAAAAATACTGCATATGTAGACTGCAGGGATAAAAGTCTGTAAAGAAGGCTCAGAAAAACAACATGCTATTTAATGGAATTTTCTGGAAATCATTATGAAAGATGAGTCTTGTGAAAAGGATTCAGAAATGTTTCTATTCTCTGTGAAATGCTTCCTGGTACAGTTAAAAAACATTTTAAAAGCACTTCCGTGTCTGTTTACTAAAACAATGATGCACTTGCAACTTAATTTGAGGTTTAACTATTAAAGCAAATGATCAGCATTTTGCTGCATGAAGTTGATATTACATATCTATATCTAGAAACACTTTGAAAAGACATTTGTATCTCTTAAATCTTCCCTAAGTCAGCAACCCTTTCCACCAAATAAAGCATGTGTCTAAATGTAGAATTCAGGTTTGTATTTTCAGTAACAGTAATTTTGATGAAACTGTTTCCTTAGCAGATACTGAATGATTAAAGTAGTGATTCTTACATAGCAAATACAATTTTTAAAGCCATTATCATTTACATGGTTTCCCTCCCTTCCTCTTCAGTGCCAGATGAGGTAGGTTTGTAGTCACTGTCTCCTTCATAGTCTTCAGATAAATTCAGATGGTAATTCTTTTATTTCTGTACTGCCAATTCCAATGACAAATTATGCTGACCAAAATAGAATTTTTTCCTGTGATAATGTTAATTAAAAGATGAATTGTGAATGAGGTGAACAGTGACACCCGGTACTTGGTGGATTGATAAGACATAGTTCACTAAGCAAGACATTCAGAACAAAAGAGCACACGGTAATCTGCAAACACAGGTTATTTTAGGAATTTGCTTCAGAATTAGAGTATTAAAAATACTATCTGACAAACTGTAGGCGATTCTTTGTTCCTTGGATGCACTAGTGCTATAATATCAGCCCTTTTAGCTATAAATCCAAATAAGCTTATTTCTTTTCCCCTCTGTCTTTGCACGAGCTTAGATTATAAGTGTATAATATTCTAAACATGATGTCAAGGAAAATTATTTTTCAAAAGATACTGAAAGTAGAGCATATTGCATAATAACAGTGAACATAGGAGGCATAATGAAAGCATAAAGATGCTGTGGCCATGTTCCCGTCTGGTGAATGCTTTCTGCAAGTCTAGCAAAGGCAGTTACATAACTGATTTTTATTGCATTAGGCAACAGCAATATTGCTAAGCAAACCGATGTGCAGAATTAGAAAGCTGCTTCCACAGTGGAAATGAAGAAAAAAGACAGAGGAAGGGCTCTCACTTAACATCCAGTAAGAAGGCAGGGCGAGAGGATGTGCATCTTCATTAGTGGATCATGTCAGGGGGGCAACATGATTTATTTTCATCACGCAGTGCCTTTGAAAAAATACAGTGCCAGCTCAGTCCATGATAATTTCACTGCTTTCTGCAGCGTAACGTGTCAACAGTCTAGAGCTCGAGCTGGTAAGTTAAAACATCAGCCTCTAAAAGAGATTTAACATGAGTTAAGATAATAGTCTCTAATGAGTTGCACAGGGGGAAAAACTAACATAGGAGCAAAGGGGATAAAAAACTACAAATGCAAAAATGTGCCTGATCTCATCTGTTTTCACTGTAAATTCAGAACGCTGCTAGTGTGTGTTTAGACATAGCAGTTAATACAGGCTGGGGGATGAATAGATCAAGAGCAGCCCTGCCCAGAAGACCTTTGGGGTGCTGGTGGATGAAAAGCTGGACATGACCCAGCCACATGCACTGGCAGCCCAGAAAGCCAAAAGTGTCCTGGGCTGCATCAAAAGGAGCCTGGGCAGCAGGCCAAGGAAGGGGATTCTGCCTCTCTGCTCCCCTCTGGTGAGACCCCTCCTGCAGTGCTGTGTCCAGCTCTGGGGTTCTCAGCACAAGAAGGACACGGACCTGTTGGAGGGAGTCCAGAGGAGGCAACTGAGATTGTTAAAGGGATGGAGCACCTCTGCTGTGAGGAAATGCTGAGAGAATTTCAGCCTGGAGAAGAGAAGGGTACGGGGTGACCTAACTGTGGCCTTCCAGTGCCTGAAAGGATCCTACAGGAAGGATGTAGAGGGACATTTTACAAGACCCTGTAGTGACAGGACAAGGGGGAATGGATTCAAACTAAAGAGAGTAGGAAGTAGTATATGTTAGGAAGAATTTCTTTATTGTGAGGGTAGTGAGGCAAGAGATTGCCCAGAGAAGTTGTGGTTGTCCCATCCCTGGAAGTATTCAAGGCCAGATTGGTTGAAGCTCTAGGCAACCTGCTCTAGAGGAAGGTGTCCCTGATAACAGCAGGGGGTTTCAAACTAGATTATCTTTAAGGTGCCTTCCAACCCAAACCATTCTATGATTTTAGGATGCAAAGAGGTCTGTGAGCTGGTACCAAGGAAGTCGATATGTTTGTGGCTCAGAGGTGGTCAGCTTTAACACCGAGGAATGTGCAAGAACCACTTGAAATTTGTTCTGTGGCTAACGCCCTTCCCCTGCACTTACTGATGTCAATGAACATACAGGCTTATGTTGCAATCTTCCCCTTTGCAGGACTTTCTTTCACGTGGTTGACTATTTTTCAAGTTTGAAGAACCTTCAATATTCTTGAGACTTCTGCCACTTGTGTTTGCATGGCAAACAAAGCGGCAGGAAGTGGGGTATACAGAGAGGCAGTCAGCCGTATGTAGTGTATGCAGTGCAACTGTTGATGTTGTGTTGCCGTAGGACCAGACCTTCAGAACCCTTGCAACTAAGAAAGAGGAGTCACGCTATTTAGTATCCACTGCAGCGCAAGCAAATACACTGTCAAAGCTCGGGGCCTCAAAGCCTCTCCAGCGGGTGCAGGATATGGTGAGGTAGGCAGGTTAAGCAGTCCTCCTGAGCCATGCCCGCTGTGGTGGCTCCCTCAGGAGCCTCCCTCCGGCGGGAGACGAGGGCAGAGCCCGGTTCTCTCTTTGCTCTTCCCGCTGCCGGCGCCAGGTGTCGGCAGGCGGCGCGGGCACGGCGGTGCAGGAGCGCCCCTCTGCCGCCGCTCCCAGCCTGCGCTCCCAGCTCCCGACCGCTCCAGCCGGCGACCGGAAGGGTGTGGGTGGGTGCTGGGGCTGAAGCAGCCATGCGACTTGACTTTCCCCCTCCTCCCATCCCCCTCTCAAATCAAGCGTTAACTGCTTAGTGGCTGATACTTCGGGAAATTCAAGGCATTTTTTGGATAACTCGGGTGTTAGAAGAAGAGAAAATGCGCTGTGCAGTGCCTGGGGGCCATGGATGGGGCTTTGGGTAGTAGGAGAGGCAGGACAGGCAGAAAGCAGAAGTGGCCATGGAGTTGCCTGCAGAGATGGATGGCAGGATGAGTGCTGCAGTTATCCTTTGGGAGAAGAAACTGGAGCAACCTCCTATAACAAGGTCCCTGCCTCAGCACTGCAGAGGAGCTTCTGAGTGTCAGGAGCAGCTGGGCATCCGATGGTGACACTCCGTGACAGTGCTCGTTCTTGGCTGATGGAGACCAGAACTGATATTGAACCGCTGGAGAAAGAGTTCCTGACTCTGTCTGAAGCCACATTTATGTGCAGTTTTGCAGGGGATGCACAGAGGAAATGGGAACATACAGCCCACAAGCAAAAGCAGGATGGATGAAAGATTTATCTGGGAATATGAAAATGCTTTGCACAAGTGAACTAACTCTTCTTCTTTTCCCCTTCATTCACACAACGGAGCAATTTTAAATTAGAACAGGTTGTAACAGATTTAATTTAGATCACCATGGTGCCTAGTATAATGCTACAGCATATTCTAGTTTATCTTTTTCCCTGTTTTTAAAGGGCTAAACAGTTTTTAAATTGTGGATTTGTTATAGAATGTATGGCTGCTAGACAGTCCTAACCAATTAGATTTTTTTTTTTACTGCACCATGATTAATTTTGTTAGATAAAACTACTGAAATACAACTGAAGGTAGAAATAAAAAGCATTTAAGTGTTCTACAGCCATGATTTACTCTTCAGAGATGCATTTAACGCTGTCTCCAACAGAAGAGCTTCATCCATTTTCCAAACATTCATTTGTTTATTTCAAGATTAGTCTCAGTTATAAACAGACATTAAATCACCTCCAGGCCCTAATACATTGTAATGAAGTATTGTAAACCATGTAGTATGTTGGTTTAAACAATGTAATCAGAAAGCAACAAAACCGTTTTCTCCTGGTTCTTGCTGGCTCCCTGACTTCTGTCTGTTCAAAGAAAAGTTCTTTTTAGTCTGTAAATGTCAAGGTCACTCAGAGGTCAAGTTTGTGCTTTTGAGCTGTGGTTCCTTTCAGGTTATTGGCTTTGTTTTATTACTGAAAGGAACCATCCATTTTGGCATATAGAGCAAAGAAGTCATGTAATCCTATTAAATACAAAACCAACATGTACAAATAATGGTGAGGGTTTGACAATCGCACAAAAGCCCCCTTTTTCTGCCCATAGTTAAGCCTGCACTGAGTAATTAATGGTCCTTCCACGAGCCTGTCTACAGTGGGAAAACTGCCTAACTAGTTTTCAAAACAGTTGCTCAAATACTGGCCGAGAGCCCCTTTTGGGCAAGCTGGCATCCTTCTACTGTGGTGCTCAGGAATGGGAGGGGGACAGAAGGGCCTACCTGTCACTTTCCATCTCAGAGCAGAACATGGCACAGAAGGAAACAGGCACAGTCCTAGGCAGAGGATCCTTGGAAACAGAGAGAATTAATTAACAAAGAAGGAGGAAAGCATCTTTGGAGAGTTAAGGATAAAAGGAGGTACTTTAAGTTATTAGAAAATAAGCTTGCTTTGTTGGCAGGAGAGAGAAGGAGTTGAAAATGGAGGTTACAGCATGCAAGTTGAGATGTAAGTGGATCATTATGTACTGGGCACAAAAACTAAGACATAAAAAATTAACAACAAACAGCTCACTAATTTCCCTATGAAGAATGTTTATGCATAGTGCAAGGTCAGTAGAAGAAAAAATTAGGAAGAGGAAATAAGGTATAATCAGAGTTTAGAATGGAGCAAAGAAAGTGTAGAATGATTTAAATGAAACTGTCCTCAAAGTGGTATCTACATAGAGGTAACTGAGGGAAAATGCTGAGGATTTTCCTGGTCAGTTAGTAAGGATCAGATGTGAACGATGGGCTTGCCATGCTATCTGTTCTGCTTGTCACTTCTTTGAGGACAGTCAGCTAGAGTATGTGAAAACAACTGAAGGTTGCAAACCCCAGTTTTCATAAACAACATTCATAACACTATTTTCACATCCCTCAGACAAACATATAGCTTATCACAACTTTAGAATCTCAATCTGCTGGCAAGACAAAACATTACCATCCTATAGTGTATGCAAACATAAGAACTGACTGGATCTATTACTGATAAAGAGAGATGAGCTGATTGAGTGTATAGATAGCAACTGCAGATAAGATGAAAAACTGCATTAAATGTAGGCAGGAGCTGCAGAAATTAACCCCAAGACATACAATTGAATATAACAAACATTATAGAAGAGGAAATGGGAAACTGAGAAATCTATATTACCCAGATTGTGAAAAAAGACTTACAAAATGCCAGACAGTAAAAGTTTCTGGCCTATCATATTGCAACGACAGATAGACAATAAAGATGCTTGGAGTTTAAGTGTGGAACAGGTCCAAGATCTTCAGATAGTCTTCTAATAGGAAGGGAAAAACACTGGCACACCACCAGGGAAGGACCTCCATGCAGGACTGCTCCTTAAACACAGACTCAAGAGGTTTTTGGCAGACACTTCAGTGAGAATGGCCTCTAATGGTGCAGTCTTAAAACAAGTCTGGAAGAAGTCTCTCTCAACCCTGGGTTTGCTTCTTGAGCTGAGCATAGTTTTAGAAGGCCACAAGTTCAGTATGAGTAATTAGGGCTGAATTTATTTTTTTTGCCCTCCTTTGCTCCCAGAGCATCACTCAAGTAGTGCATGAAAAGTGAAATACACCCACAACTCCTCATCTGGGGATTTCCTCAACTGATAGACAATCAGAGTATAATTAGCTCCGTTGCCCCTGTCTGGGGTGCAGAGGAATTATCAGTGCCTCCATCTTCAGCTATTGCTAGCTGCTAGATTAGTCAACTGGCATGGGACTCAAAAATCCATGTATGAGCTGTACTTGTCCTCCCAAGGGGATTTAGAGGATGTGTTGACATGATAAAAGGACACATAAGCTGTAAAATATATACCCAGAGAAATGTATGTCTTCTTGTTGTTGGAATTTCTGAATAAAGTGAAATGGTTTCTGCAGACCAACACATCAACTAAAGGAAGAGTTGATTTGAGAAACCTCTTTTCCCTCCCCATATTTCTTCAAGCTTTTCTAGCAAGCTGGCAATGCTGTAGGTACTGCCACAGTAGAAGATGTGCCCTCTGGTCTCTAGGTTATCGAGTTATTATTGGTGGGTTCCCAGGGAGTTCTGAGGTATGGGAGGATCAGCTCATACTCCCCACATCTAGAAGAAAACTCTGGAGACTTTCATAGGGAAATTCCACACTTTAGTGACCCAAAAGAAGGTCTCTTCTTTTCCACCCCTGAAAAAAATCTCATGCCTAATTTGCACTGTTACCTCTTTTCTCAACAGGACAGACCCAAAAGTCTGACAACTTTAGCCTCGCGGACCTAAGCCTGCAACAGGAGCACTACAGGAGATTGTTTTGGAGATCCCCTGTTTAATTTCCCAGCTTCCATACTAAGCCATTTGAATGTGATGGAGATAGTTTCTTCTTCTCTAGAAGCAAAATTAGTCCATCAGAAAGACTTCATGTGTTTACATATGCCTGGATTTGTCACCTGCTGCCCTTCAGCTGCTGCTGGCAAAACTTTCTCAGCTATAGAGCAAATTGGTTTTCCTCTACTATTGATTTTGTTAACCTGCTTTATAGGGGTTCCTTGCAGTTCCCTGTCTCACTGCAGCTATACAGTAACCTCACTGCATTTTCTGCTTTCTCTTTTTCAGTGCAGCTCTCACCTCCTCCAGTGTTTTGGGGCCACCAAACGAAAACAGTGATACAGAAATGTAAAGGAGCTTGTCTTCTACTGTAAGTGCATTCCCATCACTGTAAAATTGTGAAACAATACAGCTTACATCTGTCTGATGATGTAAAGTGCCCTACATCACTATAAACAGAATATACTGTATATATATTGCATATACAGTATGATATCCATGTGAGTTAATGGCATTTTTAAACTTGACAGCTGTATCCCTACAGTTTAAATGCATATCTGCCCACTGTCACATAGGTAAGAAACAAAGAAGTAAGACACAGTGAGACCTTGAAGTAACTGGTATATATGACTATAAAATACTTGTATAAAAATTCAGGTTACAGTTCTGAAAGGGAAAGTTCAGAGCAGAAGGTGTGGATGGCTGTTTTAAAGTCCTTCAACAAAACCTACACAGGGTACATTCAATTTTGAATTAAATCAGCAAAATAATTTGCTTCTGTGCTGAGGAATATGAAATAGAAAACAGAAATGGCTAAAGTAGGGTGATGGGATGACAGGGATAGTTCTGATCAGAGGGGGCTGTCTCTGCTCTTCTGCACAATATGCAGTGTGCTATTGCCAATATTGCATCCACTTCCAACAGACAAAATTCTGAAAAAGGAACAAAACTTTAATCTTGATCTCAGTTGGCAGTGTGGACTTAGACACATTGCATGTTGCAATAGAGAACCACAGTGACTTAATCATATCTGTATTTAGATATTAGCCTTCTGTTACAGAAAGTTATTTAGATTAACTGTAACTTAAAGTTAATATGCCAGGCTTCCTTCTACTGTCACCATACATGCTTTCTATAACCTTTTTATCTTTAGAAAACTTTTGATTGAAATCAGCTTCATTTTTCCTTCTGTACTCAAAAGTAGGATTTCTCTTCTGCAACAAACCCATTAATACAGCTCTCTGTAGCAAGTCATCCTAAAGCCTCTTTTTAATATATCAATTTTACCACAAAACAGATTTTTAAAGCCAAGATAAAACAATTCAGAAAGATTGGTGGGGGTATTCAACAAAAGTAGTTGGAGACAGTACTTTAAATCTGTCATTTCACTGGATTTCACTAAATTTCAAGTTGATGGTGCCTCTATAAAGGCAATTGTCATTAAATAGTATCATTGAATTGAATCTTTGTCTGCAAACAGGACTGTGTATTTCTTTCCAACAGTACAACAGCAGCAGATTTAGAGTAAGGTGTGCTTCTTCATAGAGCAGTTTTAGCTGTTACCACTGGGAGCACATACAAAGCCAGTGGGACAAAGTTTCTTCCATGTCAGCCAAAGCTCCAAACATTTCAAATTGGGCACAAGATTTACTTGAACAATACTGGTCAGTCTTCAGGACATAAAAAGGTGCAAAGACCTAGGAGAATTTTTTTCCTACTTTAACTCTGCAGCTACATTCCTGGATGACACTGGACCACCTCTGTTCACTACTTTAACCACATGTAAAATGGAGACACTATTACTGGCCCCTGATCGTATTCCCAACTCAGATCCACAGTCAATGGTTTTAAAGTGCAGAATAGCTCAAACCACACCATTGACTTAAAATCTGGAAATTATTAAAGAAAATATTTTCACTCATGTTAGTTTTATAAAGATACATCCATTTTATATGTTTATGCATTCATAATTTACAAATGCATGTAATATGATTTATGTAATGTGTATATATTAAACAAATTTGTAAATTTACAAACATATATGTCAGCGTATTGTATTAAAAAAAAAAAATCTCTTTTCTGGCATGTGAAAAAGCCACATAAACTGGAGCCTTGCTCACTAGGACAAGATTCTGCAAGATGGCCCATGTCACTGTGTCTCTTGTGCACATATGTACATGCCCACAGATTACTCCTGACAGCATGATAGTATAAGCAACTCTTCCAAGAGGAATGGGAACTGGCACAGACCAAATGAAGCAAGAATGTCTCTTAAGAAAAGAGCTCCTTTTCCTCTCTAGGGCTCACATACAGTTGCAAAACACTAATAGTGTTGCTGAAATAAAAGTCTTTAAGTCATCACTATTTCTCACTTTTCTATCTGTAATTTCTTTACCAAAATATTTCTAAACACTTTAGATGGTTTAATTTGCTTCAGGGCATCCCTGTGAAGTGACCTTGTCTCTCCCATGTGTCCAGCTGCAGGGAGATGCAGAAAGGTCAAAGCCATGTCCCACCAAGAGCTGCCAGGAGGATCCCTCATCCTGCAGCACCCGGCTCCAGCAGCACTGGGCCAGAGCCCCAGGGGCTCAGCAGTTTCTGCAGGTTGTGCTGAAGGAGCAGCTCAGTGGCTCAGTGACTGACTTAGAGATGGGCAGCTCTAAGCTTTGCTAAAACGTTCCTGAGGTTGAAGTTGAGAGAAAACTAGTGCTTGTGGATTTCCAGAGCTGACTGCAGTGCAAACAGCTGTGCAGGTTCAGTTTTCCTTTTGTTTTTGTCCACTACCTGGACTGACCTCCTTAGAGGGCATCTTATCTGTCAGATGAGGTAGCAGTTGTGGTTTTGAGACAATTAGAGGCAATTTAAAGTGGTGTGGCTGCAAATCCTATTTTTGAGCACACAGCCCTGTCTCCTTTTCTGTTGCTTGTCTAGCTGACTCAGTGAAGCTATCCATGGGAAAAATGACAGGGCATTTCTGGCAGCACTAAGGTGATCTGGCTCACTGGGTGTCAGCTCACTGGGTGTTAGAGGTGATCTGGCTCGCAGTGTCAGCGTTGGGTGCAATCAGGAGGCAAACCCATGTAGCTGGAGTCAGTAACTTGCATAAAGGGTAGCAGGACTCTAGCCATCACAATTAACTTTTATTTTAGCCTTCATGGAAAGATTCATGGCATCATTCAGGTTGTAAAAGACCCTTAGGATCATTGAGTTCAACCATTAACCTAATACTACCAAATCCACCACTCTCCCTTAGCACCACATCTTGCATATCTTCTAAATCCCTCCAGGGATGGTAACTCCACTCCTCCACTTCCTTGGGCAACCTGTTCCAATGCTTGACTACAGTTTCCATAAAGAAATCTTTCCTAATACCCATTCTAAACCTCTTGGTGCAACTTGAGGCCATTTCCTCTAGTTCCATTGCTTGTTAATTGAGTGAAGAGACCAACCCCTACCCTCCTGCAGCCTCCTTTCCAGTAGTTATGGACAGCAATGAGGTCTTCCTTGAGACTCCTTTTTCCAGGCTAAACAACCCCAGTTCCCTAAGTCACTCCTCATAAGATTTGTGCTTCAGACTTTTCACCAGCTCTGTTACCCTTCTCTGGACATGCTCCAGAACCTCAATTTTTTTCTTGTAGTGAGGGGCCCTGTGAGCAGGGCTTGCACCAGCAGTCTGAATGAAAGCAGTATGCTTTCATCCTCTCCCCTCCTTGGCACATTTCCTGCACCATTCCTTATGCTCTGCAATCAGCAAAGCAATCTGGCTGAAAGAAAAAAATAAATTAAAAAGTCTTACTTCCAGGATTAGTTTTCAAATGGCAGCAGCACGATCTGAGATCATATTAGGCTGCCAGTGAAATCCGTGACTTCACCTCGTATCTGGAATCAGAGCAGTCACTGCAGTGGACAAGAGGCAACTTGGACCAGCAAGGCTGGGATGTTGCTCTCCTGACACAGGCCTGCTCCTCACCCGGGTGGTGGAAGTGGACAAAGGGAAGTACGTGGTAGTTTGCAGTAGCTGGGGTCCTGATGCATTTCTACTAAAATTATTTCTACTAAAAATTATTCAGCTCCATTTCAACCCTTGGCCATTTTTTCTAACTTGCAATGGATGCAGTCAGAAGTGACACTGAAGAGGGCAAGCCGTTTTATCCAGGAAGCTCTCTGTGTCCTGAGCTTCCTGCTGACAGGACCTAGGAGGGAGAAACACCACACCCCAACATACCTGAAAGCAAGAGCACCAAGGCCAGAGCAGGGTCGTTAACATTGCTTTGAAACAAAGCAGAGATACTGTTTCTTGAGCACAGGGACAACCTGGAATTATGCATTTGTTCTTTTCTGAGCAAGCCCATTGGCAATAATTATATATTTTTTGTGTGTGTTCAGGTTGTAGGAAGCTGTGGCTACTTTCCTTTTGATGCACAGGGAATGTAATCACAGAAAACACATTTGGCTTTTTAAACTGTTCTACCAGTGTCACCCCTGTAGGACCCCAGTGTGTCTTACAGACCTAAAAGGAAAGAGACAAATGACTGACTAAATTCAAGAGATTCATATGATACTAAACTGATTTAGAAGGGAAAGAACGAGCAACTTCATGCTGGAAAACCCACAAATTGAAAAGAAAAATCAAGATCAAGTGTTTAACCACGGGGTGGATCAGTAATTACACCAAAACAACAGGTACCAAAGGGCAGATTTGTCATCTCTTGAAATTTCCATGATGACTTTTACTTTTTCTGGAAAATAAGGCCATAATCTCAATTACATGTATGAAGTCCACATTATGTCGAATGTCAAGTTCTGAAACTGAACTTGCTTTTAAACCTAAATCCATCAGTACACTTTATGGCTCAAAAGCTCCCCCTTGAAACAAATCTAAGCCTGTCATTAGTCGTGTTCAATGAACTCAGATAATTACAGTCTGATTTTTTTTTTTTTAGGATAACATCCACAATTCAAAATTCAACCAGGAAACAGGCATCTAAAACCAAGAAACTGGATGAACATCCATATTTTGGCTGCTGTGACTTTGACCAGTAAGATACTTGCATAAATGTGATTTTTTTTTTTTTAAGGTGTCTGAAATGGTTTTATTTTAATGACTCCATTTATTGAACAAAGGTATGTTGCTTCCTACCACAGCCATAGTACGTTTTCTTCAGCATTGTCATTCTTGGAAAGCCTACAAATTCAAGGCAAAGCCTTCTAATAAAAACTAAGGCGTTTGGGAAAATAATGACACAGCAATTCTGTGCCAGAAAGGAATGAACCAGGAGGATGATCAGAGACCTCTGTCACTTTTAAACTCCGGTAATGCTTTCATTTCTGAAACAGCCCCGCTTAGAAAAAAATTAAAATGCATTAATTGCTAACAAGGCTCTGACAGAGTGATGGCAGGTCCCGTAAGACATTTGCTGCTTTTGTGTTGTTTGTAAGCGGTGGGAGGTTTCGGAGGCAGCTGAGCCACCCTGCCAACTTGCTGCAGGGCTCCCCTGGCCCTCCCCGCCCCACGGCCCCCCAGCTCCGCCTGTGCTGACCTCCCAGGGAGCTCACCAAAATGGCAGGGACTTAGCCCGGAGAGGGAATAGTATTCTGGCTTGGCGAGCTGAACCAGCTCGGCGGGCAGGGAAGAGAGGGCAAGGTCTCCCTCTTCTGACAGCAGCAAGCGGGCGGCTGGGCCGGCCAGGACCTCACTCCGGTTCCCAGCTCACCAACTGGCCAGGTATCCCTGCCAAATCCTTGTTGAACAACATCATGACAAGCCCGTAGAATTCTTCTGAGGTTGAATACTGTAAATCGCAGTCTGATTTTTTTATTCAAAAGTGGGAAGCTCGATACTCAAATCCTTAAAAGATTAGAAGAAGGATCAAGAAAACTGAGAACACAAATTAAGGTTTTGTGCTTTTGACGAAGACCAACTCATAACAGGCAGGATAAACACGAAGAATGCAGTCTGGCTATAGCCAGCCCACACAGTCTTATGGAAATGTTGTCCAGAGTTAAGAGTTTTGTGTAGCTAAACTTGTTATGGTGGAGTAAGATGCGTCCAATTTATAACATGTCAGAAGGCTGCTCGATATTCACAGAATATTCTGGGTTGGAAGGGACTCACAAGGATCATCAAGTTCAGCTCTTAAGTGAATGGCCCATACTGGAGGCAAACACAAAATCTTGGCCTTACTAGCATCATGCTCTAATAAACTGAGCTAATGCTTCTTTGTTCAAATTTAAATTAGACATTTGCTTCTATTTTGAGTTATAGCACAAACCCTTGTGTTTCAGGTAAATCAAGTAACACCTAGCTGATTCAACAGACATTTGCTTGTATTGATTAATTGAACAAGTAAAGATGCTGAGACAAACCTAGAAAGACTGTTAAATTCCATTGCTTATTTTCAGAGGTCATTTTGGAAATCACAAGTAATATGGGCTATTCTGGGTTTCAGACTACACACAAAAAACAAACAGAGGCAAAGCACATGTTGAGTTGTGGTTTTAATTCTATTTTCATCATAGTTTATATAACTTAGGACTCCAGCAAGCAAACAAGCCAACCATTGAATCCAAAACTCAGCATAGATTTTGCATAGCTCAGCACAGAGAATTTACAATATCTGAATGGTATTCTTCAGTTAAATAAAAATAAAATTAGAAAATTAGTAGCTGGCTAAGAAAAAACCAAGCCTTTCTCACATTTGCCTATAGTTCAAAGAAATTTAATAGCTAAGGAGTGATATCATACTTTTTCACTCTTGCTGTAATCTGCACTGTAAATCAAAACAATCTCATAAAAGGTTAAATTATTAAGAACAGTGGGCCGATGGAAGTGTCATGCAACCAGGAAACCAGGATGACCATAAAAAGAAAATGAGGCTGCTGGTAACCATTATAATGTAAGGCTGAATCACAAATGCTAACACCAAAGACCTTTTTCTGTTCCACTTATAACCCTTGAGAGTTTTGTCTGTTGGGGTTTTTTTCCCTCTTTGAAGGCAGAAGTAGGCCTATAACCATCCCCGTTTCAATTTCTCTCTTCCAAGCTATGGTTTCTTACACTCTGTCATTGTCCGTGAGCTTAAACAGAGCACTGCATAAGCTGTATGCATCACATATCTGTCCCTAAGATGTAAAATCCTCTCCTGCGAGGGAACATTTTGGTGCAATCTAATGCAAATGCTGAGCCCAAGGGAAGAAGGGCCGATGAGGTATTTCACCAAAATGTTTCTGTAGACTTTAAAAAATCATTTACGACTACCAGTGGCAAAGATCGGTGACCACAGGAGCAAGTTCCTACACTGCTCGCTGTATTAGAGAATTAACTTCTAAATTAACCCAAAGCGGAGGAGCCGCCCTGGAGCTGGAGGCGGCCACGGCAGGCGCAGCAGCGCTTCCCCGCTCAGGGCAGGAGAGCTCCCGGGTGAGAGAGCGCGTGTCTCTACCGCGGCCACTTTCCCCCTCCGGCGCCCCGGGGCTGGGGGAGGCCGGGCCACCGCGCCCGGAGCCCCCGGCCCCGACACGGCTGCCCCACTCCGCACGATACCACCGTCTCCAGGGGAGCACCCCCTCCAACCCAGCCCCTCGGCGGCGGGTTTAACGCTAAACGCG
>JANPWX010000045.1:7673600-7768555 GCA_024734555.1 Trochalopteron elliotii
CTCGGCGGGGCTCGCCGCGGAAGTTCTCCGAGCCGCGTTGCCCGTCACGGCCCCTGACACGAGTGGGCTACCCAGGCGCTTCTCCTCCCGTCCTTCGTCCCGCAGCGCACTCGGTGTCATCTCGGTGTCGGTGTTGGGAGCGAAGCGGTCCCGGGGCTCGGCTGTGGAGCCCTTCCCGGGCGGCACCGCGTGGGGCGAGCTCGTTTTGGAGGAATGGGAATTTCTCCCTCCATTCCCGCGGGAGAGGAGCGCGCGGCGGGCTGGGCGCTGGCGGGGCGCTCCGGTTTTCTGGCCCGTCAAAATTACGGAGTGGTAAGGAACAAAAACTCTTAGCCAGGTGTTTAAATACCGGAGAGGCGATTTGCAAGTGAAATTAATCGGCAGTTAACCAGTTAATAAATGGATAATGCCTATTCATCCTTCTGCTGACTTTACAGAGTGGTTTTCACGTCTGCCTGTCAACTAACCAGGCTTGACTGATCGAAATGTAAACCTAGCCAGGTTATTACCTTTGTCCACTAAAATCTGACCTGCACTTGCTGTCATTGTGCATCAGTGCTGGTCATCATTCAGATAGTTACAGGTGAGATTCATACATTTTTACAAACTGACATGAAGGCAGGAAAATACATAAGATTAACCATGGCTTAAATATTTATGGAAGATACTGTGAAGTGCTTAACTGCATGATTAATGTTTTAAGCAGGTGATCACTGAGGGGGAAGTTTTATGCCTTCGGTAGCTACAATTTTACTGTAGATAGGGGAAGAGGAGAGAGTTCTCCTGGCAAGGTTGGCCTGGCTGCTCAGCAGGGCCACTCTGCTGCCTGGGACCCATCCTGCTTGGTCCTGTGGCCAGGGACCAGGGATTTGTCTGCTGCCCTCTCTCAGGGCACAGCATCATGATGAAGTGACCCATCCTTACAGTGTCAGTGTGTGCATGAGTTGTTCGCGCATGCGGTACGTGCAGCTGCTTGCTGTCATTGCTTATCTCCTTTGTGGTCTTGGATGTTCAGTTGGATCAGAATGGAGCCATTGCATTAATAAGGTGCAGCTATCTAGAAATAACCCATTTCGCTTTGTTGCCCACTGAAGTGGCGGCATTTAATATGCCCTGGTTGCTATCTTACCTTTTTTCTAAGTGTTGTCCAAGGCACACGTATAACAACAGAAGGGCTACTCCATGAGGGCTCTATGCATGCATACTATGCAGCTTTGCATAAAACAAATCAAGAAAAAGATTTTTTTCTAGAATTTAGATAAGTGATTTTTCATATGAAGGAAATGTGTTGTATGAATTTTTCCTTCTTCTGTAGAGGATACTCTGATAAACTTTGGAAAAATCAAAGCCTTGACTGTAGCCTGCTCAAAAGGTTTTGGTACAAATGAACACTCTAGAACAATTTGTTCTACCATTGATTAACAGCTTGTGTTTCTGAAGTTGGAGACCTCAATGAGGACCTGAGCAGCCCTGTGGTGTGGTGGTCAAACCCGTGTGTCTTGAAAAGCCAAAAAACCCTCAATTACGAGTAATGCACTTCACTGTGAAACTTGGCCTGAGTGCAGACTGGAGAACTGGCCTCTCTGTGATATGATAAGAGCAGAGCTTAATCATGCTACTATATCAATGTATGTCCTGTTGGCATGTTGACATCCCTCCCTGGGGAAGGGGGATGAGGCCACAGCTAGCTAGGCAGGCATCCTGCCTCCAGTGTTTAATACCATGGGCCAACATGAGCATAAATAAACCACAGCATGACTAACCTCTCTACCTAACATTGACTCATGTTGTATTTCGATAGACTGAAAACCTCTCCATGCCTAAGCCATTTCATTTTCTCAACCTACATGTTACTGACGATGACCTGCCTATTGAGAATCCTCCAGTATTCATTTCAGACCATAAAGCAAGTCCATGTTTTAGGTTTGTTTTGCTTTTGGGTACTGCTCAACTAGCCTAGATAGAAAAAAGGAATTCCTAGATTTTAAACTCAAAACTCTGTTGCTTCTTTTCTTCTGGCCATTTTAATTCTTCGAGTGGTACAGTGAGACTTGCTATTATAAACTGGGCTCATAATGGCGTCTGGCAGGGAGTGTGAGAAAAGTATAAGAAGAGCAGTTCTGTAGGTTTCCTAAAGCAGTAAGTTAATATCTTGCTGTGAATATTTTAATTTTTGTTGTTGTTGTTGTTTGTTTTTATTTTTTTCAAGTGGGGGATATGTCACCTAAAAACTTACTCAGCCAAGTGTTTGAGAAGGCCCTTCTCTCCCTTTGCTAATACTCTAATGGGACTGTATAAAAAAGAAGGGCCCTGCGTTGTACCTCCTTACTATGTTTCATAATAACTGAGATAAGGCAGTTTCATTTCAGCTTCCTTAGAAATATGTGTTTGTTTTTTTGGTTTTTTTTTTTTTTTTTTTGATTTTGCTTTTTTTTAAAGCAAACAGCATTTGACAGACGCAAAATAATGGTTGGTGTGGAAATTTGTTTCCTCCCCTTGCATTCTTTTGAGAGCTGCATATTTCCAGTGAAAAATTATCATCAGAATTACAACTTTTCCTGTCCCTAAAATTAACGGATCCTTTTGCCTGCCCTCCACCTGAGAGAAGTAGGCAAAAGCATCTTCAAGTGCAGGTATGAATTGAATTCTGCCTGGAGTAGCTGCCACACCCGTGGTTATTTACGTAAGGTGAGGAGCACAAGTGATCACACTGACTTCCATGGCACGGCTTACAAGGGTAGAGTTACAGTGTGTGTAAGTGGGGAGGGAGTGAGGGGGTTGCATTCAAAACTAAAGAAAAAGGAAGGCAGCAAATTTCATACAGTTTGCTGTATGTGAAGTTATAAAACCTCTTCTTAACTTGTCCATCTCTGAGAAACCTATTACTGTAATCAGTTGCAGGGCTGTGAGGGGAAATCGGACCTTCTAAGATAAAGACAAAAATAGCACATTCAAATATATTTTAAGAAAGGCAACTCTTCCTTCAAAGAGTAGGTCTGAACCTGGTTCAAAGAAATGAGAACAGTAGCAACAATTTTATTGGGTTGTTTTTTTTGTCTTTAACACCTCTTTGCTTGAAACCACTGAAATTACTTCTGAGCAGCATGCGTTTAGGCACCAAGTTAACTTATGGAGCTTTTGGGAGTATCTCCTGTTAGATCTGAAATGCCAAGAATGGGCACTTCAGATTCTTGCACCATCATCTCCTTGCTGTGCCCCTGCATGTGGCACATTCCAGGCTGGCCAGGAGGAGAAAGTGGGTGACATAGTTGGCCAGTAAGTCATATTGACACTGGTTCTTGTTGGATGTTGGTTTCTGTGGGCAGAAGGAATAGGGTTTTTGATAGCAGTTGCTTTTCTCTCTTTCTGGCTTGCCTGTGTCACTCCATGATGGTGGGGATGTGGGCTCACCTGAACCTGCTCAAAACAGCAGCAGAAAAAAAACCCAAACCATTGATTCGTGTGGGGAAAAACTGGAAAATGTGCTCAGGTTACAACCTGCTGCCACAGAAACTTGAAGGAAAATACATCATTTATGTTACTTTCTTCTTGAGAGGATAATGGTTTGGGGAACCCAGGACATGCTCTTAAATATATGCCCTATTACTGTGTAATAGTGTTTGATTATTTTTTTTTTAAAGTTTAAACTCTTTGCATTAGAGTGGGGGTGTTGCAGGGTTTTGGAGTAGTCCTGTAGTTAGGTATATTTTGAGGTTCTGAGTGAAATCAGTCTTGTGGTTTCAGCTTACTCTGTAACAAAGAGTAATGCGTCGCACACAAACAGCCCACCTAAGTTTTCATAATTGACTGATGATTTGCTCTGGAAAGACCCAAAATCCTGATATGAGGCAGATTGAAAAGGTAGTTGTTTTTTTTTTTTTTTTTTTTTTTTTAGTTTTCTTTTTAAGTTTGTCATTCTCCAATCTACAGTTTAAATTTTGTTAGAATTTCAGATGAATCGCTTCTCTTCGGCGTCCCCTCCACTGCTCAGGTGGGCTGTCACCCCTTCCCAGGCACACGGTGACAATGCCAAGTTTCCATACCCTGCCAATGTCTAAAGCAGCCATCCTGAGTCTTGCCACAAATTTTCTCCTGTCTGTTTAGTTCAGCAAGAAAATGGTTTCTGTCTTTCCCCTCCCTCCCCGTATCAACTGCTCATGGTAAGATTTTTTTATAGAGCCCACATTGTGATATGTCCTTGAATTGCAGAGCTGCAAGGTTTTGTTTTCATTTGCCATTTTTTCTCTTCATGTTTAAAGTTCATTGCAACTGTAGCAAAGCAGGATTGTTGTAGATGGTCTTTTTTGATTCCTTTCTCCCCCCTACCCCCCACCTTGTCAAAAATCTCATATTCAGTAAAAGGAAAAACTCAGACTTGGGTACTAAAACTTACTCCAGCTAACTCTGGAGTGTTAAGACTCCAAAAATACGGATTGGGGAAGGATTGCCCCAGCAAGACAGGTAGGTGTAAGTTAAATGTTAAATTATCAGCACCTCCATTTTAGAAGATCCCTGATGGTGAGGTTTTTGTTCACGCCATCTGGCTAGAACAAGGCTTACCAGGACTCTTAAAGGACAGGGGCCATTTGAGGTGCAGAATTTATATCAGGTAGTTTCTTTTTAAGTTAATGTCAAATCCTAAATAATTTCAGCGTCAGACTGTGTAAAAAAAGTATCCAACCCTGTGAAGCAAGTTTAAAATTTGAGAATGGCTGAAGTTCTATGTCTTTAAAAAAAATAAAATAATTTTTGTCTTGGTTCTACACTCCCTCCTCTCTTCTTCTCCCCCCTCCTCCTCCCTGCCCCCCCGTCAATATTCATTGATGGGGAAGTTTCATTTCCTTTATTTATATATTTTTAGTGTATGTGTGTTTGGGGGGGCATGAGGGTGGATAGGAAGGAAGTCTGTGTTCTAGTTTTTATATTTAAAACTAAAAAATAGCTAATGCTGGTGTGTTTAGAAATGGTTTTAAATACATTCCCCCCCGTAAACCAAAAATTCTGGTGATGAATAGTGAATATTATTAGGGCATTGAGGGGTTTTGCAACACTTTTGTGTGGATGAGGGTCCTGTCTGAGTTCCAGTTGTACTAGCAGGAAAATGTTTTTCCCAGTACTGTCATGTTTCACATGCCGAATCAGAACTAGAAGTGCATTTTCCTGGAAGGATCTCTATTTACACTTGGAGGGTTATGCCAATTACAGCTACATTAGGCTTTTTTTTTTTATTTTTAATTCCACGCTTGACCTACATAGTAACTTCTTTCATTTTCTTAACAGAACACCCACTACAATCCTGGAATGTCAGTAAGATAAACCTGCTGTCCTGTGGCTCTAATACATATAGGTGTTCTTGCAAGAGCATGATCTTAAGTGGGTCCTCGTGAAATGAATGCTGCTAGAGCTTTGCATAACTTGAAATAGCCCTCTGTTCTCCAGGCAGAATTGAATACAGTTTATTGGGGAGCAGGAAATATGTTATGAAGTATGTTGTCCATATGTAATAATATTTTTTTCCTCAAAATAGATCCCATGTACTTTAATTCTGAATACAATTTTTGAATACTACAGGTTAGGAAATACTGCATTGCAAATCTGTGCAAGTTCAGAGACATAAGATGAAGTGATTTAAGACACGTTTTGATCAGAGATTAAAAGTTATTTACTCTTTTGGACAGTGCAGCAGTTCATGAAGGAGGAGGAGGTAAATGGGGTTTCTTTGGCAAGTGTCTGTAGGTGCTGGGTGTTGGGGCAGGAGTGCAGCTGGCATTGCTGCTTCCTGGACTTGTACCACCAGTACTTAATTCTGCTGCTACCTTGCTGTCTCTTTCTGCTGGTGGAGGCGATGTCATAGTGGAAGATCTTGTTTGTACCAGAAAAAGACAGCCCTGGCCAGTAAATAATGCTGTTGGGGTTTTTTTTGTAAGCAGATTTGCTACGTATTTGCTCTTCCTGTGATGTTAAAATTAGCATTGTTAGCAACAGTAGCAGTGTATTAAATAAAAAAATGGATGCTGACCAGACTGTACATGGTTCACAAGTATGAATATTTGGAAGACCCTACATAGCTAAACTGAACTTTCTTCTTCCTAAAATGTAGGCTGCCAAAGCCCTGAAATATTTAGATAGCCTAAACTTATTGACTTAAAGTTTTGTAAACATCATGTCAGTTGCTTCTTTTTTGGTCTGCCACTTTTATATTTTGTTTTATCCTGAGCTTGGAAGCTGGACTTACCTTGCAGAGAGCTGGTGGTGTTTGAGTTGGCCCCTTGCTGCTCTCAGCAAGCAGAGGGCTTCATGTTGCACTCTTTTGAGGGGGTGAAAGCATCTTCAGTGTCTCTTAGGCCACAGTGGGCCTTGAAATGACCCTGAGCTCTGTGGCCATTACCAAAGCTGGGCTGGAGACTGTAGTCACCTGAAGAACCAGTACACGCCACATATAGCTCAATGCTGAATGCAGCAGTTTTGTTGCTGCTTGTGCCCCTAGTATATTTGGAGGGAAATGTGTGGAAGTAGTTCAGATGTTAACTCACTGGAATTATTTTGGTTTTTTTTTTTTGTTACCTTTCAAAAGCTTATATTCATGTTGCAGGGGAATCCTTATGTATCTTGATGAAACAGAAGAAATGGTTAATGTTCAGCCACACTGAGTGGTGCAGCTTTGCAGTAGCACTGACGCTTTGGCTTGCCATGCAGTTCAAATTCAAGCAAAGGTCTCCCATGTGGTTGCTTGCATGTGTCCTCCTATCTCTGTTTTGTATCTGTAATTTCAGTGTATGCTTCCAGAATGATTTTTTTATTCATTTCCAATCATTCTTCAAAGATAACTGGCAAAAACCATCAGGCTGGTTGTGATTTTACAGCAGTAGAAGGTAGACAACTTTGATCTTGTTAAATTAATTTTCTTCATGTGTGGGCTGAGTGTGTAGTGAGCTGATTTAGTTTTTATTGATCACTGTAAAAACGTGAATTCAGCATCAGAGCAATGATAATAAACAAGTACTTGCAGTGATATTCTAATGAGTTCCTGGCAAAAATAAGGCGGAAAACCATCTCAGAGATTGACGTACTGTAGCAGTGAGATGCTGAACCAGGATACTTTATTTGAAAGGGTTGAATAAAGCCGTTTGAAGTTCTAACTCTCTCTGGCAACACACTTGCTGCGAGCAGGAGCATGCCAAATGGGGCAAGATGCAGGTTTTTCATGGAGACATTTGAGTGTCAGAAGTGGCATTCTTGCCTCTGTCTGGAAGGGCTTTCACCCTCCTGATGACACTGAGGTAAGACAGGTTATAGGAACCAAGTATCTGCTTTGTTAGGAGGTGTCTCTGAGCACAAGCAATGAAGCACTGTTGACCTTTCCGTCCCCATCTGCAGGAATGCCCTGCAAGCCATTGCCATGTGTTTCAATAAGTCTGCATGGCGAAGTATCAGGTACCGAGCGGGGGAGTGGAGAGAGCTTTCTAAATTAGCAGGCAATTTATGTCTGGAGAAGTGAGATTCATATTCATAACTACGTTAAACACTTATTTCTGAATATGGTAGGAGCATATCTCCATTTAAGATGGCGGTAATTCCTCTAAGCCAAAATATTTGCAGAAGTATGGGCAGGCAAATTCTCTCTTATTCTTCCATTGATGTTGTGCTTCCAAGACTTGAAGAGGCTTCTCAGTTGTGATGGTGAACAGTGATTCTCTGTATTTCTTTTTTGTCAGTTAAGCTTGTTTTATGCTGTCAGAGTTCAGTAAATTGGTATGTGAGCAATATGGATCACAATGAAAAAGTATTGCTGCTGTCTATATGAGTTTGATAAAATTAGAAAATGAGAGGCAAAATTTTTCTTAAGTGAGGAAAAGAGGGGTTTTTTAGGACTGAAATTTTGAAAGAGATGGTTTATAATGAACTTTAATACTTCTCTAAAGTTGCTGCTATTATAATGAAAGAGCATGAATAAGAGAATATGCCTTGCAGGTAAAACGAAAAAAGATTTCACCGTTTATATACTTGAAAACCAAAGATGCATTGCAGAGGATGAATTTTACTGTTCCTATATTGCTTGTAGTAAAAAGTTAGTCTTTGAAGTTGAAAACAGCTTTAGATTTAAAGAAATAATATACCTGAAAAGGGAGGTACACAGAAAAAAAGACATTGGATTAAGTACTGTTTTGTTAATGAAAAGAGTGTAAGTTAAGCCAAATGTGGTTGCCTGCATAGTAAGGTACTGCTTAACATGAGTGGGAATGATAAAATAAAGTCTTAGTAGACTTTTATTTCAACGATTTCCAACTTTCAGAAGTTTTAATCTGGACGTTGCATGCACATACATAAACGATAGACTAATACCACAGAATTACTCTAATTTGTGAAAGGAGCTGTACTTTGATGCTGGAAGTCTGTCAGCATACGATCTCTAGGCTAACTACTTGATCGTTAGTTAAAGTAGGGGTTCATTAAAATAACATGGGCTCATCTGGTTTTAAAGGCCACCTCTCAGCCAGTAGGCGATGTTCCAAAAACAGTAAGGTTGCAGTGCAGACATTGTATGGTGGTGGCACACAGATTACTACATAAAGCTGGCTGGTGGGAAGGCTTCCGTCAGATTGCGTGCTCAGTATTGGACCAGATTTTCCAATTTTTAGTCATCTGTAGCAAGGCCTGCTCTTATTGTAGTTGTTTGAACTACCTGTGTGACTGTTTGAAAGAAGGTCATATGCAGGTGGGTCTGCATATGACTGCAGCTCCTTGCTGTAATTATTTTACTCTGTAATAATTGTATTCTTCTAGTTGAAGTATCATAATTACAAAGTGGATGATGGGCTTCAGTTGTAAGGAAAGTCCTTACCTTTGAGCCCCATGCTATCCTTAGCATAAACAGCTTTATTTTGGGTTTTTTTTTCAGGTGGAACTTTTACTTTCATGTTATTTCTGGAAAATCCATACTGCTAATTATGTAAATTGCAAGAAACGAAAAAAGAGAACAAAAGAGTGGGGCATCTTATTTTAGGATTTGCAAATGCAAAGTCATATGTGGCCATTACAGCTATCTAGAATATGTACCTGCATTGTTCTGATACTGTTTTTGTTACCAGTAAAACTTAAACTGGGCATTTCTCGGAGGCTTTGTACATTGTTACATATTTGCCAAATGTGGGAACCGGGAAGTTTTTCCAGGAGCAGGGTCAGCTTGTGCCCCCTGGAGAGTCCCTCCCTGCAGGGCTCCTTCCTTGCATACACAGAAGCTCCTTGCTGAAAGAAAATGTAGGGCTTTCTTTTTTTGGTCTGTTTGTTTTTATGCTGTTGTGTAGGCAAGCATGCGTTTTCTTAGGGCAATCCTCTACAAGAGCAGCAAGTTTTTGTACCTGCACCTTTTGCCTGCTCAGGCAGTAAGAAGTGCTCCTTGAACGGAGGAAAGGCAGATTTCAGACCTGCCTGCCGATCAGAGGGAGAGGAGAATGGGAGAAGTGGTGTTTGAGTGAATGAACAAACTTTCAAGCTGACTCAGTGATACACGTACAGGGTACGCTGTAAGGATTAGTCACCAACTTACGGTAAATCTGTGTGGTGCTTGGTGGGATGTGTCTCCGTGGAGCTGCACTTAGCAATCTTTGTAGACTGAGAATGCAGGTAAATGTTATTTCCACAGTATTTTCCCAGTGAACAACAACAACAAAACACGGTGAAACTCAAAGGCTTGTAAATTACTAAGCTAAAGGCAAAAAGAATCTTTTGGCTATCTCATGGTGCTGCTATCTTCATCTGTGAAACTAGTAGGAAAATGAATAAATTATGCAACAACCTTTTTTTTACTATTTAGAAACTTGTGCTTACATGTTATTAGTACTGTTCTACCTTGTTCTGTGCAGGTTGGTTTTATCTCGGGTTGTTTTTCTTTAAGTAGGTAGGTTTCAAGCTGCATTTGTGTAAAACACCAATTTACATGATGGCAACAGAATAACAATTACAGGGAAGGATATTCATCTGTTGAAAACAGTATTTTCATTTGCAAAACAGAAATTTCAGGAAAATTACCTTCCAGGTTGAATTTTCTTATAAATGTTCTCAAGTTCTGAAATTATTTACTGGCATAATAGGTAAGCACATCACTTACAGCAGACCTGCTATTAAGAAGTTACTTTTTTTTGGGGGGGGGGGATAGTGGGGGGTTTAATTAAAAAAAAGCTATTATTTTTAAAAATGGTAAAATTATTCTGCAGCATTTCCTGAGTTACCCAAATTTAGTAAGTTTCTTTTTTTTTCGTACTTTCAGATTGTTCTTTCAGCAGTTTTTTCTGTTTGGCTGAAGTTTTGTTTGTTTGTTTGTTTGTTCTTTTTTCTTTTCTTTTTTTTTGGTTAATTTAGCTGAGCTTCTTTCATAATTCTGAGATGCCCTGTCTCTCTCATCTTCTGACCTGTTTTGCTTGGCTTGTTTAATCTGTCCTTAGAGAATAGTTTATTTCAGCCATAATCGTACCAAAAAGTCCTTTAGAGCTGTTACAGCAAGGGTTTTTTTATATATATACTTTGTTTAAAATTACTTCCTCCAAAATAAAGCATCCAAACCAAATATCTTGTTGAAGAGTGAGAACCAGACTGTGCTGGCACTGCTGGGTGGGACAGTGCTGAGGGTGCGTGCCTGTACAAGTGGTTTGGCTCACTGCTCTCCCAGCGAGCTGATCGTGTCAAAGGCTTTGAGTCCTGTGGAGACCAGGAGCCAAGGCTGAAAGTGTTATTAAGTTTTGGGGTTATCTTACACTCTTTATTTGAAATGGAAGCCAAGCAATTTACGTATCTCTGTATCTTGGATCTGAAATAAAAAAGATTTTTTTTTTTTTTTTCACTAGCCTATGTGTGGAAATGACATCACAGCTTACATCAGCCATGCTAAATTCAGAGGTTTTTTTCTCCTCCCTGTTGGGTTATTAACTGAGCATTAGCTCTGTGCCGTGAGTCTTCCTTTGCTGACTGTGGCACATTGATAACTTCATCATAAATGTTCTGAATTTTGTGCAATGAGGAGAAATGAAGATCTGCTGTAAAGCCTTTTGAAACTGGTGGGAATGTAGCTCATTTCCTTGCTGTGCATGCAGCCAGACTGGGTGGCCCCCTAATGCTGCGTTGTTCTCAGGATCCCTGCTGCAGCAGAAGCAACCAAAGGACGGCACTGTGCCTTTTGGCACTTCTGGTGACCAGGTCAGGAGTTTGCTGTGGCACTTTGTTGGGTAGCTTATGTCCCCATAGCCCTGCAGGTCAAAACCTGCCCTTGTGAGACTGAGTGGGTTTTGAACTAAAGCTTTCAGGTTGAATGTGGCTGAACGTCCCATGTGCAAAGCTGAGCTCCTTGTCAGGGAGTAGAGAGCTCCTCATCTCTACCAGAAATCTCCAGGTTTTGGAGCTGCCCTTCTGGGGTTGATGTAGGGCTACAGCTGTGGCAAAGTGTGAAATGGAGGCACAGGGGTTTCCTGTGAGAGCCTGAGGACCTGGGAGTAGGGAAACAGAAATCAAATTAAAGTTGACATTTTGAAAAGTTGATTGCTGTGGTTTTTAATCATAAAGCAATTTTTAAAGTAAGTCACTTCTCAGAGGAAAAATAAATACATTAAGAAAAGGGAGAAATGTGATGTTGAATTTTATGCATTTGTGTGCAGCAGACTTGGTAGGAAGCTGGTGGTGGTACCAATGTGCACAGAGACAAAACAAAAGGTTAACCATTGTTCTTACTCTCCTAGATTTCCCGCCATAATGTCCTATATCTTTACTGTTTTGGGAGGGCTGAGGCTATGGGGATGGGACTCATCCCAAAAACTTTAAAAAAAACCCCAAAACCTCAGCAAAACAAACTCACCTGACACTTGAATGGATGTGAAGAGATTTCCCTTCTTGTTGTGTGTCTCCATCAGCAGCCCTCTGCCCTGGGAGAAAGGCAAGGGGGCCCCCAGGTACCTCCAGCAGGAAGACTTGCAGGAACAGCTTTGGATTGGGCTCATTGCCTGGGAAAGTTACCGATATCCATTCGCACGTATTTTTTATGTCTCTTTTTCTGCCGTAGTCAAGAGCAAAGGGATGCAGGGGCAAGGGCTGAGGGATGTGCTGGAGGTGCACATGTTGGTGTAACCCCATGTGTTTGAGTGGTCAGTGCTTGCACACACCATGGAGCTGGTGCAATTACTTGTCTCTTTTAGAGCTTGTGAGGAGCACTTCATTGCTGCAGTTATTTGTATAGCCATATGCTATTTTTTTTTCTTACATATGTTCTTTGATAATTGTCAGTAGCAGGTGCCTGTGAGCCAAGGCAGAGCGGTATTTAAAAATCAGATGCTTAATGGGATTAAAGAATTGTGTGAGTTAAGCACCAGCAAAAAGGCCAGGTTGAAAGCACTGGCCTCTGAAGGTCATGTTCCTCACAGAGCAGCAGCATGGTTGGTAGCAGTGCTGGTCTTTTGGCTCCACCATCCACTTGTAGAGATGTGACCTTCAAGAAGTATTCAGGAGGTCTAGTTTTGGGTCTTTATGTGTGGTTTGGCTAAATCAGGGAATACACAAAGTCCCTTCTGATGCATGTACCAGTGCCCAGAAACAGAGCTGGATGTGTGTTGCATCCCTGCTTGGTGACTTGGGTGGTATGGGGCTGGTTGGAGATGTGACATGAAATCTCTAGTCCAGCAGACTCCCTCTCTTTGACCCTGCCTTTCCCCCTGTGTTTGTCAAGCATCCCGAGCTGTTCAGGTTGCATAGTTGGTTGCTGTTACATTGCATGTTTGTGCATTGGGTCCCCATGGATCATTGCTGTGATAGTAATTGCTGATGTTGCATCTCCTTCCATCATCTGAGAAACAGCCACCAAGAGGAGGATCTGGGAAGACATATAGTTGCTCTGGACTTGGAATGATGCAGATGTGTCTGCTGAAAATCATTTGGGGGTATTGCATGACCAGAATCCCCCAGTTTCCATGATATTACTGTCACATAATTTTCACATCTCCACAAATAGCTCTCTGAATTATCACTCCTTCTGTGTTTCAGTTGGGGGGAACTTAGAGCTGGGTGTAGCAGATGTCTAGGTGACCAACAAGTCAGAAGTATCTTGTGTTTCAAAGTGCCAGGAAAGACATAATACCCCTAACATTCTTTTGTGGGGGGGTTGTTGGTTTGGGTTTTTTTTTTCCTTCATTTCTGGTAAAGAACTAGTAAAATATAGAGCACATATGGAAATGGCAGACGTTGTTGGTTTTTTGATTTTTTTTGTTGTCCTTGTTTCTAAAATTAAGCACACAGGAGTTTGTGAGATCTTGCAAAGAATTTAAATCATATTGCACAGTCATGTGTTCAAGGAATCTTTTTAATCTAGTCACATATATAGTGAACAGATCCAGATTTTAAAAAATACATTGCAGTAAGAAGAGAGAAACCAAACGGGATAAAGACAAAAGGCTGCTAAATATTTTTTACTGTAATTAACTAGTTTAGTTTGCTGCCAGTATTCTGTTTCCTTTTTGTTTGGTTGTCCTTCATGTTCTTCCTATGTAAGAAAGAAACCTGTGGTATGAGCTGTTCTGCTTATCCCTTGCATAATGTTGGCAACTGAGAACTGGATCACACGACTTAAAGTAGGTCTGTCTCTGTGTCAGAAAACTGACAGTTTCTCCTTCCTGTGGGTGGGCATCCATGCACAAGGGTAGTAAATTTTTATTCTGCCATGGTGTGTTTCTGTAGTATGTTTCTAAGCTGGATTGTAGGAGGAGGAGTGATCTTGCAGCTTGACCACAAGTGCACTTGGCAGTGCTTGCATGGGCAGAGCTGGTTGCGGAATTTGGGTCAGCAGGACAGTATCCTGGTGAGCTGTCTGGCACGGGACCCTCTGTGTTAACTTACCCCAATTCTTGCTACATACACCGTAAAACTCTCTTAGATGTTTTTCCTGCTGCATCTGCAGGATGTCGAGCTTGGACTACTCCAAAAGCTTTGAAATAATTTTGATGGCATGTCCTGCACCACTTCAGAGCACGAGTGACTCAAGTCAGACTAAACCTGAAGTCAAGTTTAGGCTTTGTAACTGAAAGAGATGTAGAGCACATGATACAACTGTACGTGACACTGTTTTACTTGTTCCTCACGGTAAATTTAATGAGGAAGTCTTAGCAGATACATATATATGCACACATGCACAAGGCAGGTCTGAAAGTAGTGAATACAGGCATATATGCATTGTGTTTTAATTGTTTTTTCTTGGGGGTTTTGTTATTGTTGTCCCTTTCAGAACTGTGAACCTGTAATTTTTCGTGTGCTGTTCTTGGGCCCTCTCTGCCAGAGAGGCTCAATCCATCATGTTAAAAGAAATCAATAAAAAGTCTAGAGGTTTATTTATAAAGTAGAGCATAGAGAGAGGGTGCAAAAATTCCATTAATATGGCAGTTTAGCACTAGCGACATCTCTTTGGGATTAAACTCCAATATTTTAAACTATTAAAATTGTTACAAGAGTGCTTTTAAAGTACCACAAATCACAGTAAAGCTTTCTAGTTGAAACTTGCCTTTATATAGTGCACTTTAGAATTTAGCTTATATATGTTTTTGGAGTGTCTGATGCTGCCCTCAAACACCATTTTAGCATCCATTTTAGAGCTTTATTGTAGTTAATAATCTTACAGGTTTATCCTCAAGGGAAAATACGTGAATGTAAGAAGTCAGAATTTATTTTCCTTCAGAAATATGAGTGTATGTATGTCTTTGTGCAGATGCAACTCTGAACAAATTAATTATTTCTGAGAAGTCTGTAGGCTTCTAACGTAATTCATCAGGATTGCCTGGCTTGGCACATGCTGCTTGGTTACAGAAACTTATAAATTCCACCAGCTGTGGGCTATTTTATGACATAGCAGTTTTCACCAGTGATGTGATGGTCATCTACTCTGTGTTTTCTATCCAAAGAAATAAATGTGTCCATGTGCTCATAAATAAGATGCTGGAAAGTTTATGGGATAGTGTCTGTGCTGAACCTCTCAAATATCAGAAACCGTGTGTCTGAAGTGTAAGCTTTGACTCCACTGAGCATATTTTTGAATTTTTTTTAATAGCTGAAGAAGATTGATCTTGAAACCATTGAATTTAAAATGCAAATGACACTGTGTAGTTTTGTGTTGTACCATCTTCTGTCCTGGGATAAAATTGTTTCTAGTGGAAATGCCCTTTATTTACTTCCAAAAAACCCAGAAAAAAATGTCAAACTCTTATTTGGGCCAAAAGTATGCTTCTCCTTCTCCAGGAGACAGTGCAGGCTGTTGGAGAGCGTGGCTCTTGGTAGGGGCCGTGGGAGCAGGCTACATAAATGAACATGGCAAAAGGCAAATGAGAAACTCCACCTCGCCAAACATTTGCGTGTGGTAAAAATATGCACCCTGTCACACAGTCATGTCCATACATCCAACTCCATAACCCAGCTCTTTGTTTCTGCATTATTCACCAATTTTTGCTTTTCTTACTGACCCATAGCCTAGTTCTAGCTTACTTCTTGCTGTTGATTTTGAACATTTTCCTCTTTCCTTGCTGTGTGGAGTAAAGTAATGATCCCAGCAAGCTTAAAACCAACAAAGCTATTAACACTGCCCTTTCACTGTTAATTAACATCTGAAGTTTCAGAAAAAGGACTCTAACCTGTGCAGTTTCTGTGTGGTGGAGATGCTAAAGGGAAACCACTAAAGCTTGCTTTTCTAAGCACAGACAGCTAAAATCTTTTCTGTGAGGTGCTTCTCAGTGTGGTAAAGGAAAGCCTCTAGTTGTGTTATACAGCCCTGAGCAGAAGTGATAATTAGCATCTCTGCTTTAAAAAAAAAAATAAGCAAGTGATATTAATGAGGATAAAACAGAAGAGCATCATTCAGGAAAATGGAGTTTCCTATGAAGTCTGAAGCCAGCAGCCCATTGAAACTGGGATTGCAGGTGGGTTAGTTAGGTTTGGCCAAATTGTGTTTGCTGCCAGCTAAGGTTGGTATCCCAACTCTGCTCTTCTGCTGGGGGGGGCTCCTCGTCCTTCCTCTTCCTCCCCTTGGGCTTGCTCAGGCACGTTGGCTCCCTCACCTCTTGGTGAGGGCAGTGCCAGTGTGCCCAGACCTGCGCCGAACACTGTGATGTAAGGAGGGGAGTCTAGTGAGACATATGGGAAGAAGCAAGTGAGAGAAGGCAGCACAGCCCAAAGTGTTAAGCTGCAGCCTTTGAAAGGCATTTGTGAGGTCAGGGTGCTGCAGTGGTGTGGAGGCCACCTGAGATCATTTAGGAAGTATGATGTCCTTGAAGAGAAACGAGGGTCTTCTCCTCTGACTGTGCCGTGCTCACAGAGCTGTTGTGGCTCTGATTCCCTGGCTATGTCCCTGTAGGCAGAGCAGTTGAACATCAAGCTTTGAACATTCTGTCGTTCAGGCCACTAGTTTCCATTTCTCCCCCTTCCCTGCAGTGGTGGAGATGTCCTCAGTCTAGCAGGATGTTTGTCTCCTTGCCTGCAACACTGACCTTTTGCAGATGGTAGTAAAGAAATCCTGATGGAGGGTAGGTACTTGTGGGTGCCATCCTTGAGAATGGGCCTGCAAGATGGATGCTGAGCTGGCTGTGAGCAGGTGGCACACACTTTGTGTAACAGGTTAAATCTGTTGGATTGGATTGCTTCTACTTCTAAAATTTCCTTGGGAAGAGCACTGCTTTTAGCCAACTGCTTCTGGGGCGAGTCTGGTCATACACTGGCATTTGGGTCATAGTCTTTTTGCTGGGGTTGGGGTGTCAGCCAGCTCCTAAAGAAAGCCCCCAGTCTGCCTAGGAATATTTTCCTGTTAGAGCAATTTGGGGCACGGTGGTGCCCTACTTTCCCCAGTGAGGGGGTGGGGGAGGGGGGCGGTGTGAAGCCATTTTTGTGGGTTTGCCCTAGTGAGGAGGTGTTGTGTTTTAGGATGTTGTGATGACCTTGCTGAGTCAAACAGCTGCTGGTGACTGGAAAGGATTGTCCTCCTGCAAGTGTGATCTTTTAGAAGTTTGAGGTCTGATTGTCGTAAGAGCAGCTCTCTTGAGACACTTAAGTCACTATTTAACCAAACTGGCAAAACCACGTGCCTTTGGCTTCAAGGAGTTTTCCCCACCAAGTCTGTTGATCTTATCCTTTCTCAAGATGGTGTGGGAATACCTGCACTGGCCCTCCCCTGTGCTTGGGGTTGAGCCCACAGTAAGCGAGGGAGGGCTCTCTCAGCTTTTCTATTGCTTATGGCAGAAGGGAGGAAGTGGTAGATACCAATCTTGCCCTCTCACACAGCCTTCCACATGCATCTTGCTGGTGGCCACCCAAACTGTCCCCCAGAGATGCTGCCCTACCATGACTAATTTCCTGGCTTTTAATTTGAAAATGCAGTTATCAAAGTTGTGCCAAGTTCCAGCATTTCTTGTATATGAAAACCTAGAAAGCATCTTCCTTCTGGGCAGAGGTGTTGGAGATCTGTTGGGTATTTCTGGTCATTGGAAGACAGGAAGGGGTTTAGTCAGTATTGAGGATTTGAGTAATTTAATTGGTGTACCTTGATTTCAAAATCAAGACTAAGTGCATTGGAAGTAGTAGAATTCTGTCAGGTACAAAGACTAATCAAGGCTGTGATTGTTAAAGATTTATACTGTTACTTGTAATGGCATAAAAGCTGAATATGATTGGTGAGATAATCAACCTATGTGATAAACAGGTTATCTATCTTTCTTCTGTTGTTTATACAAACATTTTTGTTTGTAGTATTTTGTGGACAGCAGTATTTAATGACCATGCATGTTAGACATAACTGTTAGTTAAACTTCCTTGGGAAATATTTTAACGAATAGATGTACAAACATTTGAATCTAGTAAATTCTTTATGCATTGTTTTCCCAGCTAGAAAAATGTTCCAGTTAAGGGAAATAACTTTTCTTAGTAAGCAAATATTACTCTTAAGGAGAAGATTTTGTATTTTCTTGTGTGTTTTGCCTTTGGGATATGTGTGTGTGTGTGTTTTAAAGAAGAGTGCTAAGTGAATGAAAATCCTTGCTTGAAGTATTGGTGAGTTGGTAATTCAAGGTCAGATATTTGTATTACTTCTGTGGCCACTTGTTTAAAAATGAACAAATTCTAATATGCATTTCATATATGTAAACAACTACAGATGTTGTAAAATACAAAGCACAGAGTAGAATAACAGAAGTAAGCTTTAAATGTAGATGCACTGACTTAACTGAGATGCCTGGGGAAGCAAATTTAGAAAAACAGGTATTGAGATGGCTCCTTTCATTATTTGAGCAATTCAAATGTCAGAAATTGTCTAGAAGGAAATTTTTATGGCTTGTACAGTTTCAGTGTCTGAAAACCGTTTTTATGAGATTTTGCATTTATTGGTGGAGCTATAAATAAATGCAGAATAATTTTGCTGGGCTTCATGGAGTTTTTGCAGATCAGTATCAGCCCAACAGCTCTCAGGGTCTCATCTCACTTCCTCCTTGGCTGGAAGAGCCAACCTGGTTCTTAAAAACTGTGGCAAGACTAGCTGGGCAATCATCTTAGATATACTGGTTAAATAGGGGCATTTTTGTTTTGCTTTTAATTAACAGATATCTTTTTCAGACAGACAGTTTCCTGGGAATCCTGGGAGAAATGGCTAACTAAGCAGTTTCCCATTACCAGTCTTAGTCCCGGTGTTTGAAAAAGCAAAATACAACCTCCCCCCTGCCCCAGCCTCTGAGAAGCCCACCAGACAGCCTTCACTCTCCAGGCCTGAGCACCTCTGAGGGAAATGTGGAGCACAAAAACTCAGCAGTTTGGAAATGAAGTGAAGGGGAAAATAAAGTTCTCGCTCTTTCAGTGTGGAAATCAAGAGAGAAATATCAGGATTGGCTGTATGTCAGTCTAAAAATCAAGGAAGTCCCTTGTATAGTATGGACTCATTTTTTTTGCAGAGAACTGCTTTTAGATTGCCTGGCTCTTTAGGAATTGGTTGATAAACTTTAATTTCAGCAAAAAATGAGTCAGTCACTTACCTAAAATAACATTTTCATTAATGCCTTGCCCCAGTGTAAAACATTTGAAGTTTAAAAAAAAACGAACTCACTTTTTTTTGGATTTCTTCTGTCTTTAAAATTGTCTCTATGATCTGACAGCAAGCTGTGAAATGGTTGTGACATTCACTATCTTGACTTAAGCCCTGTATCAAGACTCCACGCCAGGGAGTGCAATCATGCGATAAGCAGAGTAGTGAAACACGTCTTAATTGCTGCATACTCCCTTTAGTTGCTTTCTGGGGCCTTTTCCTCATGGGGTTTTGCAGGATCAGGACCATGAATTAGCTTCTCCATACACTGCTTGTGACCCTTGACTGAACAGGGTAAAGAAAAAAAAAGGCAGACTGTGTACTCATAGAGACATGGCAAATAAGAGGACAGTTCATCTTTTATTTTAGCTTCTGGAAGTGCAACTTTTATTGAATTGCTGTTAGGGGAGGCTTGGTGAGATGTAAAATGGACTTGTCCTGACTTCCTCTGGTGATCCCAGCACTGCAGTGCTGTGGTGCCTGTCCTGTGTTTCTTGGGTTAAGAAAAGTGAAGTGAGGCAGCAGGAAGCAAGGATGTAAACTTCTCAGAAGCAGCAGGAAAATAATGACATCACTGTTTTTTCAAACTTTGAGCAATCTTAAAGTTCTAGAGCCGTTTTCATCATATCTATTTCATGAGGAAAAATGTGTATTTTTGATAGCACTTGGTGTGATCATGTTCTTAACTTTTTACAGTGCTGGCATTTACAGACATGGCAACTGCTTTGAAATAGTGTTTCTTTTATTACAAACCTGATTAGTTGGGAGGGAATGGAAATTAGAAATTTTTATAACAAGTACTGGCAGTATCTCACGCCCCCCCTTTATAATATCTTCCGCTTTTATTTTTTTTTATTTGAAGCCGTTATATGAGGTGCATGTTATCCACTGAAATAGAACTGCATGAGGCAGTTGGAATTCAGCATTCTTGTGAAGTAATCTGTTTCAGAAAAAAAAGGCTGTGAAACTTTTAATAAAAAGTAAAAAAGTTCTAAAAGTTTCTGACTCTGGGAACCCACTTTTTTCTTCTGAAAATTTTACATGTTGATGTAATTCTTTAAGGAGGTTGTACTGCTTTTGTAAAAAATGATGCTGAATGAATATCATGGGATAATACAGAAGCCTTTGTAGGATGTTCACTGACCTACCTAAGAACCCCAAGAGAGATAATTATAACCTTTGGTAGTCTACATGTAAATGCATTTTGCAAACGATTTTCCATGCAAAAAATGCAAACCAGTTACGTTGTGGAATCTGGACTGTAAAAGAGATGCCTATTTCAGGTAATTTTTGAAGAGTTCCAGATTAAAAAAAAAAAAAAAAATTATGGCATATTAAATCATTAGGCATCTTTACTAGGGTGTAAGGAAGATTTATGGTGCAGTGAAATACTGCGGCAACCTGATTTAGAACTTGACAAATCTGGTTTTATAGAGTTGACTTATAAGGGATACCTCATTACTTGTGGGGAAAACTTCTTTTATTGTTATTTTTGGCACCCTGGTCTTCTCTTTGGTTGGGCTGTGCTCTGTAGAAGCTGCTTTGGGCAAGATGTCTCAGCTGATCCTTTTTCAAGGGGGCTGTGCAGGATGAAGTCATAATTAGGGATCACATCCTGGCAGGCCTTTCTTACCACGTGTGGTTGCTGATTTCAAGTTAAATGCTTGCAGTCCTCATTGCTTCTCTTGGTCAGAAATGTAGTTTTTCCTAAAACACAGAATTGTATTTCATTGTCAGATATTCCTTATTGATAGTGAATATCAGATACTGTATATACAGTATCAGCAGTTATAGAAAAATCTAGCTACACCAAAATTACATGTGTGCTGCCTTTTTTTTTAATCCTCTGTTCCTTTCTTCTGCATGCAGGCCTCTTGATTGCACAAGGGCATGCTCTGAGCTTAAAGAAAGAGGCAATTTATGTGGAGTGTGACCTGGCAATATGGCTTGCAGCAGTAAATAGAGAACATTTTAAAAAAATTCTTTTTTCAGTTTAGGAAGTCTATGAAAAATTTGGGGTAGCAAATGCTTTGGAGACTGCTTTGGATCCTCTTTGGAGACTGCTGACAGGATTTTTACAGTGCTGTTTACAGGATCTCAGTTGAGAAAAAAACCTGGAATCTAAGTTTGTGCATTCAACTAAACTGAAGAGGAAATTTTACCTGGAAATAGTATTTCTTCATAGGATAATATAGAGTTTCTTGTGTGCATTGTTTCCCGTGCTGCACTGACATGCAGAGAGATTGATTTTAAGCAAATTGCAACACATGTAACTATAACCATCTATGTGCACATACTGGAGCATGTGACAAAGGAAAGCAAAACCACAGGCTTTGAGTTCAGACAGTAAATCTTTTGAGGACCTTTTCTCCTCATTTCTGTGAGAAAGAAGTCTCAGCTTCTCCTGATGTTATGTGTTACCTGACTGTGGCTCCACAAATGTGCTTTCTGAGGTGGTGTGGCTGCCACACGGGAGGAGTAAGATATTGCTGGATTAGTAAGGCATTTAGGAGACTCTCATATTGAATACTTAAGTGACTTACTGGTGAGCACAGCTTCAAAAGCTTAAGGAGAGTCGCAGTTTGGTGTGTGTCGAGTGTGCACTATGTTATGCACTTAGCTTCAACTATAAACCATTTGCTGGGTTTTAGTAACTCTCATGTTTAGTCTTTGCCCCCCCCGTGTTTAGACATTAGTAGCCAAGTGTTTTGCCTCTGTATGTAGCCTTAAGTTGCACTTTTTTCTGATGTAGTCATCAGATCAAATTATTTATAAAATGAGGACATCCTTTTGGACTTCATGCATAAACAGTCTTAAATATGTGCACAGGCAGAGAGATTATTCTCTGTTTATCCACAGCTGAAGGCTAAACATTAATAAATGCTAACATTAAATAGTGGGATTTTCCCCCCCCTCATTCTTCAGTAAAATTTTCCCTTTAAGGTTCAGATTCCTTCTCTAGATTACCCAAAGAACTTTCCCCTTGCCCTTGATCAAGATACTGGTTGCAGTATGTCTCTGCTACTGTGAATATTGTGAGCTAGAGTAAGCAAGTGGTTCCTCTGGAGTGGTTCCTGCTGGACAGGTATTAGTGTAATCAAAACCACGTCTGCAATGCTGGCATGTGTGTTTGAGGGTAGGATCTACTGTCTTCAGGCAATAGGGTGACTCCAGGACTCTTAATTCTGGAATTACTGGTGAGAACTGGAAACATGCCACCAGCTCGCCAGAGCACCATTTGAAATTTCCTCGGAGCCAAGTTGGTCTTGGGCTTGACTTATTTCCAAGATATCTCAATGGGCAACAAATCTGTTATATGGATTTGGGGTTGGTGGGGAGGGATTCTCAATAAAGATCAGAGGTGACTGATGATGGCTCAAACTGCTGCAGCAGAGAGACTCTTGTTTTGCTCTCTGCTTTTGGAATATTGTCTCTGCTTTTGTTGGAGACCTGGGAGTTGCCCACCCAAGAGGCTGCCTTCAGCTGGAAGGGGAGATGGAAAAGCAAGCTGTAAAATGGGGTTTGAGAAACATGCATCTTGCATAGGTGTTAAAGGTATCTACTCCTGCCAGGGTAATATAATTTGTGTTTGTTTCAGCTTTCTGGCTTCTGTTTTTTGCCTATTTTAACAAAACTTGAAACATCCTCTTAGCCAATGACAGCAAGGGTGGCAAATCAAAACCAAATCTGAGCAGAGCACAACACTTGAGTGTGCTGTGCTAATCTAAGACAAGCTTCTGTTTCCTGCTTGGAGCTTCTACCCCATGCTCTCGTTTGGCACATGTACAGCACTGTGTGCTGACAGGCACCTTTGAGGCACAGATCAGTTAAAGAAGTGTCTGTGGTGGCAACTGCTCCAAGCTCAGTATTTCATGTGCTTATTGGCTACCTATTCGTGGTTAGGAAGTAGGTGTTTGGAGTCATGTGGGCTAGAGAGAAGTTCTGCATTTGTGAATTAACACACATAATGGAGTGGTGTCAGCTCCTTTTTGTGTCCTTATGGTTAGACAAAAGGCTTAATCTGCCAATGAAAGTATTTCCCATAAGAAGTCAGAGTGCAAGCAGTGTGTGAGCAGAATATTTTAGGCAGTGAATATGTTGAACTGATGGAGTCTTGCATAGCCCAGCACTGCGGTTTGCATAAAAACAGCCCCTTAAAGACCCTGTGGTCTCGTGTTCTATCAGCAGCTCTATGACTGACTTTCACTTTCCATACAGTATGTGAAGAGATAGAGAAGAGAATTTGCCATCAGTTTTCTCTCCCTGCATTTTTCCAGACAGTTTGGCCTCAACAAATTGTACAGCCTCCCTCTTGTCTGCGTAGGAGAGTACAGACTGCTGCTGGAGGCAAGGAGGAGAGATTAACATTCATCTGTTCTCTCCTCGCTCACTTTTCCATCCCGTGGGCATGGGAGACTTATGAATGTTCCGCTCCTTTGGGGTGTGTTTCTACTCACTGCCCTGATGGGAAGACCACAGAGACGCCGGTACGGTTGTGCAAGTTTCACACTACTGATTAAATAGGCATATGAGGAAGTCAAATGCAGTGTTTCCCTAGAAGGGGTCAGAGAGGAAGATGGGAGGACTGGCATAAGCCTTGGGTTGCTCACCTGCTCAGAGATCTCCTTTTCCAGAGTCTGAGTACACTGAGGGCTTCATGCAGTCTGTCTCCTCACATGAGTCTTCCATGAAAAGTGTATTTTGACACACTTTGAAGAGTCTCTTCCAAGCAGAGATACTTGCTTCTTTGATCTTTACTCTCTGTTTTACTGTTGCATGTACAGCCAAAAAATCTGATGGGGAAAGAAAGGATGGGAGGGGTTTGTTTATTTTTTGGGGTTTTTTTAAGGAAAGTTTTTTTGATGTGGAAGCCGAAGTTGATACTGTATAAATGTCTACAGCATCCATACATAGCAATGGTTGATAACACTCAAATGTAACATGAGGAGTTTTGCTTTCACTTTGTGGCATTGTGAGGGACAAGGACAGGTTATGCAAACACTTCTTTCTGACTGACCCTGCTGCAAGGGGAGCTCTCAGCTGCTGTTGTCTTTTGGTACCCATTTACGCTATGTAGGAGCCAGGTACCATGGTGGGTGCACACCACAAGGAGTGATGTATCTGCTTGCTCCTGCTCCCTTCTGCACGACACTAGCCTGCCTGTGCAGGAACAGCACTGGCCTTGTTGTCCCCAGCATCTCCTGCTGCTGCCAAATTAAGGGGTCTCTCTCAAGCAAGAGCCAGGTATTCTTTCTTCATCCTAAAAGGGGCATGGTTGATAGTCAGCATTTACTAATGTAGCACTGTGGAAGGTTTGTTCTCCATGAAATGGAGCTGGGAGGTCTTGCTCCTTCTTCAGTTAGTAGCTCCTGTAGGAGAGAGGGCAGTAGGCCTCTTCCCATGATCTCCAGTGCTACCCACTGTGTAGTGGGATGTGATGTGCCAAGGGCCACTGCCCCTGGCCAGGTGGTGATAGAGCTTTCATTGCAGACAGTGGTTCTGAGAATTGTGGAACCTGGGGAGCCTTATGAGTGGGCAACCAGCATTTTGCATGAGATGGTGGAAGAGTACAAAGGTGGCAATTTTTTGAAAGTTACAGTGAGGATTTTACCTGGGGTGGCATGTGTATTGCTTACAGTGGCAGGGAAATTCTTTAGAGCTTGTTTGAACTTCTGAAAGGATGTTGCTTACAGGTATCAAGTGTGGTGAGGTCAGTACAAGAAGAACAAAACCTCCCATTCAGATAAAAGCAGGGAAAGGGAAATACTGCCACGTGTGGGATGGCTTCAGACTAAACTGGTCCGTGCAGTAATTTGTGCAGCTCTTAAGAAACGTACCATGGGTTTGAGCTTCCCAGCTCAGACAGGTCTATGTTCATGTTCCAGGCTTTGGGAAAGCAGGAACGTCACCATCTGTGTCCTACTTCATTTCAAAAAGAAAATTAAAAAAATCTTGAATGCCAGCCATCTGCTGATATTGCATCCAAACTTTATCCCAGTATCTAGGGGCAGAGGAGGAAGATAATTTCTTAGGGATAGCCTAAGAGGCACTGTTCAAAGAGAAAGAGCTGCCTATACCTGGGGTGCTCCTGGATCCAGAAACCATCAGAGGAGCATCTGCAGGATGTCTTGGCATCTCGGTCCAGTCACTTTCTGTAGTACCAAAACACTCTGGCCTAGAGAGAGTGAATCTGAGTCCCATCCTGCTGACAGTCTGCAACACTTGGTTTATGGATTATTAAGAGGAGACTTGAGCATTTCTGTGAAGTGGATGCCCAGTGATAGGTGGTTAAGAGGCACTATATTGATGTTTGCCACAAAGAGGTAAGTCACTTTTTCTTTGTAGCCTGGTCATTGGGCATAATGTTGTTTCAGAAATACATTGGGTTTTGGTTTTGTACAAGCTATCTATGAAAATAGGCGCAGAGTCTCAGTGGGAACTGGTATGGGCCCTTGGCTGGAGACAGAGCAAGAGCAGACTTACTTCTCTTAAATTCTTACGACAGATCTCCCTCAGCAAATGTCCACTGAATTTTGATTTGGTTATGAAGGTGCTTTTTCAATATGTCATTTTTCTATGTTGCATTCTCTTCTCCTCTGTATTACAGCAGTTGAGTGCTGCTTCTGTCCTGATGGCTCTGTGTGAATGTGAATGCAAGCAAGGCAGTAGAGAGTTAAAAAAAAAATCCATTAATTAAAATATTTACATTGGAAGCTGCAAAACATTTACTCTTTGAGTAAAACAAACTTCCCCATTGTTCTTGTATGATTGCTACAGTTGCTCTGAAAATAGCCAGGAAGAGGTTGTGCTGTGAGGAATTTTACTGGGTTGGCAGGGAATTAGGAGGGTAGGGATACTGAAGTGGGTTCTTGGTCAGTGGCTCTCTTTTGTTCAAATCTTTCTGTAACGTGGACAGAAGATCTCTTCTTCCTGAGGAAAAAACAAAAAAAACCTAACCAAACAAATTTAAAAGAAAAAACAAACCCCATAGTGGTGTAACTATGTTGTCATATTATTCTGATAATGCCAAAAAAATTAATGATCATCAGTAGAATCTGAGAAAATGGTATTTACAGGATGAAAAGTTTATTTTTTAGCACTTAGCGTGTCCTAGTGTACACTTAGGGGAAAAAGGAAGCACCCCGGAGCTGGCAATTTAGACCCTGTCTGGGGACCCCATGCTGCCATCCCCATTTTGCTGGTGGGGAACTGGCAGTGCAATGTGGTGAAGGATATCACCTCTCTGTGGCACTGAGCACCTGTGGGTTCCTGCTGGGCTCTGTTGGCGTCATGGCTGCAGCTGTTTGGTGTTGAAAGAAATCCATGTGAGGGAGCACCTGTTTTTTTACTTTAGACGCAGGGATACCTTTAGTAGCACCACTACAGGAGAGGCAGGCAAACATGAAAACTGTTTGCTTCAAATCCTTTAATTCCCACTGTATTTCCCCCCAGATAACTGGATTGAAAAATTAAGCATTATTTGTTTGGTTTTTTAATAGTATTCTCTTGTGTGCCATTTTACCATTGCACATTTCTGACCTTTTCCACTCTGGCACTGGACTAACAGGCTTCTGGACTTTGTGGCCAGGACACTGGAAGGGCTAAAAGAGTGTGAAGGGATTGGTTTGGTTGGTTTTTTAGGTCCTTGATTCACACTTCTCACTCCAGGCAGACTCAGGGCTTTTCAGGTTGCCAAATGGGAGGTCTCTCTTCTGTCCTAGTGACTCATGAACTGGCTGCATTGCAGGTCATGTTGTCTCTTCTTAATAGTGCCATGGCAAAGCGTTTGTTCAAGCCTGAGTCTATCCAGACTGTAAATTTTATTGACAATTTTAAAGTTGCAAATTTGTTGGTGTGGTGTTCTTTCGTCTGGTCTCAAGTATGCCAGACTGTGTCATGTCTACCTGTGGTATAAAACCACCTTGGTTGCTTTGAAAGGTTGGTCTGTAAAGGTGTTAGGAAATTAAATGTACTTGGTTGGGGTAGGTAATAATTTAAACTTCAGCATGAGAGTTTTGTTCCATCCGTTTCTTGCATGCTTTACTGTTTTTTAAGAGAGGCTTCATGCTGACAGTTTCTTGGCCTGGAGATAAAAAGTGCTGCTTACTTGGGTTTGATGGTCTGATGGAAGATTGTCTCCACGATGTATAACACCACTGGGATTATTTCTAGCCATTACCGTTGGTCTCATTTTACAACCATTCACATTATGTAATTTGATGCTCATTTAATTTAATGAGAGGATGCTGCAGACTTACTTATGACTCTGCAGGACAACCTGTACACTTTGGCCACCTCTGTTAGCCCTGCCAAAGGAGGAAGAGCATTTCTTACAGGACATGTTACAACACCTTTAATACCTTTATTATCCACGCTTCCCAGATTGCTGCAAATGGGAGGGCGACTTGCCTGGGGTGTAGATGATATTGGAATGGCAGGAGAAGTTTAACTTTTTTTTTTTTCCTTGAACTCCTTATTAGACTTCTGTTGTAAGGTTACCAGGAGGTATTAATGGGCTTTTCCTTTTGTTGCAGATGGAATTTCATGACTTGATGTATTTTGAATAGGACGAAGAGATGTGTCTGATAAGGTAAGAGAGAGGGTAAGATAAACATGTTCCTACACAAAACTGTCACACTAGTTGGTTTTTTGGGTTGTGGATTTTTTTTCCCCTGGCAGAACCCTGCAAGTAATTGTGATAATTATTTTTAAGTTAAATCTGCCTCTAAGCCTCTGAGCAGAGACCATCTCTGTCCTATACAGCTTCTAACCAGTTCTTTCTCCTGGTGAACTGATGTACAAAGGCCAGAAGACAAAAAGTGATGCCCTTGCAGGCACAGGGGTTAGCAAGATAGTCATGCTATTATTTTAGAGCCTTTTTTTTTTTTTTTTAAGTGAGAGGATGTAGAGAAGTTTTTCTTTAGCTTTGAGATACTGCCTCCCTCCTCATCCCCACCCCAGATATTTAAAAGTTCAAAAGATCTTCGAGTTGTTTTAACTTCTGCACTTTAAAACTTGTTTTTCTTGTTGCAGTATTTTAAAATTTGGACTGTTTTTTATTAGGACAGAGTATATATGAGAAGAAATGCTCTAGATTTGAGTGTGAAATTTATGTTTGCTGTCACTAATGTGCTGAAGGAACTGCAAGTTTGCCGATCTTTTAAAATTTATCTTCTAATAGTGTTTTTAAAAGGTAGTGTTTGGGTGGATACTTTTTTCCTTTTGGTTTGTACTTTAGAGGTTTCCACTGTTAGAGAGGAGCAGGTGTCTCTAAAACTCTTAGGTGTGGGGAGAATCATATTCAAACAACAAACAGCCAAGCACAAAAGTAGTATTACCTAGGGATTGTCACTGTCTTTCAATGTACAATCCACACTGCGGCTATCCAGCTCTATCACTTGTTTGTTTCATTTTTGTCTCCCCCTTCTTCCTGAGTCCTGTACCATTTACAGGCCTCAAAAATCCCTATTGTTCTTTTTGGCTCTTGGTTGGAAAATGTCATGGAAACAGCTAAATGCATGATGCCATTGTATGGGAATCAGGACTAAATGACTTTTTCCTTGGATTCAGACATTTTGCTCTTGTAGACGCTCTTGAGTTTTTTTGGTTTGTCAGGTTTTTTGTTCTTTTTTCATTTAAGTTTTATTTTCCATGTAGAGTTAGCCTTTGGAGGGTGGCTGCTTAAGCAAGAACTGAAAACGTTGAATGACTCTTGGCACTGTGTGGTGCATGCAAAAATCAAAGACTTGGTGGCTGCCTGGTTGGTTTTTGGGGTTTTTTTGGCAAGTGTTAGATATTTTGTCCATTCAAACCACCCTCTTTCATGCCACTGTTGGATCATGTTATGAATATTTTATCTAAAGGCTTACTCTCTACACGAAGGTGGTCTTGTATGTGTATGGTTGGTGAAACACAGCTCTCCTGGTGAGAGAGCTCGAAGTGTGCAGCGCTGTTACACAAAGCACCTCACATGCATACCTCATTTGTTATGTAAACAAGCTGCTTCGCTTGCACGTGTTCCAACCAGTCCTCCTATACTCCAAGAATGGGTAATTAAAATTGTTTTCAGGCCTTCTTAGAGTTTTCAGCCAACGTGCACTGGCACCCCTCTGCACCACCCTGTCGCACCGTGCCAGCGGCGCTGCTGTGGCTGGAGGCTGAGGGGTGCCCACTGTGCCACTGCCACTGGCATGTGTGTGCACTTGTTGAAAAGAAGCACAGCCAGAATGGGACAGGTAGAAGTGCTCATGTTCAAGCTGCTTTGTTCAGATTCAGTTCACTGAGAAGTCTGTTTGTCCAGTGTCGAAGCAGTGCTGGGGACTTTGGTTTGCGTCAGCAATTGGGACAGGACAATTCGGTGAGACAACAATTTAGTAATTTAGCTGCTGGTATTTCCTGAAGACATTATTCTCACATATTATATATGTATTATATAGTGTACATATATGACACTGTTTAATTTTATGTACTGCTCTCTTCTGTGGAGTAAATATTGACAGATCTGTGTGGTGTGGCATGGGCAGCTCTTGCAGTACAGCAGCTGATTGCTGTTGTACCGTCTCTCCTAGTGCAAGTTCGCTCTTCCCCGGCCTTGTAAAACAGCCACTGAGGAGGCTCTGTTTCTAGCAAGTTCTGCAACTTGAGACCATGACACCTCACACCTCCTCTCACCACTGCTTTATTGTCAGCCCCAAGCATGTGCAAATTGTAAGGTGGATCCCAGCGACTGGACTGGCATTAAAATGAGGTTCTGTGATGAAAACCCACTTTCCACTGGCGGTCTTCTTCCACCTCTGAAAGGAAATATTTTGTCTTCATTTTGTGTGATACCTTCTCAGTGTAAAATTCAATTCTGAGCTAGGAATGGGTGTGTCTTGCTCTCCTTTCTCTGAGAGGGCTTTGTTTATCCTTTCCCCAGCAGCCTGGGCTGGAGAAATGCTGCTGTCCCACTCCTGGTCCTCCTGTGTTGCAAGAAGGTCTGTCCTGGTCATGCTCCTTCTCAAGGCTGCAGGTGTCACTCATTCTTTCAACTATCCCTAACTACTAAAGATGTCATCAGTGTTACTTCATTTATTTCATTTCTTAACCTTCTGCTCCCTTTTTGCATTCCCTCTCCTCATTTACATTTAGGTTTTCATCCTTCCACACAGTCATCTGGATTCTGCCCCAAATATGCCCTCTGGTCTTGACTGTGCCTCCTATCAATGTTTTTCCTTGGTTGCTTAGTTTTCATGGATATTTCCCGACCCATTCCCTTCTTTTTCTTCTTATGGAGGAGTCAGTCTGAAGTACTCCCATATTTCTTGCAGCCATTGCAATTAAAGGGGTTTAGATCCCATTTAAAGCAACAATAGATGGTCCAATCTCTGCAGAAATAATCTTCTTTTAATGTTAGCCATGGTGACTTCCTTGTAATGGCTGGCTTTTGGCATCTGTTCCACTGATTACATGACGGGGTAGAATAAAAAAAAATGAATAATAGCTCTTTTGATATTCGTGAAGCCTAGTGATGAAATTATGAGACTTGGCAAGCTTGCAGCAATGCTGATAGGTGCCAGACCTCTCACCCAATATTTTCTTTTCCTTCCCCCATATTTCCCTATGCCTTTATCTTGCTTCCTTCCGAGCAAGCCTGAGCCCTTGTGAATTGCAGGTCCAGTTTAGCATGAGGTCTGCCCGAGAGCTCAGATCATAAATATAAAATCACTCTAGAAGGGCTAATCTATTTTCGGAGGTACACTTATGAGATAAAAATTACTTTGATCGCTGAAACAGCATTGTGTCATTTTTGAAAGGAAATGACAAGGAAGTAACTGTTATCAGGCCTGTTTTCACCCACTGTTAGCTTAGACCTGACAAATGGTGTCTGCAAGGTCTCTTGGCTTAACAGTTCCAAATTAGATTGCCAATTAATAGCGACTGTCTAAAAAGCACTAGGTTGATGTATATCCTATTATTAATAGCTGTTAATGCCCTTCATAATAGTGATCTGTTTTGCAAACATTTTCTGGTTGTTCTTTTCTAACGAGTCTTGGCAGTGAAACCCCCGATTTTACACATGCAGAACCACAGCAACTCGAAGTGTTTGTGTGGGTTTGGGTTTTTTTTTTCATTTTGGGTGTGTTTGTCTTGTTTACCGGGAGTAACGCTTGATTTTGGTGAGACCAAATAGAGGCAAAGTCCAGGAATTACTTCTGTCCAAACTGGTACATTGTGGTTTTTTCTTGCGTTAGTGCAGGTCAGCACAAAACTCTTGCATCACTGCTAGATGAATTTTAATAATTTCCTTTGACATTGCCAGTGAATACTTTTGTCTCTACAGAAGCCATCTTAGGAAAACTTCCACGATAAGAAAGGTAATTTGAATAAAATGGTAACAGGTAATTTGAGTTTCTTTTCTTGTATTATTTAGCTGTTATGTCACAATATGTGGAAAGTACCTGGAAAGCACAAGGAGAAAAATGGGAAATCTCATGCATGAGGAAAAGCCTCTAGATAAGAGTGTGTAGGGGGAGAATATATACATAAATGTAGACATCAAGGTAAATGCTTTTTCCTTTTCTTTTTCTTCCAGAAAATTTGAATATTTGCACAATCTGATGTTGCAAGTTTTAAATGCTTAACACTTCTAAAAGAATAAATTACTTAGTGCCTGAATTTGTAGATAACTGTCAGCTTCAAAGGATCAAGTGAGTTGGAAGGAATGTCTGGAGAACTCAGTACAGGCAGGTATCAGGCAGAATATAGAAATGAGGGGAGTATATTCAGCTAATATAACAGAGACCTAGATATAATTTTATATATGAATTAAGACTAATTATGCTACAAAAATCAAATTTCTGTGGTTCTGCTTTTAGTGTAAATGTAGTATACTCACTTCCCCCTCAATATCTCTGTCACACTGAGTTTCCCAAACTGCTTGTTACAAGAATTGTGTTGCTTCTGTTAAAAATTGAGAATGAAAGTTCACCTATTTAATACTTTTCCAACTACCCTTACAAAAAGGACTACCTTTGGCTTTGGAATATTCTTGTTGTGAGCTGGCTGGCTCTGTAAGGTATAAGTAACTTTACACTCTTGACTAAGCAATTAAGAGAAACTGAAATCAGTACTGTAAAATGCACATTAAAGCTATGAGGATGAGATGGAAAGAGCCATTTAGCTTCTGCTTGAGAAGTGAACTGATCTGAACTTCCCCTTTGGAGTGTGTAAAGCACAAAGATGAGGAGTAGTTGAGGTGTGCAGTCTCTGGGGTGCTTGTTGCCTCTTTCACTCCACCCAGTGAGCCAGGGCAGGGTACTAAACCTGGCCAGAACCACTGGCTTAGACTTCTCCCTAGGGTTATTTTTCTGACCAATGACTTCTGGGCTTCAGGGGGAGCGTGGGCAGAGGGTGAGTGCCAGGACAGCTCCTGCCCCTTCAGGGTGGGCACCCACTGGAGCAGGACTGTGGGGTGATGGTGCTAATCCCTGAGCCCACCACCCTGGCTGGACACACCAACCTTTCATCCTTCCTTGGTGTTGGTGATGTGACTGGAGCTGGGAGACAGGGAGTAGGGAGCAAGTGACCCTCCTCCCCCTGGTGAGCCCACAGGGTACCAGCTCTGTGGCTGTGGACTGGCTGCCAATTTCAGTGATTGAAAATAGTGCTGGCAGCCAGAAACTTCCAACTGCAGCTCTGCTAATGACTGGTGTTGTGGTTTTGGGCAACTCCCTTGGTTGTCTTTGAGTCAGCTCCCCTTTCAGTAGAAAAGAGGATGATACTTACTGTTGAAGTGATTAATTATTGTTCTTCAGATGTCAAAGTCCTGCCATGTATTCTTACCCTTGGTATGGAGAACCTTCTCCACTTTTGTTAAGCCTGGCTCCAAGAATGTGACAGATTGTAGGCACTATTTTGTTTTGTTTTTTTCCTTTTTTTCCTGTTAATTTAGGAAATGGATCTGATTGACTCTCACCACCAAAGTGCCAACCACCACTACCAATCTTTTGAATCTCTTCCTCTTTTCCTTTCTCTCTGCATCTCCCTCTGACTGTCCATTCTTCATATCAAAACTTTCCTAAATTAAAGACAGGGTGCCAGATAGAGTTAAAAGGAAAATTTTAGTTGAGGTTCCTAGCAGTGAGGTTAAGGGTTTGCTACTTGGTGTAGTGAGATACAGAAATGTTCTGCTTTTTTCTCTGAAACCCATTCCGTGTGAAGGTTTTGCAGTTTCCAAGCTCAGACTTGGCTGCTAACTTCAGACATGCTAGTAACTTGCTGGTTTTTAAAAAATATATAAAATAAACAAGCCTAAAAATAATATTTGGGGGAGTGAAATATTGCAAAACTCACATATGATATTAAATTTAACTTAACCTCCCCCTAGATATTTAAATCAAAGGAAAATATTAGGTAAGGTACCCAGACAGAGCTCAGAGAACACCAAAAGCTAGTTTGCTGTTAATCTGCCACGAAACAGGTGTTGTCTGGGTTCATGAGTGACCTCCAGCTGCAGGTGGTAACTTCCTGCTCCAGGTGGAAGAGAGGATGTGTTGAAGGAGCTGAGAGCTCTCCCTGTCCCACCCACTGGGGTGGTGGGGCTGTAAGGAGCAGACAGCTCTCAGTGCTCCTGCTGGGTGCCTGTCTGCAGCCCAGGCAGCCAAACACTGGGTCCCCAAACAGTGTTTGCTCTCTGTGGCCCTCCTGATGCTCAGACAGTAGCCAGGGCTCTGGTGACTTGTGTTCTTCATAAACCCCAAGGAATGGGCTTTAGTTTTAGGTAACATAGTCTTTGAAGTACATTCAAAGGCTTCTGTCCCCAAAATGAACATCTGGTGTCTGTTCATCCTGCCTTGCTAGAGCAGATCTTGACTTCTCATTCAGTGATTTCTATAGTGAGTCCATAACTTCTGGTGTTGCCTTACAGAGATGTCCTTTCCTGACTAAAAATGACAGTAGGAGACCTGTCCCATTTTTGTTTCTCTTTATCCATGGAGACATGCAATATAGTACGTGGATGTAGTATCTAATGCATAGTGCTTTTGTTAAATACAAGTTCCTATCAGGAGAGAGACATAGATGGTTATCATAAACTTTGTTTCTTCAAACCTGCCATTTCCATACTTGAAAATCACTTCATGTTCCTCTTTTATCCACACAAAAATTTGAATTCTCCAGCACCAATTAACATTAGGTAAAGCAGCAGAACAGTAGATTGCTGACTGTCCTGGAGCTCTGGCAAAAGCCTTGAATACCCTGAACTGAGGCCTTGGAGCACTTCAAAGACAAATGAACTTTGATTTGAATATTCTAACAGTGTGTAGGGAGCAGCAGGTGCTTCTGAAGAGTGGTGCTCCAAGAGCCATTCTTGTTGGAGTCACCTAAATGCAGAGGTCTGTATTTGTGAATGGACAGCACTGCTGCAGTGGGAAAGATGTAAATGCCAAAGGAATTGCACAAGATTTTAGTCAGCTGGATAAGATAGAAAGTGATTCTTGGGGAAACTGCATTTAGCAAGCTTGCTGTCAATGAGTTTCTGAGCACACTACGCATCGTATCAATCAACTGGAATTATGTGCAGTCAGGCAGGGAAGATTAATTCTGAATTCTTCAAAACCTTTTCATCTGACCAGAAGCATCTTTTGGGGGCCTAGCTTTGGCTAATGTATTCTTTATCTTCTGAGTAAATTTTGGTAGAGACATTTAGCCGTTTTGTTGGTAAGTCACTGATAACCATTATCCTCTTGGATAAGCCAAATATGCAGACTGTTTAAACTCTTGATATAAGATGTATTCTCTGAATCTTTCACTGTTCTTGTGGTATTTTCTTTTCCAAAGTGAACAGACCAGAAATGCATGTTGCCCTTGTTGTTACTGTTTTTTAGATAACACTCTCCCTTCCTGCCTTGCCTTATACAAAATAATGCTCTTATCCATCCAGAGGTTACTCTTCCTCGCTTAGCTGCAGATTTGTGCAGGAAATTTAGTGTCTAGATGATGTCTGCTGTAACCCCCAGTCATTTTTTACAGGATTGCTGCCTTCTCAAATGCAGTTCCCCAAGGCTATCTCTTGGAGTTCTTTTTTTTAATTCCTAGAAGTTTGTAATTTTGTGTTATGGCTGTATTAAAACCAGCTGCTGCTCTGACAAACTCTACCTAGCTAAAAGTATACTTTACCAGAAAGTAGCCTTACTAGTTTTTTGCTTACCATTTCTCCAGGTTCCATGTTCTGTACAGATGACAAGGAATAGTTTCATATTTTCCTTCTGATCCCTGGTAATGGCAATGGACAGCATTCCATCAGGCCCCCAAAATACAAAAAAAAGAGTACAAGAGGAAGTACATGGTGTCATTACAAATAACACAGGATTTTGTATCATTGAACTTCTTGTACTCTGCAGTTTAGGTTTGTGTGAACATAATTACAGCTTTGAATTCTTTCTTTTAAATATTGCATGTATGTGGGGGAGTAGTTGTTTTGTTTTTGCTAAGTAGCATTTTTCCAGACAATTGCATTCATACCACTTATGTTCTTTTTTGAAGGTTAAATTTAATATTGATAGGGTTTTTTGGTCTAGTTTTTATATGAGATTAAGTACCAGACAGTTGCACGTTTACCATCAGCTAATAGTCAAAAGGTACAGTCTCACAAAGACTTGGCTAAAACTAAATGAATAGCTCTCAATTTCCTGTGGGTGTGGGGTTTTGTGTGTGTGTGTGCACTGCTTACCAATAAGGAATGGAGCAGCTTTCTTCTGAGATAGCTATGCTGCCAACTTTTATACTGCTGAAGTAATTTTGTTAAACAGGAGGAAGAAAAAAAGTTCATAAATTGTCAAAAGGAATTTGACTGCAAAGTGTGCCAGCAGGGTTGGGTCTGTTTTTCCTCCTCCATTTTATCAGGAATAAAGTAGGCTTGTTGGTTTTGTACTTTACTGGCCTTTTGCTTTCAAATGGTGAACCTCAACAGTATACTGCTTTCATGATTTATTTCAACAGTTGCCTGTGAGTGTAGTATTTGAACACATCTTATGGAGATTAAAAAGGTCAAGACTTTTACTTCCATAGAGATGCTGTACACAGCCTCATTTTGGGCATCTTCACTGTGAAGTGACTCAAGTCTTAGGGCAGTGTGGGAAGGCTGTGGGGATCTGAGTGGTGGTACCCTCCCACCAAAGCCATCATCTGCTGGTCAGGGAATGCTCTCTTTGGTCTGTCTGTTACAGGCTCAGATGAATTTTACCTCCAAAATATACTAGTGTTATCGCTTTGATCCTGTGCATTGCTAGCTGTTAGTCTAATGCTGGCATCCTATTTCTTTTGCAAAGAAGTAGTGTGCACTCTCTGGCCCTTACCCTAGTCTGTGCTGTTAAAAGACAGAGAAATGAGTAGACCTGACTGTGTCCCGCTTAAACTTCCTCTGGATTTCTTGAGTAGACAACTTGGAAGAACAAATTATCTCTGTCCTTTTTCTCTCTGCTTTCTTCTCCTGACTTGCAGCTTAAAATACCATCCCCTTTGGTAGCCTTAAGAGAGGTAGATGATGAAGTCTTCATTCTGTGAAGTTGAATTAGTTACACCATCAATCCCACTAACAAAGCTCAGTGGAAGCAGAGCTTTTTGACACCATGCCAGGAGGATATCCAACAAGCTTTTACTGATTGAAAAACATGTTTGGGATATACCTTTGTAGCTTGCTGTGTAACTTTTTCCTTTTGTGATCTTTTGGATAGCCCATGCTGCCTAGAAAACTTGGCATTTCTGCCAAGAGAGATTGTTGGAGGACTCTCCAGGGATGTCTGCATTATCACTCTAGCAATTGTTAAATGTGTGCTCCGTGTGTCACTGACTCAGGGAGCAGCTGTTGTTCCTCAGCTCTGGTTTGAGGGTTGGAGCCAGATGAGGGTGTGTTCTTTCTTCTGCAGTTTTCAGACATGGTGTGAGGGAATGAAAGGAATAAGATGGCGTGCTCTGAATAACCCTGATGAAGAGTGAGTCTTGAAATGATTTGTAGTTCTGATTACTTAACACACTAAAGGAGGTGAAAGCTCTTGTTTAACATAGACTTCAGCAGGATGAGTAGTTAAGGATCATCTGTAGGATGATCTGAAGTTCTGACACTGGTTTCTGGTGAGACCTGGTATTACACGAGATTTGAGTGAAAGTAGCAATGGCCACTGTTCAGCAAAACCAGAAGTAATAGTGGTTAATACAAGGTATTCTCTTACATTATTAACTTGCTTTCATTAAAACAAGAAAGATGACTGTATGGCCAGATGTTGATGGATCCTGGTGCAAGAATCAAAGCAAGCAATACTCTTTAGGGACTAGTGAGTCACAGTTTGGAGATCCTGTGCTGTCTGTCATGCAAGACAAGTTCACATTTGCATAGGCTGCCTTTTTTTCATGCGTGGCTTTGGTTTTCACTACTGATTAAATTTTAAATTATTTCCTTATGTTTTTAGCTGTTGATGTAATATTAGTGTTACTCTTTTTCTGATTGCTTGTCCTCTTTCATATATGTATATTTTCTTCTTATTAAAGAAATACACTTTTATTTAATTGTAGAATAGCACCTGAAGAATAGTTGAAGGTGAGAGATAGGTCTTCTATGTTACTTTTCTCCTGTTAAAAACAAATTGAGACTTATGTGATATTTACTAGCAGTCTCTTGCTGATCCAGGGAAATAATTTTTAAAGACCAGGTCCTGAGAGTATTCTTTTCATTTGTAAGGGGTTACCATGAGCTTTTCATGTTCAGGCAGTGTGGCTGGGACATAGAAACACAACCATACAGATTGCTGTAGGTGGGAATGGGGTTTGTATAAATAGTTTTCTTAGCAGGTGATGAATTTTTTCCTTAATCATTTAATTACTTAATTTCAGGAAATCTTTGGGGGAAGAGAATGTCTGGGAAGCTCTGCCAGACACCTACATAGGTGTGGCAATAGAGAAAGAGAGGGACTGTGACATCTGAAGTTGGATGCAGGGCAGGAAGCGCTGGAGCAAGGGTTGGCCAGAAATGCTGAAATGTGGATTCTGGGGAGGCAGGACATGAGGATCTCTGGTGGTTATCCCAACAGCAAGTCACTTTAGCCTTAGAGTTTCCACCTGTGTGAGACAATTTATGATACAAGCCTCAGAAGTACTGTGAAAGTACTAAATTAATGCTTTCAGTGGAAGATCACAGGATGCTTTGAATAAAGCTTTACAAAAGTGCACAGTGTTCTTACACACAAACTATTTGGTATTAATAGTATCTCTTAAATGACAAGGAAAGTGAAATGTGCCAGATTTGTGAAGCTGGAGAAATGTTTGCTCATTATTTTGAAAGAGATAGAAAGTGCAGATGGAGAAGGGAGGATTGAAACCTAGGTTTGGAGCAAAAAGTCCTATAGGCTGTCATCATGGATGTGGTTTGGAAGTCCTTCATTTTGTTACCTTGTGTCTGTCAATTGGCTTTGTAGGTGGCTGAGCATATTTCTGAGCAGGTTGAGAGGGAAGAGGGTGTTCACCAGTGCGGAGCAGCGCAGGGCAGAGGAAGCTGCTGCGCAAACTCTCTATTTGAAGATGTGGCAAACCAGGAACTGCTGTAGTCCTTTTCTTAAATAGGAAATACATGCAGCCACAAAAGGCAAGTGACTGGCTGAAGCCTATAATAGAAATATAAAGTTGCAAGAAGTAGTCTTTCAGCCTAATTTGGTGTTTGGATAATACTTCAAAAACTGAAAAATAGGCCGATGTGCAACCTGCCTGCAGAATAGCAATTGGCAGCATTTTAACCTGCATGTCCACAGTGTGTGCTTTCATCGAATCACAGAATGTTTTGGGTTGGACTTCAGGGATCATCTTGTTCCAACTCCCTGCCATGGGCATGGACACCTCCCACTAGACCAGGCTGCTCAGAGCTCTGTCCAACCTGGCCTTGAACACTTCCAGGGCTGGGGCATCCACAGCTTCTCTGGGAAACCTGTTCCAGTGCCTCACAGGAAAGAATTTATTCCTGAAGTATGGTGATGCCCTTATCCATGCTGCTCGGTGTCACTGAGATGAAGGGACTCTTCATGGTGGGGGGATCATTGCAGCCCTGTCCCCAGCTTCAGGGTGTCTCTGTCCTGCCCATGCTCCAGTTCTCCTCTGCCACAGGCTTGATGTGGGCTTATGAAAATGGTTTGGTTTCTTGAAACCAGCTCACACAGAATGGGAAAGAGTCCCATTGTCTCAGATGGGAATCTGAGTTGGAGCTTCTTGCTGTATTTCAGTTGAGTTGTTAACAGTGAGGTGTGACCTTTCTGTGAGCAGGTGAGAAGTGAAAGTTGTGCCTCTCCCTTGCTTGGATACTAGCATGCTCAGAAATGAGGAAATGGCTTTAACTTTGTGATGGAGGCCAAAACACTAAAAAAAAAACCCAAACCCACTTATTCAGAGAAGTGAGTCCTCAGCTTGATTATTTAGGAACAGCTACATGATGGTCAGGGTGTGTTCTCCTGATGGACAAGTTGGCTGTCATTTGGTAGGTATGGCAAATGAAGCATTTCATTTTTAAATGAGGTGTGGTAGATATGTTATCCTAGGGAAGGCTTTGTGGCTAGTAATTAATTCTGGTAATTAGTTCTGCTGTTGGGCTAGGGTTCAACAAATGGTTGCACAGGTTTTACTTAGGCAACACTAACCTGAGGAGCTGTGTTGAAATTTCTTTGACCTTTGTTAAAAAGTTAAAGCCCTATTAAAGTTTAGCCTGGGAGAACATCTTTATGTCTACATTATATTCCTGTTCTGGGAATAAATCCATGTGGGAAAAACAGCACTGAGCATTTGGGTTTGGCATCTGTACCCTTCTTTTAAAGGAAATCCTCTCATACAAGCTGTAACATCAGCTGACCTCACCACCTCTGACCCTGCTGTGATGATGAGTTCAGATTCTTCTGCCCCTGCTCCCCATCATTCTTCTTTTCTAGCACACCACTGCAACACTGGTGCCATTTGTCTGAAAGATAAAGTGCTCTTACTCTAAAAAAGTGACAGTAGTACAATTGAATTGCTACTTTTGTCTATAAATATTACTGCTGTTTAATAATGATGATAGGAATTCTCCTTTTTGGGCTGAAAGCAGAAGCAGCACTATGTTCTGACTCAAGTGCAACCACAGAGGTTTTTTTTTTTATAGTCATTAAATGCCTTATTGTATTTAAAAAACCAAAACTAATATTTTTGTTTTGCAAGAATGACTATCTGATATGACAGCATAGAGCAAAAGTTTATTATGCATATACAGTTGAAATAAGTTAACTTGTTTAAACTGTACTGTAGAAGCAGTGCTTCTGCATTTGAAAAAGTTTCATGACTTCGTATAACCATATCAACATGTTTCCATAGTTAATTTCCAGCCTACAATTGTATTATCCCTTGTCTAATGGAACATCATAATATTAAGTAAACTAATAACCCTAATGTTAATGTTGCTGATGCTTGATTAGATACTACATAAAGAAAAAAAAACCCAACTGAACACCAAAACAACAACAAGACAACAAACTGCAATTCTACACTGACTTAACCAGGATATATTTTAACTTGTTACATTTTTCTGTAGGGGGAAGTGGAGGTCACATCTAAAAATGCTGTATCCAATGCTCAAAATGGACCAGCACACAACAATATGCTGAACTGTTATCTGCTGTTGCTTGAGAGGACATCAAATGTGCACCCAATGCTGTTTAGTGCTTTTCTGCAGAGAGGAACAGACTTCATGCTGGGACTTCCATCACATTTATGTATGTCCACATATATGCAGCAAATAGAGAATTAATGTAGTGAGTATGNGAGAAAAGAATGGGACAAACAGAATAGAGAGGTAAACGAACTTACGATCAGGGTTTTATTCAATTATTGTTTGATCTTATGGGAAGTAGGGGAATTTGCACAGGTCATGCAAAAAGAAAAACTAATGCAGTAGGGAACTTTCATTGTTAGGTTGGTTTTGCAGATTCACTCCGTATCAGTAATAACAGATTATTTTTCTTTTCCTGGTGACTCTTTGTTCTTCCATCTAAAATAAAACCTGTGTTAATCCAATTTTAAATAGAGAGGGATTTTCATCTCTGTGTCAAAATTCTGGCACACTTTTTACAATGTGTTGCCATGTGTTCCACAGGGAGAGGGAGATCGACACTGGTTGAGTTGCCTGCCTGCCTCTGTATGTGCCTCTTTGGATTGGAGTAGGGGACATGAGGTAGAGCTGTGCAACACTGCAGTACCTGGGCAGTGGACCCAAGATGGCAATTCCATATTATTCACAGGCGTGAAAATAAAATACATACGTGCAATTTAAAAGCAAAGGAATTGCACTTCTTGCCCCCACAGTAGCAATGATTGTGTAGAATCTGGAGATATAGGATAATATAATGATTGTGTATACCTGGAGATAGAGGATATAGGATATGTTAATATGTGCTGTATTGTATTGATGGGGAAGACTTTAGTGGGAAATGAAGATTTGTGTTTTAATGACAATCCAATGTTCTCACTGCATTTGTGATGTTACAGCAGAGCTCTGTTTCACTGAATATGGGAAGCTCCCTGAGGATGGCGAAGAAAATGCCACTGCCTTCACTTCTGACACGTATTATGTGTGAATTATTTATGGTACTTCATTGCAAATGGAGTGTTCTGTAGTATATTTGTAAATAATGAATTCTTTATGACAGGACATCTGTGTCTGTGGATCCTGTGTCATGGAACTAGTTTTCCAAATACTCTTTATGATGACATACCTATCCCTTTTCCCAGGCTGTCCTGTAATAAAGTATCTTTGTATTCCTGCCTTATGTTATCTATTCTGACTCCTAAATGATATATGGATAGGTATATATGTAGAAGTTTGTACTGTTTCTTGTGAATTGATATGGTGTTATGTTCACTTTATATTTAGTAGGTACTTTTATAAATAAACAGTCTGATTTTTGTGTCCTGTAAAATGAAGGTAGTAAAAAATTTATGTACCTCATAAATTAAGTTTGCTTCTTCTAACTTTCCTGAAGAGAATGTATTTTGTAAGACAGTACTCATTTTTTAAAAACTATTATTTTTTTAATTAACAAGAACTAGTTTCTGGTTATGCCAGTAGTTTGTGGGGGTAGTGAAAATGCTAAGTGCAGTGTACAGTTCAGAATGGTGAAACAAGAAATGTGGGATGAATGCCTGTTTGGTCCAGTACGTGACTTTGGGGATAACATTTTCCCTTGCTTTTCTGTGCTGCCACATTGGGGGCCTTGAGAGTCATCACCAGTGGGTGGGGTGGGTGAAGTGGTTGGCATTGCCTGTGCTGACCAACTGACTTGTGCAGCTCTCTGGTGAACCAAGCCAGTAAAAAGATCCCAGCTGGAAAAATAATTTTGCACAAAGGAAAGGCCAGTTTGTCAGCAGCCCATTTCAGTAACCTGGTTTTCTGTGTGGTGCACGGTTGGATTGGGCTATCTCAGTGAAGGGGCAGCTGCCTGGTGTCAAGGCTGGGAGCCCTGGGCCGGGTCGGGGGATGGCTGTGCATGGTCAACATGAGAATGTGACCATGACTGCAAATGGAGCAGCTCTATTACCATCTTACCCACATCAGCTGAGCCAGTGTGTTTTGTTGGTTACAGTGCCATGTGGATGAGAAATGTGCCGAGTGAGAAAAATGGTTTAGTTTTGGGATGCCAAAAAAAATAAAGGAGTACTGTATTTTCAATTTCCAAAGGATAAAGTCTTCCATTAAATTATCTTCTGCATACCCTCCCTGGGTGCGAGCCTGGTCCCCTGCTGTCCTCTCCTCATCCCCCCATCACTTCTCTTCCCTTTCTTCTCTCTGGCCTATAATTACTCTCAGGAACTCAGTACCAGTGACCAGTTTTGCAGCTAATGTACTGTTGTAAGCCTTTTGAATTCCCTCAAAACGAGAAGTTAAGGCTGGGTGCCTGCCTGGCCCCGTGCACTGCTGCAGTTGCTTAGCAGCCAGCGGGAGGCACAGGGGAGGAGTGGCTCGGCCCTCCCTGAATCATCTGCAGGGAGACAGGAGAGCACAGACATTACTGGGGAGCTCCGTTAACATCTTGCTTTCTGCCTCTCCTGCATGCTCACACACACCCTCACCTGCCTCTGCTCAGCAGCTCCTCACCAGCTGGGAAAGTGGTGGAGTCTCCTGCATTCAAGCAGCCCTTGCTGCTTGCAGGCTCACCCAAAAAGAGGCAGCAAAGCCATCCCAGGCAACTGCAAGGCCTTGGTCTACAGCATCGTGGATATTTTCCCGCCTCTTGAAAGAGTGGCCTTGGTCAGGTGCTTCAGCTCACAAGGTCGTGGTTTTGCACACTAACCTCCTCTAAATTTTCCATTTTCAGTTGTAGATTGCTCATCGCTTCTCATTGCTTTTCCATGCAGGCTCTGACAGAGTATTCTGCTCAGTCTTCCTGCGTTATCATGGAGAAACCTCCAGCTTTCAGCCAAAAATTGTGGCCTCTTCTGTCGCCAGGACTGGTAGTAAAGGACACCAACCCCAGTGTTGGTCACACTGTTGCAAGGTGGTTGAGGTCTTGGATAGAGGATGGGCTGTGACTAGGGAGGCTGAGGTGTGTTGAAGTACTCTGAGGTTGCCTCAGGGAAAAAAACACCCTGAAAACACAGTGGCCAAAAATAATGGTGTCTGTTCAACTGCCATGGCAGTTTTGTTACCCTTTAGCGCTGGAGGCACAGTCTTTGTAAAAAGTATAGGTACTGAGATGTCATTTGTAGAACTTCAGCTTTGTTCCAGAGGGGTTTCTGTAAATCTGACCAGAGAAGAAAGAATTAAGAGAGCCTCAAACCCCTGGTATATCCAATTAACCAGCTCACTGCATATCTCGCCCTGGTTGTAAATGTCAAGATAATGTACTGTTTTGGAGCAAAGGCTGTCTCAAAGCTGTGAAGTGTCCACTGCAGTGAGATCCTTCCTTGCTTATTTCTTCTTTAAGAACATTTATTTCTGATGGGCACCTCAGGTTTCAGAGGTGTGAATGATGCAAAGAAAGCAGCTGTTGGCTCTACCAGTCACACATCAGCCAGTTTGGTGTGTCATACTTTTCATTTTAATGCATATTCCTAGATAGCCACAAAGCTAGAGTTAGCGGAACAAGCACATGATTTATATGAAGAAATATAGTAGTGCTTGGATTTTCTTTTTATAAGGCTAATTGTGTTAATTTGCTTGAGACACAATTATCTCAATGGGATTGATTTGTTTAATTAACTCGGGATGCCTGCAGGTGAAATAGTGAATATAAATAGAAGGACAGTGGGAATGCATCACTAATGTTTGTATTGCAGAAGGATTGACTCATATGTAAATGAAGTGCTGCAAGCCTGCCAGGCTAACCTACTTCTGGGTGGTTTCTAGATATAAAAAAAAAAATCTCATGCTGTCATGCATAACACAGGGCTCGTACACTCAGGAATAAGTTGGTGAGGAGTGTACACTGTAGTACTAGGGACAAACACACCTTCCTCCTGGTGTAAATACCTTGCGTACGAGCACTTCCATGAGCACTGCCAAGGGATGGTGTCTGAAGGACGTAGTTTGTGCCAGATCACTGGGATGGCACTGCCCTGATGCAACCCAGCAGCTTCTTCAGTGTGTCAGTTCTCTGTGGCGAGAAATGAGGGCAGTTTCTTGTTCCAAATGTTACAAGGGCCACTTCTGAACAGAGCACACGAATACCCTGCATGCAGCGTTCCTGGGATGAAAGCCTGGTGGCAAAGCTTTATGTGTTCTCCTGCTCCCAGGTTCCTCTGCCTTACTGTGTGGACATCCCACTCTGCAGTGGTAATCAGAGGATTAGGTGTCTTAATAGACCAGTTCTGCAACCTGTGTGTGTGTCCTTTGCCTGCTGTTTGCCAGGGCCCTATCCAATACTCTTAGTGTGTCTGTTGTTCTAAGGTAGATAATTATATTCAGAGCCCAAAGGAGAGATTCTGTGTCTTCCGTCAGTTTGGTCCTGTACCGTAAAAATCTTAATTCCTACAAATATAGAGGACAGATTGGTATTTCTGATCTTTTCCCTACTTAAAGTAGATTACTAGTTTTCATAAAATTCTAGTCTTTCTCTGAATCTTTCTGAGATCTTTGTCGTAGATTGTGGCAAAATATTGTGCAAATTGAACGTTGAATATAAAGAAAATAAAACTAGATCAACAGAGCACTGCCACAGAACCAAACCAACTAAACAAACACACATTCCTTTTTAGCAGCTCTAAATGTATTGCTGTTTAAAACATGTCTTTGCTTCTGCATGACAAGAGTGTATAGGAGCAGTGTTGTCTTTACCACAGTTCCTTTTTTTTTTACATCCTCAATAGTTTATCCATCTCCCATTAGTGTGGTTGCTTCAAGCTTCTCTATTTCCTTCTGTACAGAAATCTGTCTTTGTTCCAAATTATTCTCGTCCCCATTTTCTGAGGCTTTTACTACATCTGCTATCTCAAGAAGAGATCAGATTGTAAGAGCTGAACACAGCACTCTGATGGAGAACGAGCTTCTGATTTATGCTGGGGCACAACAATCTTGTATGTCTTATCCTTTAGATAATCATGTGAATGCTTTCGTCTTGAAAATGGAAAAAAAAATATTTCTAAGTTGTATCCTTGTATATCTAGCAGTGTGTTTCCTTTATTTGCTGAACACTTGATTCAAATATTGAGTTACTCCAGAACTGTTAAACCAAACAATCAGTTTTGAGTGCTTCACATTTTTCATTTAAATGCACTTGGCTTTTTATTGATCTGCAGTGGATTTAATTTGTCCCTTGGTCTGGCCTTGCATGGTTCATCTGGAATTCTTTCCAGTCTTCTCTGGTTTTGAACAACTGCAAATTTCTCGTCTGTGGGATTTTAACTGTTCAGATTTTTGGTAGGGAGGGGAGAGAAGGTGTTGCCTTCCTGTTTTTCAGTTCATTCAAGAGTATATTATGGACTGCTATCCTGGTATAGAGCTGAGGGCATCCCTCCCTTGACCCTTTTTTTTGAAAGCTGTTTGTTTTGTTCTCATGCATTTTCCGTGTCTCTCTGCTGCTTTCAAATCTACATGCATGCTCTCCCTAATAAACCTCAATTTTCTTAGTAGCTCAATTTTCTTTCTTTTCCTTGAAAAAAGGATTTGTTCAAATATTGTTTCAAGTGCAATTCCCAGCGTCTTTGAATCCATAGTTACATTAACAAGCCAAAAGTATTCATTAACAGCAAAGAGAAAAGTATGGAAGTGTTTATCTGTTGGAGAAACTAGGCTTGGAAAACTGTATTTTGTCAGAAATACTAAAGCTGTGTGCACCAAGTCTATAGCTCTTCCACCTTCAGGACACTCTTGCTCCAGCCTTTGCTTGCCTTGTTTTTTGTTATATCCTAAATTTTTGCATAGGCTCATTTTGTTTTGAATGCAGAGAACTCTTTTTGTCTTACTGTCACTTGAAATAGTTTGAAATTGTCCTGCTTTATTATTTTCTACCTGAAGGAAAACTGTGGTTGGGGGTTTTTGGCTGTTGTGGCAGGGAGAGTGCTGCTTGATCATTGTACCAAGTCCCTCAGCTTTTTCTCCCCTGCCTTGTTCTGAAAAGATTCTCTTTCCATACATGTCACTCAAAGCCAGGACATCTACCTGTGTTTTAAATGTCTTATAAAAATATTGGAACCCTCAAGAAAGGTCACACTCCTTCCATCTCGCTGCCAGACCACTGAGTGCTGTTACCCTGCTGTCAAGGTAGAGACCTTGATCCTTGTGGTGTTTAATATAGATGCTGTTTTGTCCTGGCTTACAAATGTGTGTTTCTGTCCTGCCTGTCATGTGGGGTTTACCAGGCTTTTGACCAGAACTAGAAGTTTACCTGGTAATGCCAGTTTATCTTTTTCAAGTTGATACTACAAAGGCAAGTGGTGGGGAGCTTTTGTAACTCACATCACTGATCTCCCAGCATCTGTGGTTGTGAGGAGGGGTTTGGTTCCTTTTTGCCTGCTCTGTATGGGTTAGGGTAAGGTGGCAATATCTGAGGACAATTTCACATCTGTTGAAGTAAACATTACAAAGAAACTTCCCTAAAGTTGCTCTGAAGCTCAGGAGTTAAGGAATAACAAGGATAACTGTGTCTTCTCCCCAAGACACAGTTTCTGACCCAGTTATGTAGATTTCACTTTCAGGGCTTCACTGACATAAATGAATTTTGGTTCTGCTTTAAAACCACTGCAAGAAAAGGTCTTTGTGTAAGTTTCAGTGTATGTTTGGTTTTTTTAATGTTACACTATTGAAGTATTAAATAACTTAATACTGCAAGAGCTTATTCTTTCCAGTCCATGGCTTTCCCCTGAGGAAAAAGTAAATATGCCTCCTCAGAGACACTTTGGAAATGGTGCTACACAGATGTGCAGGGATGCACACACACAATGTGTACACCCAAACAGCACCATGAGCTCTGCTGTGGAAGCCTGTGGTGTAAGGGGGTAAGATAGTGGAGGCGGCACAGTAAGCTGACCTGGCTGGAAACTGTGTAATACTGAATTTCATTTCAGAAATCGTGGATGTATCATGCTTTTACTATTTTGAATACTTACGTGTTCAAAAATATTTTTCCAGTGCATGTTATTTCTAAATTATGAATTACTTGCATGGGAAAAGTTGCAGTGTGCTTTTCTACAAAATTGCAAGGAAGTTTCTTCCAAACTCTGCAGAAGTGTGAACTAAAGCATTTCTAGGCATTTTGCTGTCTGTAACTTGAATCAGGAAAACACATGTATGTGATTGATGCATCTAATGGCCTCTCCGGTTTCTTAAAGTTAGGTTCAGAAACTTGCACAATAGATTATAGTAGATTACTGTTGACCAGGTAAAGAAAACTAATTGTGAAAGACATGTCAAGCACTTCGGAGGAAGTTAAATTCAAATGGAAATCATTATTTCTCTTGAGGTGGATATTTACGGGGATACAAACTGATTAGTGCAGTGGAGTGAAGAGTGCAGGCTGCATCTGCTGCAGAGACTGTCTGGGATAAGGCAGTACTGGTATGAAAAATGGCAAAGAGGCCTGAACATTGACTAGGGAGTATGTTGATTCAAATTCTGGGTTTATTTTAAAAAAGTCCTCCAGGATGATGTTGTTAAACTGTGAAGAACCATCAGAAATGTAATGAAAAACTAGAAAATACATCAGGCAGAAAAAAAAGTCAGAGAACAAGGACAGTTTGGAAAAGGTTCAAGGTTTTTGGTATAACAAAGGCTATATGTTGCTGCTCTTGAAGTATGCCATGCAAAGCCCCAACTGTCTCTTCACTGCAGGAATGCCTTTCTTTTCTCTGTGGTATTTTAGAAAGCCACATCTTCAAGTAAAATTGAATCTGACTTGCTTTTGTCTTTATATTGTTGACACTGAATTAGTTGCTTATTGGATACATGCTTGTCATGCAAACCATCCAAGATGCCACCGAGGTTTGGTAACCTTGAAGGATATTTTCTATGTGGTTTTAACTATAATACATTCTGAAACGAAAAATGTCTTTCTCCATACTATTTTATAAGATTTAAATATTTTTCCCCTGGAATATTTCACTGGAATGCAGAAAATGGGTTGACTGAAAGGCTGACTATCAAATTAAATTTGTTCATGTTTTAAATAACTTTTCACATTGCATCTCATGAGATTTTTATCCATGTATCTGCAGAAATGTCATTTGAAATTCTTCTTCCTCCAAGATTTTACCAGGGCAAAATTTCAAAAATGTATGCATCCATTTCCTTCACCCTCTTTCTTACAGTTCTACATCAAGTTGTGCCTCTTCTCCCTTTTTTTGGGTGTCCTTTCCTGGTGCTACTCACCCAGATGAGTTTAAGCTTGGGATACACAGGCATACCTGCTTCCATGAGGCAGCTCTAGCACTCCTCTGCATGTGTATGGATTTCTGTTTGCAATAAACCAGCTTGTTTGTGCCTACCGTGCAAAACATGGCTGGTGACTGGAGGAGCTTCTTAGCACTACATAATATTCTGTGTGAGGGGAGGTGGTTAGAGTTAGGAATAACTAGTCCATAAAGTAGGACGAAGCTGTTTTTACAGGAAAACTTGCTCTATTTTGCATCTGTTTCTTTTGAGTGATAAGTCAGGGAAAAGAAATCATGATTTTTGCTTTTAATTATGTGAATTTCTGTAATGTTCAGAAAAGATGCGAATAGAATTTACAAGATTATTGAAGATTATGCAATGGTCCCATATCTGTGAGCAGTTCAGGGAAAAAAAGTCACTGCTACTTGTACTGTCACTTAAATATGATATGAGAGAGACACTTCCCTCCCCTGCTTCCTGCCTCCTTTTATGTTCTTTGCAATGTGAATATACTAACATCTATTTGAAAGTTATTTTTGTCACCTAGGCCTTCTCTTTCACATCTACCTCAGAAGCAACTCCTGCATCTTGGCGGCATGTGTTTGTTTAATCTAAGGAAGAGCAAAACTTGTTCAGATGACCGCAAAAGCAGAAACAATTGTTTGCCTCGAGATCATGGTGTGCATTTGTTTATTTCACCTTTAAGGTGTTTTGTAATCGCTTTTCCCCAGATCCAAAAGATAATGTCCTAGGAGATAGCAGCTAATAGATGCAAATACTGTGTGAATTATACTTGCACCTACTTGCATCAGTCACCCTGTGCGACAACAAAGGAAGAAAAGAAAACAGATAGTGGTCCTTGTTCTGCACTGTGTTGAGGGCCCTTGACTTGCCCTGAGACAAACAAACAAAATGGATGAATGCAATAGAGTAGAAATTACTTTATTTTTTTTCCACTCTCAGCTCTTCACCACGTCTGGTTCTGCATAGATGTGATGGAACTGTTGTTTTCGAGTGTTAAATAATATACATACTTATATAAGAACAAGCTCAATCCCTTTTTTGTGGGAGTGGTACCGTGCGTTGGGAATATTTTTTTTTCAGACACGACAGCTTTAAGGGCTGCTGAGATCCTCATAAAATCTTTTCCTCACGATGCTGTCCAGCGGGCAGGGCCGGCTGGTCGGTGGCTTGTCCGTGGTGCTGCCGGGGCGTTGGCCGCGGTGGTGGCCCGGCGGCGCACGCGGCGCTCTGGTACGTTCCACAGCCATTCTGGTGGAGGTGCTTCTCGAGGTGCTGGGTTGGGGGTGGGCAGCTCTGTGTGTTTGGGGCCTTTCAGCTGGGTGTCTGGGTGGGTTTGGTGTGTTTGAGTGTGAAGTACAATTCCAGAGGTGGCTCTCTTGTAGCTCGTCTCTAGGAAAACAACAGGAAGGTATTGGATCTTTGGTGTTTGCCTGGCAGAGAGTTTTCCCTCCTCTGTGTTTTGTACCGCTTGCATCTGCCTTGTCACAGCCTGCTTTCCTGTAACCTTGTCTTCATTAACAACGTACTGTAGTTCCTCTACAAACAAGATGATGTCCCTAATACACGGATAGTGGTTAGCTGTAGAAAAGGCTTAACTGAACTTACTGCTGTTGCAGTTTATTTCAGAAGACAGAAGTATCAATAATGGAATGTTCTAAGTTGTCCTAAGTTTATGTTTATGATTGGACCAGCTAATTTCCTTAGACAACTGACTTGTCCTTGCAATCAGTAGAGACAAAGGGTCTTTTCTTTAGGGCCGCTCCACAAAAACTGAATTTCAGTGCTCTGGTCGCATTTTCTTCTAGAAACGTTTTCTTGTATTTTCTTTTTTTGTTGTTTTCTCCTTCTTTATACTGGCTGTAGGGGAAACCTGGAGACATGAGCCAGCCAAGCTGTTGGTGGTATCAGTTGTACCCACAACTACCAGGTAGGGCATCTTTAGAGGGTGATAGTGAAGGCATTTATCAGAAGACCTGTTTAAATAGTTAGCCCAGTGCAAAGTGTGTTTTACAGACTTGAATGAATACTACATCTTAAAGAAATAAAGATCTGCATTTCTTGTTCTTCCAAATGCCAGGCCTTTGTTAATGACAGCAATGCAAGATCGTCTCTAGAATCTTCTCTGTTAAGAGCAAAATACAGATTGAAACTGTAATCCTGTAGTCAGATGGGTTGCAGAAAGTAACACGTATCTCTTACTGCTGTCAGTGAAGTGCTCACTAGCATGTGAGCATCTATGCAGGTAGATCTCTCCTGTGTTGCTGACAGATGCTGCTGATAAGCATTTTCTATGGTATTAGAAACTTCCTCAAAGTGTTCTGTCAAGTGGTAGCCCAAAATGTAGGTGGTTCTTCCCTAAGTGTACCAACAAGCCAGGGATGGGAGTAGCATTTGAGAGAGCAAGTATTTGACACAACCTTGTGAATTTGAAAAGATGGAAAATTCTTTATCTGGCACAATATGGAAAAGTGATTTTAAACCAGGCAAAATTTATTTTGTTTCCATTTAAAAAAATTAAATTAAAAATGGCTGTAGGAATTTCCCCCTATGATGTTACATTTTGAATAAAAGCATAACAAGCTGGACAAGGCTGCTGGATGAGGTCCTCTGTAAAGGGGAAACTGTGGGAGAAGTAATGAGCCTGTGTGAGCCCTTTGACTGAGCAAGCAGATCTGCTGTTCAGTACTGGAGCTGGTTGTTTCTGGCTGTGAACTGAGAGGTAGAAGGGTGAGGGTGGTGTCACTGCAGCCTGGGCTGTTGGCATCTGAGGAGGGAGTAGTGCCATCTGTGAGGGGCTGCACCTCAGCCCTGTCACTGAAAGGATGGTGGTGACAAAATTGAATCGGTGGCTTGAACATGTGAGGTCAGTCCTTGGTGAGCCTGCCCTGGTTTCAGGGAGACATTTCAGCCATTTTTGGGAAGGATCCAGTTGCATGTTGCCTGCTTTTGTGCAGTAGTTTCTCCCACATATGGATTTTGTGGGAGAAACTACAGGGGTTTCCCTACACTTCTTTTCACCTCCCTGTGTGCTGCTGCTGCAAATAGTGCAAAAGGGGCTGCCTGGGCAGACCCCAGCTTTGCCTCTTAGAAGTGTTCTTCAGTCTGGTTGAAGTCAGTGAATGTGATCTTTCTGAGCAGAAAAGACATTTCTATTTCTAGTGGTCACTTCTCGTTTTGGGAGTGGAGAGAATGGGTTCAACTTTATATTTTTATGGCATGTAGGTTTAAATTATTATTAAAATGAGATCTTAGGAGAAAGTGTTTATATATTTATGGGGGGAAAAGAACTTTATTAGATAGTTCTTTGAGGTAAATGTACTTGTCAGAGAATTTATTATTTGAGTCCTTTGGTCCTTCTGAATGCATTTGACATGATCGTTATTCACTTGTACCAATTGTTTCCTGTCTCATTATATAAGTTAGCAAACCACTCTAGGGTTGCCTTTACTTTTATTTGCATTAGAAACTGCACCATAAAAAATGTCCTCCTTGGGTTGCCTGCTGCTGAGCCAAGAGCTGTAAATAAAGTGGTTTCTAATTGAAATCCAGGAGAGAACCACAGAACCATTAAAATTAATGTACCCTCTGTTTTTTCTCTCTTTTTTTTTAATATTAGCACATCTCTCTTTTTATAAAGTGAACCAAGCTTCGCTTCTTCCTAGTTACTCTTAACTTGAAATGATCACTTCTTGCTGTTATTGTTTCCATACACTTTTCTGAATAAATGAACTGTTGAGGCTGGGGAGTTTTTAGTTTAGTTTCGTTGTGGTTTTAATTTTTTTTTCTTTTTTTTTAATTTTTTTAGTTACAGAATTTACTTATCAAGAAGAACAGTTTTGGACAAAAGTAAGGAAAAAAATATTTTGTGGCAAGCTTGGTGTAACCATGTTGTGATCTACAGGCAGATATTACTGAGAAGTGGTTTTCTGCTTTTGACTGGGAGGGTGGGCACATGTTGCCTGCCACTCATGTTTTAATGGAATACTCCATCTGCTGTCAAGCCAAGTCTCTTTCTGAACATGAAAGTTTTGTGCCAAATGCAACATCAAATCCAGATAAAAGCGGTGGGGTGTTTGCTTCAGCACTGTGAATGTTAAAACTCAATGTGTCTAAGAGGGTGGGCAAATCCAGATCATCTTGTCTATCTGGTTCTTTGCTTATTTTAAAATGGCAAATACATGTCATTCCAGTTGGTTTTTAATTTGAAACACATAGGCAGGTATTCTTTTGATCTGTGAATGGCTGTTCTGTTGGGGATTTTTTAGTTAACTAGTTTGGTATTATCTCCTTTATTCATAGAGTTCTCATCACAGATTACCTAATGTGTTGGATTCCTGTCTCTTGTGCTGCATGTTATTTTTACCCTTCTTGCAAAGGCTGGTGCTATGCCACCAAAGAGATTTTTTTTTCTCCCAATGTTAAGGAGATGCAGCAAGTCTGTCATCCATTAAGGTTCAGAATCCATAATACTCATGCGTTTTGCTCTATTCATCTGCAGTGTAATTTTTATATTTTTTTATTCTGCATATTGACGGGGTAATTTTTTGTTCAGATATGACAGCCATGAATCATTCGGCAAGTTACTTTATTCACGTGGATGATGATCCTTTTTTTTTTTAAAGCACCTGGTGGGGATGGCAAGAACTCTTTCCTTGCTGCTTCACCAGATTTAGGAGTGGGAGCTTTGAGGGTCTTTGTTTACCTTGCTTATTAGAAACAAAACAGATGCTAACAGCTCTGTGAGCCTAGAACTGGTTGTCTGTGGTGGTCCTTTAGGCATTGGGATGGATTCAAAATTCTGAATTATGCTAGGATTTCCCATCTTAGCTAAAGTCTTTCAGTTTAGGACCTTCCAAAAGACAGGAACTCCCTGGAAATTGTGGCATTCTCAAGTCCAGGGCAACTTGTTTCTGATAATAACTGAGGCAATTTATCCATTTGAGGATATGGCTAAAACTGAAATGGAAGTGAGCCTACATGCCCAAGACTTGCCAAAGATTCTATTTTTGTTGAGCATCATCCTGTTGTTAAGAGCCTATTGAAGCAGAGAAATAGAAGTGAGATGTGGAAGAAGTAGGTGATGGTGATTCAAAATGTACAAAATTGTTCAGGGTAACACAAATCAGAAACTTCTCGGTGGCTCGGTGTTCTATTATTGTGGGCATATAAAATACATTCTTGAGCTCATGTGAAAGGTCTATACGTGGGACAGCAGACCTGTAAAGTCATGTCCACAGAGTGATGCTGCCATTTTGGTCTCAGGTTGAATGGACTGTGTAACCCCACAAAGAGGTAAAAATAGTCATCAACCGCAGACTGCAGAGTGAAACTGCATGTCTGTTACCACTGGAAAAGTTGTACAGACTGCACTCGCTGTTTGTGCTTTGAAAAGGATGGATGTCTATGAGGTTTCCCAAATCTTCTCTTTCTCACCAGACTCACCAGAAACCTCAAATTAGAGAGGTTTAAGTTCTATCTACCTAGAATTTCATATCTTAAGTAGTCCTGTGTTGTCCAGAGAAAATTACTAGTCCTGTATATTTTACTGTAAGAAATATTTTTCAGTTCAGGACTTCATAGCTCACACTAGTGTATAAATCATCCGAATCTCTTATTCAGGTTCTCCTGACAAGAACAGGTGTATCTATTGGAAATAAGGACATAATCATTTATCAAATGCATCTCAGGACTAAGCTGTGTACTTGTACTGTGGTTTGCTGATCAATGTAGAGAGGCATGACCAGCTGCCTCAGCATTGCCTGTGCAGAGAGTACCAAAGAGATACTTTATTTCTTGCACTAACACAGAAAGACTTTCTCCATTCGTTATCAGCTCTCGATGTCTTGGTAGGAAAGGAGAGCACTCCTGGGTTGTGGCTTCTGCTGGTACACCAGGGACAAAAAGAGGAGGCTGGAGCTGACTGTGGAATTAAGGCACACCAGACCAGCACTCCTCTGTTTTCAACAGGGGTTTGTATTGTGCAAAACCACTGTAATAGTTTTTGAGAAGAAACCGTTACCTGTGTGTCACTGGGGAATGACGGCTCACACTTGCAGGGCTTTGGAAAGCATCAGAAAAAGTTGGTAATTCAAAGTCTGTCTGTGAAGGAAGATGACTATGCTGTCCCTCTTCTGGAAAAGGGCAGGAGATCTGGAAGGAACAGGGCATTGCAACTGGTCTATTTAAGACCATTTTAGCCTTGCAGAACTCAGGAGGATTCTTCAAGAGAGAACTCTGGACGTAATGAGATTGCATCTGAAACTTTCAGAGTGCAGAGGATTGTCAGTCCACTCTTGAATCTAGACTTGGTGGCATGGCTTAACCTCAGCCAGCAGCTAAGTACTACACAGCTACACTCTGGTGGGCTAGGGAGGGGAAACAGGAAAGGTAAAACCCATGAGATACAAACAGTTTAATAATTGAAAGAAAGTAAAATAAAATAATAATAACTGTAAGGAAAAGGGAGATAACAAAAAGAGAGAGAAGGACAAGTGTTGTATAGCACAGCTGTCCCCACCTACTTCCCCATGCCCAGCCAGTCTCTGAGCAGTGATCCTCACCACAGTGTGTATACTGGGCATGATGGTGCTGTGGTGTGGAATATCCCTTTGGCCAGTTCAGGTCAGCTGTCCTGGCTGTGCTCCCTGACAGCTTCTTGTGCACCTCTGCACTGGCAAAGCATGTAAAAACTGAAAAGTCCTTGACTAAGAGTGAGCACTTCCTAGCAACAACTAAGGATGATATTCCTTCTCATCCTAAATCCAAAGCACAGCACTGTACCAGCTACCAGAAAGAAAATTACCTCTATCCCAGTGGAAATCAGGCCACTGGCTAAACTAATGTAGAAAATTGAGAGAGATGCAGCATTTGACATCGCTAGGCATTGCTGGAAAATATACCAGTAGGATAACATGAGACTGCATAAACTGATCTGGTTCCTACATTACCAGAGACATTAATGCAGGAAAGATGAGGTAAAGAATGGTGTAAGATTATTCTGTGAAATGGTCTTCCTCCAAGACAATGCCCTGTAAAAAACTAAAATGAAAATCAAACCTATACTGGGGTTCTCAATATTTAAAAAATAAAATTAAAAAAAAAAATTAGGCTCACAGAAACTCTTTAACTTTTCCAAGATTTAGATTTTCATGCTGTTGTTGTCTGGTACAGCATCTGATACAGACTTTTCTTGTAGCCTGAATTTGCAGTCCAGAAATACTGAAAACATGACAGAAACAGTACTCTTGTTTATCTTTTGTCTTGTGCAGTTACTGCTTTTCCAGAAAGCTTGTCTTCAATTCTTCCATAAGGACAATTGGATTTAATTTTTTTTTAATGTAGGACCATTGCCTATTAAAAAAATAAAGCATTGTTTTGTACAAGCCAAAATCATATTACTGTTGTTCTAGCCTGATTCTTGGCATCTGATGGAAAACAAATCTTTGTGCATTAGGTATTCAGAAGCAACTTTAAATCATATGTGCAGTGCCTTCATTACATGCTATCCATTCTTACTGTCTTATAACTGAAGAACAGTAATAATTTATTTTCATTGCAAGATAAAGGAACAAATATAAAGTTGTTCTTACATAGGAGGAAATATTTTAATAGTCTTACAACCTCCTACCTGGGAGGTCTCTGCTTGAGATCTTTATCAGATGAAGCTGCTGTTGAACACCTACCTAACACTCACACGGGTTGGTGCTTTCCTCCTTTGGGTGCAGTCTTGAGGGAAGGCTGTTGGGAACGCCCTGGTGCTATCCAAGTTCTGCAGCCTGCACCTAAGTTAAAGGCCATGAGGTTTGGCCTCATGGAATAATGGTGTTTCCTTAGCACGAGTGCAGATGTGCCATCGGAACTAAGTACAGGCAAACAAGAACAAGGCTCAGCATCTCTTCAGGACCTGCAGGCTGCACAGTGGTAGCACCAGCCTTCCCTCTCAGCATGCTTTCAGAGTGGGAATGGGTGTCACTGTGGCAGGGATTCTTGGGGGACTTGTGCCCCTGCTCTACCTTCCCTTGTGTCTGGCTGTGTTGAAGCTTTGGGGGAATCCCAAAGCTGCTTACTCTGGGTGAGAGAAGCTGCAACACTGTCCACTGAGGGCTGGCTGGTGTTGCTCAAGCTGCTTTTGCTTCTGATTTGATCAGCACACTTCGATGTCTCTCACCTTTTCTCTCTGCTGAAGTTGCTTTTACCACCTCTTTTAGCTTTTTAAAAATCAACTCACAATCCACCCTCACTACAACTTCTGGTTATGTTATCTGGTGTTTGCAGTGATGACGGTTTTTCGAAATGGCATTTTTGGTTGCATTTTTCAGTCATGAAGTCCACAGTCAGAATTAAAAATGCCTGAGGTCCATGGCATTACTTCTCCATCCTCTGGTTGTACTGCTCGTAGCCACTGTTGCCTGGGCAGTTCCCAATGGTGCTTCAGTGGGGAACATCCATGCTGCTCAGAGTTACAAATTACTTTACCAGTCAGATGTCTTGAGTAGATAATCCAGAGGTTTGAATCTGCTGTAAATGAAAAGTGAACAGAAGGGAAACCATAAGTGTGTCAGCATCACCATCTTCTTTCCAGAATCCTGTGATAAATCTGATACACTGTTCTGAGAATTGCTTGCCTACTAATTATTGGAAAAGCATTACTGTTTCTTTGTGTCTGTAATTAGCATTTCAGCTTGAGTCTGAGGCCTGATGATAAATGAGTCTGGTATGCCATAGGTTCAGTAAATGATGAAAAACTGAAGTCTTGTGTTTGCTTACTTTCTTTCTCCATAAAACAAACAAAACTTGAGCTGATCTAAGTAGAAACAGTGTCAGAAATTATGTGGTCTAAAGGAGGAGGTTGGTTTTATTTCTCCATTTCCTCATCGGGTGGCTCACAGTACATGTAAACAGTGCAATAAATAAATAGTCCAAGTCCAATCTTAGCTAAGATAACCATGAAAAATCTGTTTATGTGTTCCTAAATCAGAGGACAGAAATGCATCTCCTACAAACTGATAGGAGAATTATAGAGTAAGTCTTTAAAAACATGATCCGGAGAAGCCAAGATTTCCAGATAGCACACTCTGAAACTTAATATCCATGTAAAACAATTGATAATAAATGTTAGTGTACCAATATTGTATGTCTATTGAGATAAGTCTTTTAGGGACAGAGAACAGACTGAAAAGTTTAAAGCAAGCTTTGTGAAGTGGTACTGAGGTTCTGTCTGCTGTGCTGGCTTGTGGGGTTTGAGATGCAGAACTTGGTACGTGACCATCTGAACAACAGCATGTCTGAATGCAAGACTTCTCTGGTAGGATTTGTGCTAATTGTGTTATCTGGTTTGTTTAAAGATATGAGCTTGCTCTGAAGGTGTTGGAGGTCTTTTGCAGACTCCTTGAAGAGATAATTCATAGAGGCTTCTCCAAATGACAGCAGATGGGAAACCACAGAATTTAGCTGTAGTCTGATATCTCAAGGAGAGATAAACCAGTGGGCAGACTGTGGAAGGTTATTCCAGAGAGGAAACCTCAATGGCTCAAGTAAATAGGACTTGAGAATATGTCCACTGCTACCTCCTAGCAACCAAAACTTATGAGGTTCAGTTGGCGTGGATCCACTTGCTTGGAGGACGATTGTGAATAATTCATGCTGGATTCAGGTCATTGTGACCTCAGACAAAATTGGGACATGAAATGATACGTTATCCTCTGGCTCCTCTTGTAGAGCCCCCAGTTCCTCCACCTTCATGCAAAACTTTGTGCCAGAGTGCCAGTGGAATCATGGGGAAATGTGGGCAGAGCCTGTTGGCTCTTGAACTGTCTGGGACAATAATTCAAGCTCTATCTGTTACAGAGTTGAAAATGGTATTAAAAGGTCAGGCATATGTTGCTTTCAATTGGAGGCGTGATGCTTGGTAACATTTCAGTAATCCTGAAAGATTTCTTGGTCAGTTGGTATGACAGAGATATAGACGACAAGTAAGTTTATCATCATCTTCAAAGAAACACTTTCCTACTTATAATTCACAAAGAGGATGCTGTAGTGGTGTACTGTTCCTGGCACAGAGAAGGTTTCTTCCCTGGTGCTTGTTAGGCACTCACTGGAAACTCCTTCCTCCTGTTCTACCATGAAACAAGATGGCAGTTTGGTCAGAAGTAAAGCTTTAGCAGTTAAATTATTTAAAAGACCCTTTTCTTACTTGATCTTCTGTTCTTCTCAACACCCCCCCTCCCCAAAGTTGTTCACAAAATAAGGAAAAGAACAAACAAAAACCAACCAAAACAAATAAACCCCCTCTCACCAAATAATTATCTTTAGCCTTTCCAGGAAGGGAGGCATTACTCTAATCTGTGGGGGTTTGTTTATATTTCTCTCATAAGCATTAAGCGGGATGAACTTGCTTCTTGCAGAATATGTGTTTAGTTTGTCACTTCTGTGTCAATAAAGCACCTCTTTAAGGTTTTCTGTGTTCTTTGTTACAAGTTGGCAAAAGGGAGAGAGCATTGTACAGCTGGACCTCCATTTAGTGTAGGCAGTACCTTGAACATGAAGTTGCTGGGCTGGAAGCTGCCTGCTCCAAAACTGAGGTCATCTTTGAAGAAGAATCGTAGAAGCCAGTACTCAAAGCTTCAGAGGCTGCGTGTCTGTACCTGGAGGGTAAATGGGTGAAACGGTTGTAGCTTAGCTGGGAGACCTTTTTGGAAGCATTATTATTTTTGCAAATATTAAACACAAAATCTGAATTTGTTACAAAAAAGTATCCATAAATTGTGCCCAGCCCTTCTTCCTTGCTTGCGAGCTGAAGGCACCAAGGTGTTAAAATGCACTGCCCTTTCCCATCTTCTGTGCTACTTCTGGTTATGTGGAATACTCGGAAAGGAAACTGAGGATTGGCAAATAATACCCACCCTACAGGAAAGTCTGTGTTAGGGAAAAGATTACTACAGGGATGGCTAGGAGTTTTTAATGTAATGAAGAAGAAAATAGTCAGTGGAGCTAATACTTGTAGGGAATAAATTCTTCATAGAAAGTTGAGAAATGTTCTTCTGAAAATGGTAAAAGTAATTGTAAAAGCTGAATGGCGTGGCATTTAATTATATAAGGAATGAAGGAGGCAAAAAAAAAAATAATAACCTGGTATATCAGAAAGCAATTTAAAATATAAGCTAGGGAAAATGGAATATTTCTGTCACAATAAGATGAATTCCACCACTGGCTGCATTGATTTCGTGTCTCAAGTTTTGTTCCAAACAGATCTGTAACTGGAGGGGAATGAGGGTGTGGGAAAGGCATATTTTTGTTCCCTTGGCCTCCCAAGCCAACCCATTCCCCTGCTCAGCAACAATGGTGAGAAAGATATGGATAAAAATACAAACAGGATTTAAGAATTTAATTAGCTCTGATGGTCATCCAATCTCCAGTTGTCTGGTAATTGTCTCTTTCAAAGGGATCATTTGAAGCAAAGCTTCTTCATATGCTTTGTGAATGTCAGTAAACTAAGCTTGTTAGTGTACAGTGCAAAGGCCAAAGCTGAATTCTTGTGGGTATTTGCAGCCTTTAATAAATAGCGCGGCAGTGCCGAGGAGGAATCATTCCGTACACCCACTCGCCCTTAAGATGTTTCCCTTCAATTCAGAAATTAATATTCAGTTGAAAAGTTATTATACATTTTGAGTCTTTCAAAATATTCTTGGCAGTGCATAGGAGTCAGTCTGCAGAGGGGTGGGATGGCTTGGGGTTTTTTTCCCCACCTACCTTCTGCAGGGAAGATCTGGAGCCAAGAAGTAGCTGTTAGACTTTTAGGTTTGTCTGCTTCTTTGTTTGAGGTTGGGGAGTTTTTTTTGGTCCTATAGTTCTGTTTCCTGAGCTGCAGAGCTCCTGCTCCATCTTCTTAAGGCAGGGTTGGCATGTTAGTGTGGCAGGAGAGGTCCAAACATCAGGTTATCAGGCTGTTGACAAGATCTTGCTATGACGTGTTCCCAGCTCTGCCAAATTGGAACAATTAGGTTTAAAGCTTATTATGGGGAGTGCCCACTTAGAATTTTTTTTTTCGAGTGATTGGGGAATTTCTTTTAGGAGAATGCCTGGTTTGCAGTAATTTTGCAAAGGGAAAGAACAGTTTGAGGTTTCTTCAAGGAAACAGAGTTGTTTATTGATGTCATTTTTGGCAATGATTTTGTTTGAACAGTTTTAGTCACTTCATAGTTTTAAGTAAGAAACTGAAATTTTGCAAGACTGTGGGCTTGAGGTATTAAGAATAATGAAAAGAAGGGCTGGCTGAAATGTGTTGCAGCACTCCTTGTACTGAATGATTGGATGATAAAATGCTGGAGGAAATTGCATGTAGATAAATGAAAGCAATGCATGGAGGAGAAAGAGGAGGGCAGTCACAATATGGTTCATGCCTGATGAATGTTTCACCAGGTGTTACCTGCTCTGGAAGAGACTTAGTGGTTGTCCTGTAAAAATGGCAGTGAAATGACAGATAAAACAGGTGTCAGTACTTGTTAGTGAAGGAACAGAAAACAAAACGGAAAGCATGAAAGTACTGCTGTGTAAATGTGTGGTGCTTCCCTCTCTTCATTACCATATGTGGCTCTGGTCCTCCCTATCTCCCATTTCATCTCTCCCAGTCCACACAGTGTTGTAAAAAAGAAGAAAAATCCAAAGTGTGGGGTGACAAAAAGCCACCAGAAGTCCTTGGTCTGGAAGGAGACCTGCAAAAATGATGAATTTCACAAAGAAAGAGATGGGGAGTGAGCATCTGCTGTCCTTCCAAGGAGATGAGCAGGAGACAAGCATAGGAGAGCTGTGAAGGGGAAGATGATGAGTTCTGCTGCAGCTCTGGGGCTCTTGTACTGTCAGCTGTGTTGCTCTCAGAGTTCAATAAAGAGAAGACAAGAGGTGGTTATGTGGTAGGAGGTGTAGGGGAGTTTTCTTCTGGAAAGCTGAGCCCTGATCGAGGGAGCTGGGCTGCGTTCTGGTCAGTGCCAGAGAGCAGTCACTTGGTGCACCTGCCCAGGCAGGCACTTCCTGGGTTATGGCTGTGGTGTAACTGGTGGTCTCCTCTCCTGTGAGCACCCATTTGCTTTATGTGACAGGAATGAAGCTGACCAGTAGCTCAAGTCAAAGACACTATAAACATGATCTCACGTTGTACTGTATGTGTACATACAAGCCTTGGACCCTACACATGAAAAACTTAATAAATTTTGGAATTTGTAATCTGTCTGTGGAGTAGCATCTCATCTGTAAGATGCTCTGTTTGTCTAAGCCATTTTCTCTGAAAATAAATGTCATGCAATATTCCTGAAGCATTTCAAAGATGCAGAAATGAGCACATAAAAATAATTACGCATGCATGGAGAATCCTGTCCTTAGAAGAGCATTTGAATTCGTAGAGTTTTTCTAGGAAGGTGCAAGAAGCTGAACATGGACCAAGGAAAGAAAACAAATTCATGAGGTTGATGATTAAGAAAGGACTACCAGCATGGGAGGAGAGACCCTGTTCAGATATAGTTGTGTTAACTGAAGTAATGGTATATGATTGATGATGATAATTCTGGTACTGGTAAGTATTTTGTTGCTGATTTAGCCAGTTGGTATTAAACTCTTTGTTGGTATTGCTTGTTTAATCCGCATACTCTGTTGTTGTTCTTATGTTTCTTATCTTACAGTGGCTAACTTTTCCCTTTCCTGCTCTAAAACTAACTAAATGCTGTTTGATCATAACCAAGGAATTTAGATAAGAAGATGCTCTTTGATACTATGATTTTTTTTTTCCCTTTGGTATATTCTCAGAATCATGTTTTGGATGCTAGGGTGATCTGCAGGAAGTGTGAGTTTCCAGTTGTAACACTTTGGTTAAGTTCTTAATGTCAAATGATACAGAGTTAAAGCCATTAAAGTAAATCATACAATCACAGAATCCTAGAACGGTTTGGGCTGGAAGGGACCTTGAAGATCATCCAGTTCCAGCCCGCCTGCCATGGTGTCTTGGGGTGACTTTATGATGCTGCATCCCCTATTTTCTGCTCTGTGCCTAGACACGAGTCCTGTACCTTTAGGCTCAAAGAGGAGGGAGCTGGGGGAATTCCTTGGTGAGCAGTTTGTGTGCAGTGCTCCCAGACTGCCCCGGGTTCACTGTGCTGTGTTGTCTGGCACGGATAGAGGGAGTCCATTTTTGTTTTTTAGCAGGACTCCTCCCACTAAACCAGGTTGCTCAGAGCTCCATCCAGCCTGGCCTTGAGCACTTCCAGGGGTGGGGAAGCCACAGATTATCTGGGCAACCTGTTCCTGTGTCTCACCACCCTCACAGGTTTCTTCCCAATATCTACTCTGTACCTACTCACTTTCGGTTAGAAACCATTCCCCCTCTCCTCTCACTGAATTTGCTTTGTGAAGGCTCCTGCAGCACTAATTCAGCTTTTATCTATAAATCTTCCTCTCATATGTTGCAATTACATGCAAGCACGCAGAAACTTTGATTTTTCTTTAGTGTAACATGACTGGAAAAAATCCCTGTCTTTCATGTGATGCCTAGAGTTCTACTGCCATCCTCCATTTTAACCTGGGAAAATACCTGCTTTAACTTGCAGTGTAAAGCTTTGCTGATCAATATGTTACAAGCATAGTAAAGTTCAAGAAATTGCCTCCATTACTATCTTGAGATGAGAAATTGATTCAGCTGCATTCTCTTTCTGCTAATTCATCTGTGCTTTACATTCCCATAAAAGGTATTATGTGCTCCTTATTTTCCAGTAGCGTCATCAATCCTAATGAAGAGAGAAGAATGAAAATTTATATTGTGTATATGGGATAGCTGATCTCTGACTTAGCTCTTAATTTGTAAATGTTGCTGTAGGCTTCACTTAGCTTCTCCTTACTGTGCTTTTGTTTGTATGCAAAATCTAAGGGCTGGGATGGAAGCAAAACTGAAGAATATGGCAAAGGAATATAAAGTTAGCTTGTTTTATAATCTAAACCTCAAAAAATGCAATAGTGATTAAAATTTGATGGAAAGAATTAAAATCTCATTTGCAAATTTGATGTACATCTGCAGTGTTTGTTCCTGCATTAATTATGTTGGGACTGTTTTCAGTATTTATCAGCCATCAGTTCTCTACATCTGTCTCTAAAACGTCCAGAGTTTTACTTTCTAACAGTGTTATTATGTATGAGACCTTTGCATGTGTCTGATAATTTCTGTAACCCTGCATAGGGGGTGGTATTGTAGCTCTAATGATGAAAGTGATATAGTGGGAAAAGCAGCCAGAACAAATATGAAAAACAGGAAAGGGCTTTCCTGGGTATTTCAGTTGTTGTTTTTTCCTAGTGTCCATCAGCCTGGCCTCTGTAGGAAACTACCAGGAATAGTTTGTTTGCACAACATTTTGTCATTTTTAGGCTTAATAGTGGCATCATTTGTTCAGAGCAGATGGATATATGACAAAGAAAGCAGAACTATATACTGTGATTTCGGTCATGGCTCATGATATAACAGTTATTTTTTAATTAAATGTAAACATATTGTCATGTTCTAAATAGCTGTGTTAAACTGAGGCAAAAACCCCCAACATTTTCCCTCTTGGCTCGACTGTTGTTAATCTCAGGTTTTCTCTGTTTGTCTGAGTATTTTTTCTTACAAACAAACGGTACTCAATTTTTAGTCAACTCTAAGATTCAATATGCCTCTTATAAACCTAGAGGTGTTTAAATAGCAATGTGAAAACCAAATCAGATAAAACATTAAGTAGATGTGAGTTTATTAAAACCTTATTTCAACAAAGGTTCGTGGATTTGCCTAGAAAAGTTGTGAGCAGACAGGATGCAAGTGGATGATGAACGGTTTGTGTTCAGGAGCATGTAGCATTTAGGCTCATGTTTGTTGCAAGACATGGTTGCACACAGGTTTTAGTTACTGGGGCTCAATGTGATAATGTAATCAAAAACTCACTTAGATCCAAGAAAATCCATGTGATGCTACCAGCATTTACCATCAGCTCAGGTGTTCTGTTAAAGAAAGACATTTTAGGCAGGTCAGGCTTTGTAAGGAGCTCTGCTGTCTCTCATGGCCCATGATGAGAATCTTTGATAGGTTGATGTCTGGAGTGTGCTCTGCTGTTTACTGTGGGCTTCGGGGCAAGATGAAGGGGGAAGCAGAGGCTGGCGCTGGACAGGACAAGGGAGTTTCTTGGGTTCTTCTCCTCCACCTTGCTGGATAGCTAGGGGAGGGCACTTGTTCTGTGCAAGGACCTGCTGGACTTGGGGAGTGGCTTCTTGCTGTATATGGCACCATCACAGTGCTTGGGGCCCATTATCAGAGATTTTAAAAGAATAATTTTAACAAGTGAATGTAACGTGACAGTAAGAGGAAGTAAATGTTGGTTGCTGTCACTGAGATTATCTGTGATCATTTGTACATTTTCTTCTTAAGCCTGGAATGACTTTCCAAAACCCAGCAGGGCTCAATGCAAATGAAGCGTTTTCCACTGGTATCAGTGAGCTGTGAATTGCACCCCAAGTTTCCAGGCCCGTTTCACAGAATCAGAGAATACCAGGTTGAAAGGCACCTCAAGTCTGGAAGACCTTCCATGCTTTTGTTTTGCTCCATTAGGTTCTTGTTAGCCCACTCTTCCAGCCTATTCAGGTCTTCCTGCACAGGGTGGCTCTTCCTTCTGAAGTGTCTGCTGCCCCGTTTGGTTTGGTATCATTGGCAGACTTTATCAGGGTACATTTGACTCTGTCTTCCAGACCCCTCATGAATGTATTAAACAGCAGTGGGCTCAGTGCTGGGGGACTGCACTTGTGTTGCTTTGCCCTCGGTGAATCCATGCTGGCTTTTCCCAATCACATGCTTCATCTGATTTGTGATAACCTTCTGCAGAATTTGTTCTGTAACTTTCTCCAGGGACTGAAGTATGGCTGATGGGCCTATAGTTTCTCAGGTCCCTCTTTAAGCTCTTCTTGTGGATGGGATGGCATTAGCTGCCTTCCAGTCTTTTGGGATGTCCCCCAATCCCATTGACTTCTCAAAGATCACACAGAGTGGCCTTGCAGTGATTTCAGCCAACCCTCAGGTGCTGAGGGCCTTCCCTCAAAGCCATCCCGGCAGCAGCATTGACAAAAACAAATGTGTTGTTTTCATTTAGGTAATTTAAGATGCCTTGTTTAGATACCTCTTCTGCACTGGGTGACAGCCTGATTGTATCTCCCACATCTTTGACTTTCATTAATCCCTCCCTTCCTGGTTGCTGTACCTGCACTTGTTTGTGTGGTACTTGTCATGTAGGTTGCAAGCTCTGGGCCAGCAAATCTCCTCTCAGGGAGAGCATTCACCCTCTGAGTTCTGTCAAAGCAGTGTGTGGTGCTGTGAAATCTTTATGGTCTCTGCAACAGAGGCATGATGTTGTTTTATTTATTGCATCAGCATAAGCCATTCCTCATTTTGCAGTAGGCACCAAGCTGAGTAAGAAGAAAAGATTCACTTACTTCTATTTCAGTCTGTAATTTGAAGGTCTGTGGATGTATCAATCCCAGAGATTTGACAACGAAGCAGTCTCTCACAATCAATAAGGGAAACAGGTTCTTGGTTGTTCTTTAAAGGAGTTGGAGTGCTGATAGTTGCCCTCTGCCACAGTGACTTAAAAGATAGAGTAACCTGGAAATACTGTATTGAATAGAAGTTAGGTTTTTGTTGTTTTGCAATAGGAAGCTCATTGTCACAAATCTGCTCATGCTTTGGGGCAAGCTGGTGCTGGGAGATAGTCACATGTGGGGAAAATCTAATTTCCATTCTTTTGCTTTGTTTAGATACATCACTTTGAGATCACAGAATGAAAGCAGCATGAAATGCAAATACAGCACAAGAAGATACAAGAATCTCACAAATCCTCAAAAATCAGGTAATGTCAGTGCATCACATGTCCAGCTTTTTGAAGGCTATCTTGTTTAGTAAGGTTTAATGCTTTTTGACTGTTTTTCAAAATTTGGGCTTCTGAGTCCCTCTGAGTTTATTGATGACTTCTCAAATCTAGTTAGTTGTGTGTTGACTGTGTAGCTAGTAAAATATTATTTTGTGTTCCACAGTATGTATGACACAGGAAATATACACACATTTATATCTTAAAGGACTACTTTGGCTATATTGTCTCATAGAAGTACAAGGACATTAACTTAAGAAAAAAAGAAGCAGTAACTACGGTGGTCACATTTTTTTAGCCATTGGCTCCATTGCTAGGCACTAACTTGGTGTATTGTAGAGGCATGGACTTTTCACTGGGTCCTGCAGCTGCATTTCTCAAAACTCTCTCCTTTGGGGGAGACACCAGGCTCGAAATAGCTGTTCCCTCTCCACTGAAAGCTTAGCCATATGCTATTTTCCACATACTACTACTTGTGCTTGGTTTTTTTGATTGTTTATCTGTCTCAGGATGTTTCCTCCTTGCCTGTTTTTGCAAATCCTAGCATATGTTCTTTGACTGTTTCGAAGCATTTCCAGTTACAGAAAAAGGCAATTGCATTGCACTCTGCAGAGCGTAAACACCACAGAGGTCAGGAAGAAACTGCTTAAGTGCATTACAAGGGTGCTCACCTTAAACTAAACTTGGAGGCTTATCATGGCTGTGGTCACAGCAATAGCTGATGGATTAATGTTTGAAAATTTCCCCGTCTCCCCCAAATCAACAGCAGTCACCAGAGGTTGTAATGTAGCCACATACAGTAACTGAATGAGGTCTGACCTCTCTATCCTAAGTTCTTTTCATGTTTGCAGAACCAGGATCTTGCTGGAGAATAGCAAGTGTCTCAGTTCAGTAATAGAAGTAAACTAAAATATGAAGCTGAAGACAATTTTGATGATAGGATGTGTTTATTTTCCAGGAAGTGTTTGAGACTATTGCACTTGATGTAGGACTCGGCAGAAGGGATGACAATTTGTCTCAGCTAAGCAGTCAGTAAACCTAGGTTAGCTGAAGAGATTTCAAAGGAAGTTTCACTTGATCTGATATGCAGTAAACTATCAGCAAATATTAAAAAAGATAAAATTACTGTGTTTATCACAGGTGATCAGCCCTTTTAGTTAGTGCTGTCTTTGGTACACTTTTTAGTCGCTTAGTCATGGAATATGCAGTTCAAGTGCCTTTCTGGTCTTAAGTCAAGGCTTGTATTTTATTTTTATTTCTAATCAGTATTGTGAGGAGATCACATCATTTTATATTTGCCATTTTTATGAAGTTATGTGATACCTGCTTCTGTTGCAGTTCTCTGAACTCTTCAGAGTACCTTGAAACTATAACACCATTTCACCAACAGCAAAAATAATCAGATTTGTTGAAGCAACCTTCTTTGTTTCTTTGGGAATCATGAAATTGTATCTTCCTTAAACTAAATTCAGTTAATGACTTTATTTAGAAATCAGCCTCCTCTTCTTGAATAACCAGAATTCTGCTAGTTTGGGGGAAAAAAACCATATCCATTAAATTACCAGTGCCTCTGAGTGCACATTTTTACATAGATCAAAACAAGAGGAAGATGTTTCTGATGGTTTGTCATCCTCCTTGCTTCTCCCCCTTTTCTAGAGACTTTCCTGAAATGATCAATTCTTGTTTTTCCTGTTGGGTTCGATGGATTTGGTTTTTGGTTTTTTGTTTTTGTTTTTTGTTTGGGTTTTTTTTTTGGCTGCCTTTTTTTAAACTTCATTGAAGCAGAGAAATTGCTCAGTTCCTCTCCCAGTGCCATCGTTGTTCTCCCCTCCCCCAAGTCCAATGTGTTTTTTATTAAACTGAATTAGGACATTCTAGTCTCTCTTAAGAGTGGAAATGGGAACAGCTTAAATGAGCAGCCAGATGAGACTCAGCAGCCTTTCCAACTGCACTGCAGAAGCTTAGCTGCAAAGGGAATGATAATTTTTGAAGGATTTGTGCAACTGTTGAAGAACTACCAGCATTAATATTAATAAAAAGCAGCTAATCTGTTTTTCCTTTTCCATTTTAAGAGTATATAGCTTTCTTACTATGCTTGCTATAAAAGTCAGTCTACTAAATATTTTGCTTCCTTTCAATCCTCTTCTCTTTTGTAATTCCTCTATTTGCATACTTTCTCATATACTGAAGTGGGTTTTTTGTTGTTGGTTTTGCCTAAAAACGTCAACCTCTGGGTTTGAATGCAGATACAGGCGTGGGTTTGAGATCTCTGCCATTCAAAACCAGCCAAAACTGAAGTGCAGCAGAAACCAGGAGCAATTGTATCCAGGATTGGGATGAAAAGGTTCTCATCCCTAACAGCATTTGTCCTTGAGGTAGCTGTAGAAAATTTTTGGTCCTTGAAATCCATATTGCTACTTCAGTGTTTATTCTAACCAAAACAGCCATAAGCCTGATACCTTCTGACCCTTATTTTCAGTCTCTGCCTCTTTTTATTGCTATATCAGATGTCTTCATTATTTCTATAGATATTTTTTTTTTAAGAAAAGTAGGTCTTTGAGTTATTGTCTCACCTCCCTGTCCCTTTTTCTCTCTGCTGACTTACCCAACCACCTTGCCTGGCATTGGAAATTATTCATTCTCTTTGAGTACTGTGCTTATTTTTTTTACAGGCTTATATTCTTTGCCAAGAAAAAAAAAAAAATAAAGGAGCAGGGGCTTGAACTCTGGCTGCATGAAAAGTTATGAGAGTAAACCTGATATCTAAACAGCCCACAAGAGCACAGGGGTCTCTGAAATACGCCACTCTTACTCTCCTAATTCTGTGCTTCTCAGCCTTCCTCTGGTCTGAAGATGTAGGGAGTGTGCCAGCTGTGCACCTGAGAGCTGTGTGTGTGCAGTGCAGGTGGGTCTGCTCTTAGGTAGCACTCCCTTAACTTTTCAAAGCTGCTCCTCTGGGTAGGGTCACAGTGGTGCAGTGGCCAGCTGAAAACTGTGCCTGTCTGTGCCCAGCTTAAAGGCTGGGTTATGGTCAGCCCCTGGCTGGGCTGCTGGTAGCACTGGGGTTAGCAGAATGCAGGCTGTCAGGGAAGGAACTGCTGTTTATTCCTGTGTCTGTCCTAAAGGAAATCAGAGAGCAAGATGATGTGAATGATGGCTGTCTTGGTTTAGGAATAGCTTGGCAGGAGATCTGACAGTTCTGAATAACAAAACGGGTCAATAAAAACATTCCCATAAAAAAGGCTAAAAAATGAGTAAGAGAAGCATGGTTTGTTTCTATGGAAGCTAAGTAGGGGAGAAAATTTAAATGAAAGAAGGGAAGGGAGAACTTGATTTTGGATTTCATATTACCTGAAGTTAAGAATGAAGCTTATATTCCAGTGGCAGAAAGACAGTCACTCAAGAGAGCCCTGTCAGCCTGTGTGACTGGGGGGTGGTAATGCACAATTAAAACATGAGATCACACAGCAATGACACATTTCTAAGCAGGCCTTAAGTGTTATAAAACACAGTTTAGGCTGCTAATGGTGGTGGTTAACTTTTCTTAAGCAGGCATTTTACCATCCCAGAGGGAGGGAGTGGCACAAGGAGGGATGGTGCCCAGCCAGTGATGGTTGCTCATGAGTTGCTGATGCTATGGCTTGTGAGTAGCTGCAGATACTCTATCCTGCAAAAGCTGGTTGAACATGGAGAGATGTGGGCTTTTTTGCCATCTTATCCAGTCTTCTTTTTTTCAGGCTAGCTAGCAATTAATCTATAAAAGCATGTAGATTTTTAGCTTAAAGCAACAGATGAGAAACTTGAAATAAGTTGGACAAACTGTAGGATCCAATTCTCTTTTAATACACAGCCATGCAGCCTACTGAGATGGGTTAGATTAGTGCTGTAATAACTTTTCAGTCTTTTAGTGAGTCTGCTTCCTTCAGCATTTGCTCTTGTACAGTCTTTTGTCATCCCTCTCCATTAACTCAGTTCTGAAACTGGCTCTGGCTGACATTCAGCCCTGATTTTACAGCACACACCCAACCCAACTTTTATGCATCGACTTATTTGTAGTGGATGTCTTGTTCTGAAATTCATGTGAATTCAGGCAGTTCAATTGTGTGACTGTCATTTGATCTGTAATTTTATTCAAGTTGAAAAATTATGTGGGTTTTGGCTTCTGTGGTGTGTGATGGAGCCAGAAGTGTTTATTTTATATAACTATCATCTTCTTGGTATTTCACTGCCTGTTGTCTTCTCTAAGTTTATGGAATGGCCTGAATTTGAAGGGCTCTTAAAGGCCATCTAGTTTCAATGCCCCTGCTGTCAGCAGGGACATCTTCCACTAGACCAGGCTGCTCAGAATGCCATCCAACCTGAACTTATACATTTCCAGAGATGGGACATCCACAACTTCTCTGGACAATTTGTTCCAGTGCCTCATCACCCTCATAGTAAAAAATTTCTTCCTAGAATATAGTCTACTCTCTTTCAGTTTGAAGCCATTCCCATGAGTCCTGTCACTACAGGCTCTTGTAAAAAGTCCCTCTCCATCGTTCTCATAGGCTCCCTTCAGGTGCTGGAAGGCCACAGTTAGGTCACTCCATACCCTTCTCTTCTCCAGGCTGAACAATCCCAGTTCTCTCAGCCTTTCCTCACAGGAGAGGTGCTCCATCCCTCTAATCATCTTGCCTGAACTCCAGTAGGTCCATGTCCTTCCTTTGCCAGGAACCCCACAGCTGCTTCTGGCTCTACAGTGATACAGTTTACAAAGGAGAAAAATTGGATCACCTTCATTGAAGACTCATATTTTCTCCCACTTCAAGTTTACCAGAATTAAGTTATGGCATGCTTCCAGGAGAGACTATTTGTATTGCTTTTCAGTAACTTGTGTTTGAAGAGGGAGACAGCTGGAGTGTGTAAAGGCATTTCAGCCAGCTTGGCGGGCCCCTGGCTTTCAGTCTGGAGAATGGAGCTGTGCAAGTTGCAGGGGACCTTGTCGAAATGATGAGAAAGAGTTGGAGCAAACCCTTGTCTCTGTTGAAATCAATTGAACTACCATTAGCATGAGTCCAGATTTCATCCATAAATTTAAGTAGGGTATTTCTCTTTCTAGGCAGCCTACAGAAATGTTTCTGTCTGTTGGCATTTGTTTTCATGTTTCTTTGTAATGATTCCATAATTGGGATGTATCTGTAATGTCAGAAATCTAATAGGTTAAGTAGCATAAATGACTGTTAGGAAGAGAAGAAGCACAGAACTGTAGAACCGTTGTTGCTTTAAACCCCTACCAGTTTAGTTGTTCAGTTTAACCATTTAGTAGTCAGAGCTGTTGTGATAAATGGCAGTGATGGGTGCTGAGGCACTAATGCTAAACATAAAGGAGTAAAAGCACCCTTTTTTTCCTTTCCCTTAAATGGAAATCATTCAGTATGCTGCTAATGGCTTCTCAGTTGGCCAGAGACTAACTGTGGTCCCCCTGCACCTTAATTGATGTTGTGATAGACTCTGGTTTTAATCTGACAAGAAATGTATACTGTTAGCATTTTGTTAAAGCTGATAGCAAATGCTGTGTATACAGCATCAAGCCCTTGAATTTAAGCCTTTAGTTCAAGTACTAAAAAAACACTTGGTATCTAAGGGACTGGTTGATTACTGATTATTCTTTTATCAATGTGCATATCTGGGTTTTTTTCTATTACCTGAAGGTAGAATAACAATGCTTTTTAAACATTTGCATTTTTTTCCCTCCAGATCAGTGATGCCTTTGAAAGGAATGTTTTCATCTTTCTTTTATTTTTATTTTGGGGGAGGGGAGATGGGTGTTTGAAAACAATGCAGTTTTTTTCAAATGTGATTCTCATAGTGACTAAACTTTCCAGTCCTTTTGTGACTTGATTAGTATTTTAATGTAATAACCCATTATAATTTTTTCCAGCTTTTTACAAATGTTTCCTCATGACTCTGATGAAAACTCTGTAATCTACCTGACAGCAGCATGTCCCACCTCTCAAACCAGAGCTGAGTTGACGATGCTAGAGCTGCTGGAGAGGAAATGTTAATGAACCATTTTTCAATTTCCTTTTTTTTTTTGTTCTGAGAGAGGAGAAGAAAGTCTGTGCTAGTCTGTGCTAATGCCACAGATATAAAACCTCTTTCCAGTGTTGTGAGACCTGTGACAGGTAACCCCCAGGTGGAAGGGTGCAGTAAGTGGAATTCGGCGCATGCCCAAGGGACAGCACTTTCTGTGGGGACTACAACACTAGCTGTGGCTGCTGGTACAGTCCACAGCATCTGCCACCATGGTGCTCCTGCCCGTGGGAAGAGAAGGGGTCAGGGGCCTGCTTGGCCCCTTGATACATTTTTGTAATGAAACCAGGTTGTTTGCTACCTTAAGTCTCTTACTGTCCTTACTCCTGGAATTCTTGTGGTCTTAATTAATTGTTTCCTGGAGATATTTGTTCTCCCTCACTGGTTTGTATTGTTTCTTGTCCTTTGACTGTTACTTGTCACTTCAGACTTTAAAAAGAAGGGCCAGACTGAAGGAACTTGGTGTAAATTACAGCTCTCTTAATAGGTGCAATGGGACATAGCTCCTATGCAAAAGGTGTACCTATAGATCCAGTAGTACTGTTTTAATGGGTAGGTGTTCTGAGCATCTTGACTGAACCTCCTTAACTTGGCAGGCCTAAAAGGAGATGCACATTCCCTCTCTTCCTCTAAACGTTGATGGCCTTTCAGTGTGAAACACCACACAGTGTTTATTTTTATGCCCTTTTAATGTTTTGTGGAGGGTTTGTGTAGTTTCCCTTCATAATTTTTAATAGGAAGTCTTTGAAGTTGGGTCGTGGATGAAAAATCCTGTTGGCAGCCTGACTATTCATTGTTGACTCCTATCTTCGTTAATTGTTCATCTATAAAAATCTGGAAGGGAGTGTGTTCAGAGAAACTGTGAAGCAATGTATATTTCTGGAAAGGGGAAATAAACTTGCAATTATTCTCAGCTATTATTTGTCACGTGAAGATGTTACATACTAATGGTTGCAGATGGTTTACACAAAAACTATACACACTGCAAACCCTCTTCATTGGGAGCTATGGTTTTCTGTTATACATTATGCTAGAATGGAAAAGGTTTTTTTCTGCCTGCAGCTATGTATTACCCTTATTCGCTGTTGCTAGCACAAACTCTGCTTAATATGCATCCAGCAATGGTTAAAATTTTCTCCATCGGTGACTTCACATTTATCCACGTAGATGGAGGATTCTTCTAAGGTTAAAAAGGTAAGGACATCTGTGTGCAGGAGTCTTTGGTGGAGAGCACTGCATTTAGAAAATCAGATGTGAAGGAGGCAGAGTTAAGATTTTGGCTTAATATTTCTGTGTTCTTGTTCAAGTTCAGGATCTGCTTTTATTTTAAAATGTATTTATGAGTGCATAAGCATATTGTACCTCTGTGCATATGTGTGACTGTACACACAGTGATTGCTTCATATTGTGGAGTAGAAAAACAATCTTATCATGTGCTTATGTATTTTTTATTCTTCGGAAACAGTACAGACATCTCTAAAATGTTATTTGAATTACAGTTTATACAGTAAAAATTATAAAAGGCTGCAATCAGTATAAATTTGCCTGTTAAAATCATGCAACACAAAGAAGGAAGGGTTAGAAAGCAGAACAAAAGTTGGAGTTCAGCATCCCTGATGTGACTGGTGACTGGTCAGAAAAGATTTCAGTTGACTGGTTTGGTGTTATAAACATACTCCAGGTCAGTCAGCCTCACCTGCATCCCTGGAAAGGTGATGAAACAGCTCATCCTGGATGTCAGCTCTAAGGGTGTGGAGGAAAAGAGGGTTATCAGGAATAGTCAACAGGGATTCACCTAGGAGAATAATAGCTTGACCTATCTGATAGCCTTCTGTGTTGGAATGTCTGGCTGTGTGGGTAGATGAGGGGAGAGCACTGCCTGCCTTGACTTCAGCAAGGCTTTTGATATTGTCTCCCATAACATCCTTACAGGTAAGCTCAGGAAGTGTGGATTGAGAATTGGCTGAAGGGATGGTCCCAGAGTTGTGGACAGTGGTGCAGAGTGTGATTGCAGGTCCGTTGCTGGTGGTGTTCCCTAAGGACCAATACTGGGTGCAGCTTTGTTCAACTTATTTCTCAGTGATCTGGATGAAGGGACAGAATGTACTCTCAGCAAGTTTGTTGCTGATACAGAACTGGGAGGAATGTCTGATTTGCCAGAAGCCTGTGTAGCTATTCAGCAGGAGCTGGCCAGGCTGGAGAGTTAGGTGGAGAGGATCTTAATGAAGTTCCATGAAGGCAGGTGCAGGGTCCTGCATCTGTGGAAGAATAACCCCCTAAACCCACGCAGGGGACTCAGCCACTGGGAAGCAGCTCTGTGGAGAAGGACCTGGCAATCCTGGTGGACAACAGGCTGTCCATGAGCCAGCAGTGCCCTTATGGTCAAGGAGGCCAAAGGTATCTGGGGGAGCAGGAGGAGGAGCATTGCCAGCAGGTCAAGAGGGATGATCCTGCCTCTATTTTGCCCTAGTGGGCCCTTATCTGGAGTGTTGTGGACTCTCTAGTTCAATAAAGGCAAGGAACTACTGGAAAGAGTTTAGTGGAGGGTTGTGGAGGTGATGAGGGAACTGGAGCATCTCTTATGAGGAGAGGCTGTTCAGCCTGGAGAAGAGAAAACACGGTTTTATCAATGCACAGAAATATCTTAAGGGCAGGTGTCAAGAGGATGGAACCAGGCTCTTTTCAGTGGTGCCCAGCAACAGAACAAGGGGCAATGGGCACAAACTGAAACAGGAAGTTCCATGATATGATAAATATGATCCATCCATCCTTACTTTGAGGGTGTCAGAGCACTGGAACAGGCTGCACAGAGAGGCTGTGGAGTCTCCTTCTCTGGAGAGACGCACAGGTGAACCTGCTTTGGAAGGGGATTGAAGAGATGATGTGCAGAGGTCCCTTCCAACCCCAACCATTCTGTGTTTTTGTGAGTCTATAACTTGGCTTGATAGCCAACTGTCTGACTAAAACTAGTCATGAGAGCACAGTATATGGCTGACTAAAACTGCTTGAGTGTTTATATACTTTAGGGGAAAAGACAGTTTTGAAGAATAAGCTTTTATTGGTTTGGCAGAATGATTTTATCGGAGTGCTAGAGGAGAGGCAGGATAATAGGATGAGATGAAGTAATCTAACTGCTCTGAAATAGCCCAGCTGCTACAATTTTGCATCTGATTATGTATTTCAGACTAGAAGATTTTACAGTTTCCTTTGAGGCAATAACAATAACAGTTTATGGAAAGAGCCAGCACTTACCTTCTCTTTCTCTTACTCTGCAGGTGCTTGGCACACTGAACTTACTGATCTGTGTAGGATTTGTGCTGTGGTCCATTTATTGAAAATGTGAAACAACATCAAGTCTGAGATTGGAATTACTGACTGACTGGATGAAATTTTAGTCCTTGCGATGCACATGGACATGCTGAATTATAAGTAATTCTAGCTTCTTCTCCCCTCCCCTCCCTTCCCCTCACTCAGCTATCTCAGGGTTCATAGAGATTTCAATGGTTTGTGTGCCTGTAAGTTTGGAACAGAAGTGACCAAAAATGGGGGACCAGCAATTGTATAAAACTAATCATACTGCCAACAACAATGAGAACTTGTACTACGAACAGCACCAAATGAACTCCCTTCCATCTCTAAATCATAGCTATGGGACATCTGTTATGGATGCTCCCCAGGCCTCCCCCCTCTCCCCTCCATTTTCCCAAGATTCAAGGGACAGTATAGCTTTGCCTGTAGGTTCAAAAAGTCTTGGGTCGATGGACACATCTAGACAAACCAGTTGGACACATTCTGGCTCAGGAAACCATGTCCCAGCGAGGAACAGTTTCAATAATCAAAGCGCAATGTGGAGCCCCCTCGGGCAGGGGGAGTCCCATGACGGATACCAATATCCTTACCCTCAACCCAGCGAAAACCGATCGCAAAAAATTACCAGTGGGGTCCTGCACAAATTGGACTCCTTTACACAAGTATTTGCTAACCAAAATCTGAGAATTCAAGTCAACAACATGGCTCAGGTTCTGCACACCGAGTCTTCAATGGTGGATAATTCTGGTGACAGCGCACTCAGGCAGCTGCTCTCCCAGAAGCCGCCAGTTGAGCAACAACCTGTAACTTCCACCGTACAAAGATACCAACCAGTGCCACAGCAAACACACCAGAATTTTGCAAGCACACAGCAAAAGCAACAAATGCAAGTCATGCAGCACCAACAGCTGTACTACGACTACCAGCAGCACTTATCACAGATGCAGATGCATTCTGCGTTCCAGCAGGGACAGGCGCACGTTCCACAGATGCAGTCCCAGCAGCTCCTACCACAGCAGATGCAGCACTTGCAGCAGCCTCAGTACTACACTCAGCCCCAGCAGGGACACCAGCGGCTCTCCATCCAGGAGATCCAGCAGCAGCAGCCAGCCCGGCAGCAGCGGCAGTGTCCCGTGCAGCTCGCTCAGTATTACCAAACACAACCTGTCATGCAGCAGTTGCAGCAGCAGCAGCAGCAGATGCAATTGCCGCTTCCTCCGTATCACAGGGAACCCGATCCAAAGACTATGCACGAACCACACCAGTACTCTCAGGATCCCAGTCATCCTGTGCAGCTTATCCAGCTGGGAGCAGTGCCTCAGTATTGCTTCCAAGATCCCCACGAACAGTACAGGCACTTGTACCCCCAGAGTCTACTGCAGCAGCAGCAGCAAGATCAACAGAAGCAATACCTGAGTGAGAGCAGAGTGCCATCCCTGAACTCCCACATGGGCCTCACTCCACCAGAGACAGCCGAGGATCCCACACGGCAGGAGATTAATTCCATAGGTAATGCTGTCTCTCATCGAACTCTTTTGCCGCCCTCGGGAGTTCATCTGAACAACAAAAGCTCTCAGCAAGACTCTCCCAGCACCACGTGGTCTCAGGTAGGTGGCATTTTAGATCCATGCCCAGCCAAATTTGTTTGCAGAAGAGTAGCCAAGTGTGGAAACTAAGCAGTTTCGGCAGAGGCAGAAGGTTGGGATGTGAGCTTGTGGGCATCTCTGGGATGGGGAACTATTGGGAAACTTCATTACCAGACTTTTGTCTACGGCTCTGGGTTGGCTTTGGGCCAGGCTGGCAGCAGCACGGAACTGCTGCTGCAAGGCTGCTGCTTTCCTTGTGAGAGGCTTTGGGAAGTTCTGCCTCGGTTTCTGGGAAGGAGGGACCCAGTTACAACAAAGCCTTCTTGCTAATTTTTCAACACTGCAGGCTCAGGGAGCAGTTAGTCAACTCTTTTTCCAAAAGCAGTGCTTCTGGGTCAAAGCAAAGGCTTCAAACAGCAAGTGAGTGAAGAAAACTTGAACCAGCCGTGCTCACAGGGGCAGATTTGATGTGTGGCTCTCAACTCAGAGGCTTTTAATAGTAGTAAAATTGTTCACAAAATGCAGACTTAAAGCTGTGAGTACCTTCATTTACACAATATTTCCTGAAAAATTATTTTCTCAACCTTTCCCCCTCTTTTCCATTCTCCTGTTTTGATAGCCGGTGCAACTGTCAGATGGCAGACTGCAGCCACTGTCCCCAGAACAAAGGTATTTTTAAAAGATTATTTTTGTCTTTCTAATTAAATATGAGTAATGCAAAGGAGATCTGTATTTGGGGGAAAAACATACAGTTTGGGTGTGTAATAATTGTTGCTCTTCTAGAAACACCTTTTTCTCTGTGCTTTGTGATTTTAAGTTTGTATGACTTCCAGTATCCCTTCATAGCATTAGACTCAAATTAATGCTTTCTTTTTAAAAAAAAAAAAAAAAAAAAAAAAAAAAAGGAAGGGAACCAAGGAAAAACCAAAAGCAGGGGAGCTCCAGTGTTGCATTTGCAAGAAAAGGGATGCTGTGTAGTCTGGATTTGTATCTTTGGTAGCACAGATCTTCTTTTATTTCTTAAGGTCTCACTTCTGAAGGGCCAAGGTGTCCATCACAGTGGTTGCCTACCATAAATTAAAGGCATTGTGTCCAAGTACTTGTTAATGGTTGTCACAAGTGGGGAAATGCAGGTCTGTCATGGTAGATCTCATAAGTCTCAGATTTTCTGTATTGATGAGCATGTCCTGCTCAAAACTTGCCTCTTCCCCAATCTTGGGAGCAGCTGATCTAGGTTATTGGCCACATACTCCACAGCAGTCACCACATGCTTACTTGTTACTTCATTACCATCTAGTTTTAAAATTTATTTACTTCCTTGATTAAAAAACCTCCTTCTGCAAAAAAGGGAACATGCCAAACTAATGTTTTTTCTTCTGTTCCATGCTTTAAAAAAATGAAAATAAAAATAGTGGCCAAAACAGAGAAACACTTCCTGAGAGAGCTGATGCGAAGAACAAGCTAATGTGTTCAATATGCTTGAAGGAATTTAAGAGTTTGCCTGCTCTAAATGGTCACATGAGGTCACACGGAGGAGTAAGAGCATCTCCTAACTTCAAACAGGTAGCAATCCATTTGACTTCAGTATTTGGCACAGTCCTTTTGTGTTGATGTTTGCTTGCTTTGCCATGCTTTGCTTTGCTGTCAAAACTTGTTCTTCTCAGCACTGTTTTGTTATGTCATACCCCATGGAAGTGGAAATGCACATAATTCTGTTAGTTTGTAGGCCAGAAGTCTTGTTTTGAGGACAGAGGCAGTGGTGGAGGACAGATCAGTGTTTGTCCTCTGTTTCTCTGCACGTTACAGAACACCCTACCAAATCATGTCAGGAGTGTCTAATTTTTTTCCTCCTCATGTTTGTTTATTATATTAGAAATACCAGGAACATCAAGTCTTCCTTATTTTCATTTGAACTACTTGGATGACTAAGGAATATTTATTGGAAGCCTTCCCAGGCTTTACTGGAGGAGCAGAATTGTTGAATCTTTGACAGCTTTCTTCCAAGTGTTTTAGTTGTATAGGTATCAACAAATACCAAACGAAAAATGTGTTTGAGTTGTTCTGAATAAAAATAACTTGCCCTGTCAGTCAGTCTTTACCCTGATAATTTAGAAATTCTGTCCTAACAGGGAATGCCATAGGAAGGCAAAGAGCTACCTGAGTTCCACAGTTTGTGTTTTTGTTTTTTAGTTGGGTGATGGAGAATTCTGTGTCTGTAGCGATAAAAAGAGACATGTTTGTCTCTCCTCCTGCAAGTTACCTTGTAAAGATGCTTCAGGTGGTTATTTATCACCCAGACTTAATCCTATGTAGGAATCACAAGTAGCCTGCTGACTTCATTTGAGGCAAAGCAAGAGTCCCAGGAAGGAACACTGTTGTGTGTTTTGTAACCCTGGCCACTTCTTTTCAGCCACGGTGCACACGCTGTGTAGTGCATCGATCCAGAAGCAGCGCTCCCTCACTCGGGCTGAAAGCCTTTAATTGTCTGTGCAGGATGAAGGAGAGAAACCACCACAGCAGCCGCTGCCTAAAGAGGTGGATGGCCTCGCGCCCATCGTCATGCCAGTGTCTGTCCCTGTAAAGCTTCTGTCACCTGAGCCCAGCACGCAGCCCTCTGCCAGCACTGCCACAGTCACAGACAAGCCTGCCAACTCTGTGTCAGATGACGAGATGCCCGTTCTCGTGAAGATGACTTACTCTCCACCGTGCAGTCCAAAAGTGGCCAACCCCTGCTCATCCTCTGTGAGTGCTGTGTTTCTTGCCACTAACTGTCCTGTGCTTGTTAAATCCCTTTGCTTGTAGTGCTGCTACTTCCTAAAACATCTGTCTTTTAGAATATTTTCTGGAATCTTTATGATTCCTAATAAATAAAAAAAGTCCCGTAGCATCAAAGCATTTCTTCCGCAATCATTTGAAAATATTAATTTTCCTTTGCTGAGGAATCAAGATCTCAGTTGAAAACAAATAATTTGAAATTGGAATGTGATATTCTTTCATCCCACTAGAACAAAGGGATTTACTCTCTTTTTACTGGTTTTGTTTTCTCCTTTTCAGGCTGCTTCATTGTTACGTTATTGCTTAAAATCGGCAGTTTTATTTCTTCCTGTTTTCTGAAGTCGGATGTATGTGCTTCTCATTTCAGCCAAAGAGAGTGCAGTGCTTAGAGTGTGTGCTCTAAGCAATATGAAACTCGGAGTTTTGCAGTGAAGTAATTTTTCCCTTTCTCCCTGCATGCATCAGCTCTAAGGGTTAATCACTGGGATTTCTGATACAGGAAAAATAGCTCTGCTTTATGCTTTCATTTTGCTTATAAAACTGAAATGGTCAGGCAGCACGAGGAATTGATGAGTGCTTGAATGAGATGTGAGAATGCTCATTATTATTTTCCTGAAGGAGTCCTGGAGCAAGCAATATTTATTTCGTGTTCCAGCAGTAGAAATGGATTCTGCTCGTTCCTTCAAATCCATTTTGGCAGACTACGCCATGATGGGGGATTACTGGGGAGTATAAGTACTATATGGTATTATCTGGACAATGCAGAGAAATATCCTTGTGATATTTTTGATTTTTCTTCTCCATGTGAGGCTGATGGACAAATGAGGAATCAGCACTATGCCAGCATAGGTGACTCCTTAAAACAGTCACTCCTCATTCCGACATTCCCACTAATTTTAAATATATATAATATATACATGTATATATAAAATTTTTACTCTCTTCCTTTAAGACAGAGGTTTGACATATGAACTTCCACTTTACTGTGAAAGCCATCATTTCACAATACTTAGTAACCCAGCAGTAGAATTTTTCATTTCTATTTCTAGTTCCTCTAAAGAATAGGGACAGTCTTTTCTGAATCCTCAAGCTCTGAGTGGGAGATCTTCTCTAGAGACATCAGAGTAGGTGGCTTGGGCTTGTGTATTTCTGCAACGTATATAAAGTGACTATGATTAAATCTGCCAGTGTTTGGCAAAGTGCACATTCATTCCCTCGAAATTATGCTTGTGGTCTTTGTTATTGCCCAAGCAAACCAAACTCACACAGTTCCCTGTCTGGACCCTATCTTTTATATAAGCAGTAACATTGGAAACATTAAAAGATCAAAAGACCCACAGTTTCCTCCTCTTCTGTAAAGAGATCGTACCATTGGAGAGGGGCTTTTTTTTAATACCAAAGAACTAAAGCTGTGTTGCATTTATTTATACTGTGCTTTGAGCTGTCCAGAAAAGCTCTCACAAAACTCCTGGAATCAGTAAAGTGAAACAGCAAAAAGGAACTAAACATTCAGCAAGGCTACAGGATGGTGAGCTGAGTCAAGTGACATCCACCAGGATCTGTCCAGAGTGGATCTATCAGTGTGCAGCAGCAGGGCCCAAAAGTATGCATTCTGTCTTGGATAATGGAATCAGTTACTAGAACTTCAGAAAAGTAGGGTGGTTCTTCAGGGGTGTTTCTGCACTGAGAGCCCATGGACACCACTGTCTCCTTTACTGCTCAATGTGACCTTTTTTGAAAGCAGTGTTGGCACAGGTATGCTCTAGGTGAAGCAGTGTAGGAGTTGGAGCTGTTCAGGATTTCTAAGATGTTGCATTGATTTGCTTAACACCTGTGAGAAAGGAGTACCAGCTCTTTCATGCTTGGAGAGCAGAACAAAATGAGCCCTTAGTCCAGAGACTTGGATCTGGCCTTCTGTCTGGGGCTCTTTTCCGGTTTTGGGTTGTTTGGATTTTTCTTCCTTGAGTTCAGGGGTTTTTTCTCCTTTCTCCTTTATGAACACTAAATGTTCACCACCGGTAACTTTCACTGTTCTCAATGTCCACTATCAAAAAATCCACTGCAAAGCTGCATTTTCTTCCCTGCAGAAGCAAAACTATTCCAAAACTAATTTTTTTTTTACAGAGAAAAAATGTCAACAGCTGTTGGAGAGGATGCAGCCATGATCTAACAAAGGGGACAGGACCTCTGTAATCAAAAACATTTCCTCAAGCTGGAACTTATTAACATAAGGGATAAAGGGTGACAGTGCTAATGCTCGTTTAACATGATTTTTATTGGGTGTATGTGATTCTCAAGAACCACCCATGGCGTAAAGATGTATGTTGTCTAAACATACATTGTAGTAATTTGCTTTATGTGGTAGAATTTACCAGATGATGCAGACATTCTGGAGTAACACTGTCAAAATTTTCTTCTGTTTCCCAAATTTATTCTAAAGATGGCCTACAGCCTAAGTACCTAAAAGCAGTACATTTAATATACTGTGTTCATCTACCAGCTTCTGAGTGTTCTTAAAGCACAACCTGGGGACCTGTTTCTTCCTACCTTATCCCCACTCCCTCAAGAAATCCAGATTCCAGGTTTGCATAAGTTCCGTGCCTTCTGCTTCTGTATACTCTAGGGATTTGTTATTAAATTATTTTTAACATTCAAATTCTAGAAGTCTGGGCATGTTAATAGTGTGTGAATTTCCCAAGTGGTCATCTACTACCCTTTTTTCTCCAAGGATAGAGGAGAGAGTTAAGTTCAAGATTTGTTGCAGCTGGACTGTAATCAAGCTGATGGGAATGTAGTGATAAGAGGCAAAGAATTTGAATTTGTTACATTTTTCTTCCTTTCCTGCTGCTGAGTACTGCAGTAATTCCACTGAGCTCATGTGTCCTTTCTGGTCTCACTAAACAAATGCATTAGAAAACCTCTCATATAAAGTTTCTAGTAAACTGTGACTGGGTAATGAAGTATCTCCCACCAGCCTGTGTGCGTGTTCAGTGCAAACAGAAGTGCCCAGAGTGTCTGGATGGCGATGAAGAAGGGAGTGGGAGACTCATGGTCTGGGAGAACAGTTCCCTGCACTTTCAAAACCTGACAGCAGCCTCTCCATGTCTGCCTCTGTGGCTCAGCCCTACTTTGACCCAGAGGGCTTGCTGCTGGAGGTGAAAGGTCATTTGTGAGTTTTTCTCACTCCCCTGAGGTTACTGCGCAGTGCCAGATACTGTACTGGCCAGGGTTACTCTAGTGGCACCGGAATAACTGCCTGGTGGTAACAGCTTTTCTGTGGCTATTGTTCAAAGCTGTACAGCAATGTGTGCAAACCACAATTAAGCGTGCCCGAATGATAAGATTCTCTGTGTTTTCATTTAGGAAACTAGCAAAAAGCCTCATCCAAGTGCTGTAAAATTGGAAGAAAACTTCAAACCGTTGCAGGACAAGAAGAAGTATCGGCACAGACCCGAACCTCTCTTCATACCTCCTCCTTCCTTCAACCTCAGCATGTCCCACTCCGGTGCCACTCTGTACCAGAGCCAGCTTCGCTCTCCCCGTGTCCTGGGCGATCACCTGCTGGACCGGACACACGAGCTGCCCCCCTACACTCCGCCCCCCATGCTCAGCCCCGTCCGGCAAGGCTCTGGTCTCTTCAGCAGTGTTCTCACTTCCCACAGTGCACCACACGCTCAGCTGCCACTTACTCCACTGACACCCACTCCACGGGTGCTCCTGTGTCGGTCTAGTAAGTCTGTTTGTCCTGTGTCGGTCTATTGCATTTACAGAGCAGCAGTACAAAGGAGAGACCGCTGTCCTCTCTTCTCGTGTCACCACGTTGATGGGTTTTGTGTGTACTTACATGCATGGCCAGTTCTGCTACTTCACAGGAAAAGTCCATTTTGGTGGCAGTTTTGCCTTGGATTTTGCAAAGTTAAGGCATAAAGGGATTAGAGGAGCCTAATCTGCCAGTAAGGCTGTGATCATTCCATGCGGTCTGCCCCAAGAAAGGACCACCTTGCTTCTCATTACATCTGGGCCTTCTGAAGTGGAAGAAAAAGACCTAGTTTGAGACATGGGGTTCAGCTTAAGTATTTATTGTTCAGTATTTCACAAGAAAAGGTGTGTAATCGCTCAGAATCAAGGCAGTAGAAACTTCTGCAAGTTCAGACATTTCTGTTACCTATAAAAATTTAGACTGTTTCTAAATATCGATAAAGGGTTGTTTTTGCATCATAGACTGGAGTAATGTTGGTGTTAGTAGGGAGGTGGCAGTGCAGCCTGGGAGGGTCAGCAGCAGCAAAACAGCAATACTCAAATTCCAATCTCTGTTTCAGATAGTATTGATGGAAGTGTCATTCCAGTGACGCCTGGGCCTGGAGAACAGACTGTTGAACCGTAAGAAAAACAATATTTTTTGTTACCGCTTTTATAGATTAGCTCCAACCTAGAGCCCGTGGCCTGAAGTGTTCTGAACCAGGCAGAAGGTATTCAGCTGCCTGAAATCATGTTGGGCTGGATGCATTTAATGTTTCTGTGGATGGTGGCTAAGGACATTTGGAGCAAAGTGGCTGTGGAAGATTTAGGTGTCATGGCTCAAAGTTAGTGATGGCTGGGAAGAGTGCGATGAGGAAAACATGCCAATCCAGTACTCTTGCTTTTGTATATGAATATATAAAAAAAGAGTGAGCCTTTGGACTGGTGGTGTTACCTGGTAGGTTCCCCAGGGCAAAGTGCAAACAGGGTTGTCCCTCAGCAGTAATGGCTCTTTCTGCTCTCAGCTGAAGAGTACCATTCTCTGTGGAACAGAAATTTGCTGTTTCTGATGCCTAGCCTCTTTGCTAGTCATGCATATAAACTAGCTTGGGTTGTCCCTAAGGTATGATATCTCAGTATGGCTTAAATTGCATATTGAAATTTTTGTTTTTCCCCAAGAGATCACTTCTCTCTAGTATTCAAAATACTTATCCCACTGGGAGTAAAGCATTGCATAAAGCAATCTGACACAATTTCCTGCCACTTCAGTGCAATAAAGTTTTGTTGGAAATAAAGCGAACGCTAATCTGACTTTTGTTTTTTCTACACATTGTGCAGTTGAATACTTATTTATTTATTCCTCTTTATAGGCGAATCAATATTGGGTCCAGGTTCCAGGCTGACATTCCTGAGCTGCAGGACAGATTGCTAATGGAGAAAGATGTGCACAAGGCTACTTTGGTTTGGAAACCATGGCCAGAACTGGAGAACAAAGTCTTCCAACAAAGAGGTATAATGACTTGCCTTTTTAGAAGTTCCTACGTCAGCCTGTGCCTGTTGAAGAAATGCGCATTGATTTCTCGTGTCTGTACCGAACAAAACGTTCGAGAGAATGTTAATTGCTGAGAGTGCAGAGCAAGAGACTAGAACTACATGGTACAGGTTCAGAGCAACAGCATTATACAGTGGCATTTAAAGGGAAGTCTGGATGATCTGTTTTCTGGCAACCAAGGAGGAAAGGTCATTGCTGGGAAGTTGGGTACTGAACTGCCTGGTAAAGGCAGACGTCACAGCTGAGAGGCAGCTGATGGATCCTGGGCCTGTCCTGTGACCATAGTTGAGAGGAGATGTGGCAGTCTTGGCGGGTTCTACCAGTCCTGAGCAGAATTTTTCCCTGCTTCTAACATGGTTCATTCTGTTTCACCACCCTGGCTGGAGCCTTCTTGGCACAGCAACGTCACTGGTGTGTGCTGGTCATTGCCTCACAGGCAGATCTCTGGCTCTGGAGTAGCCTGTCCATCCAAAGGATGTGCTCTGTTACATCCTCTCCTCAGTGATCCTAAAACAAGGAGATGAGATGCTGAGGAGAAAAAGTGTGGAAGAATCTGCTGCCCTGAACTATGTAGTCTTTGAGGGGCATTACAGGATCCTTGGCTCCAGATGTTTGACTGACAGGGTACTGTATTAGCAGTAAAATGTTGACTTGTTTCTGACAGTGGAAGACCTTTTAAATATGAGCTGTTCCAGTGTGTTACCTGGTGGAGGAACTAACTCAGAATACGCTTTGCACTCTCTCTTTGAAGCAAAAGGAGATATTATGGTAAGATAAAAAAGCTGAAAGGGGAGATATGATCCTCTTCTGCAGATAAATTAGCATGGTTTATTAAATGGATTTAGATATGGTTATATAAAAAAGATTTCTGATTGATTTGAAATGATGCTTTAAACATCCTGTAACATTTTTGGGGAATGACTTTTCCCTTTATTCTCTAATAAATTTAAATTTCAAAGCAGTGCCTCTCTGAAGGCTTACTGTATATTTCATATAGATAAGATTACTTAGTTTATAGCCTTGGGGCTTTGAATGTCTCCCAGTGCTTGCTCCAGCCCTGATATTTCACAGGCTTTATATTTGGTCACAGAGAGCTTAGTCCTCCTCTAGCCCTTATAAAAAACCCTTTTTTTTGGAGCAGCAATCACATCTACGTATTTGTTCAGAACTGTGAGGTAATTGCACACAGTTCTTATATAAATAATGCATTTCAAATATTTGCATTAGTTTAGTGATGGGAATGTTATCAAGTAAGGCAAAACATCCATTTTGCCCAGGGTTAGGGAAAGGCAAGGCGCCTTGCACCAGTTCCTGGAAAGCCAATATAAAACCAAATGCAACAAAACATGGGGCTGGAATGAGTCTTACTGGATTGGCTAATACAGTGGGTTTTAGCTTGTGTCCCAGTTTCCTTAGGCCCTGTTAGCTGTATCAGAGGGGTCTGAGAATGTCAGGATGTGGAATTTGCTTTACAGAGAGTCTGCATTTTCAGGGGAAAAAATTTTAGGGATACCTAAATCCTCTGTTTTCCTGATCTAAAGGACTATTAGCTATACTTGCAGTCATTCTTGACAGATATTGACCTGCACATATATTCTGAAATATTTTATGCTATAAATATTAATGCTGTCGAACCAACCATTAAATATTAGTATTAATTAACACTATCAAGTCAAACATTATAAATGTATTTGTTTGTGGCAAGCAGAAGGGAGGGAAAGAGCTGGAAGTTGCTAAGTAATAGTCACATTTGTGTTCATTAAGGCAGGACAGGTGCACATTAGGTGCTCTTCTGTGAGGTACAGTGTTAATGGGCCTTGGAGTAATCTGATGTGATTTTATATGACAGAAAAGAGAGAAAATTAATTCATATCCTCATACCAAATAGTCTTCTAAATGCAGTTTTATGCCACAGCTGATTGCTTTTCCTAATTCTGTTTTTCCCTGCTTTTTCATTTAGGTTGCTCTTGAAAAGCTGCTGTTGAGAAAGCCAGTGAGACTGAAGTGTCATCCTTTGGCAAATTACCACTATGCTGGTAGGTTTCCTTGTGATCTTTCTATCTATTACACAGTCCAAGCCTGGCGTCCCAGGCTGGAGCATGGGATCACGTTGCACTCTCTGCTGTCTGCTGCAGGGATGGCAGCATTTAATAGTGATGATATGGACAGTGCCAAGGCTACTCCCAGAGCCGTTTGTTGCAAGTTTAGCAGTTTTATACACGACTGACAATGTGCAGAAGCTTTTTGCATCCATGTTGCTGTGTGGGATTCTATGGATTTAAAACTGCCTCGGGTGATTATTTTTCTCTCTTAAACTAAAATTTAACAATTTCATCTCCTTTTAAAACTGCTGCTATTTGTAATTTATAAATTAGTATCACTAATGTCATCATTTTCTGTCACGTAATCTGCCATCCTGCCTGCTTCTTCTGAGATGATGGTGCACAATAAATGAATATGATAATCACGAACACCCTTCCAAAGAGGCAGTGCTGTAACTCTTACTAGGCTCTTAGTGCTGCTTACAGAGCCTCTGTGTGGGGATCTAGTCAAAAAAGTCTGGATTGGTGACTTGTTTCATAAAATACAGCAAGAACTGCATTGTGGTGTGAAACAGAAGTGAAATACAAATGTGGTGTTAAGTCCCTGAACTTCAGTTGTGTCACCTGAGCAGAGCTGGCAAATGTCTCTCCTCTGCAGCCCCCCATGCTATTGCTTAATGCTTTGTAGTGGCTAACAACTGCTGAGACACAGAACAGGGTTTTTACATAAGACGTTTTGAACTTCATCTCCAGTTCAGGCTCAATAGGAAATGAGCCAAGAGTCTTCTGGCGGTCAGTCAATCACAGTGTCCAAGGTCAGGTACTCATTTCAGTTACAGTCACTGTGCAAGGTAAGTGTAGAAGCAGCCTACTTCCTGGCTGTAGCAGCCCACTGGAAAGACTTCCAAGCAACACAAAGTCTTTATAAAGCAACTCCTTAACCCCTTGGCCTGAGAACAAGAACAGAAACGTGTTTGATGGCAGCTGATAGTGACAGAGAATAAATGTGAATGTCAGGCTTTCAGTTTTGTCTGAGGGAGGTGCTTGGTGCCTGTGATAGCAGCTCTGTTGCAGACCAAAGGGTGGACATGGGAATGGATGAGAAGGAGGGCATCAGCCAGGAACTTTGATCAGGGTCTCTTGCCTGAAGAGATGACACCAAATCATGTGTGAGACAGTTCAAGGGCATGAGAGCAGGAAGATGAGGAGATACCCCACAGCCTCTTCATCAGTAAACAATTTAAGTAGCAGAGCAGATAAGAAATTGCTGCCTGTGTGGCAGAGGAGGAACAGTCTTTACCAAAGCAACTTCACAGTAGTTTCAGAAAGAATTCATTGGGATTCAGGGAGGAGCCAAGAGACTGTTTTGCTTCATTTCACATAAGATGATGCTAATCCTTGGTAACTAGCACTGAGACCTGTGGACACCTTTGAATCCCTATTTCTTAAGCAGGAAAGAAAGTTTGATTGTGCTTATCACAGCATGAAATAAAATCTCACCAGTCTTGATTTAAGTGCCATAAAATAACAAGACAAAACACTACTTTCTAATGCTCTTGCACGCAACATGTGATTGCAACTTAATATTGACAGCATTGCTCTAGCACTGTGCAGCAGCTCTTGAGTAACAGTTTATTTCTGATTGATAATCAGCCACTCAAGGCATATGAGAATTTTTCACAATCTAGTGCATGAGTAGCTTTAATATGACTTCAAGTGGCATCATTTTGGGATAACTTCATGTTTTCTGCTCCATACTCAGAAATCATGGCTCCCAGGCTTGCCACATTTAAAGGTGGAATACACTGAAACAGAGCATGCCACTTAGTCATGAGAATTAACTCATTAGAGTACCACAAACAACAAATACCCAAACTCATCCTTAGCATTGCCTTTGAATGATGGTACAGGCAAATAACTCACCTTTGAAACTTGTTGGCTTGTGAAGGAAGCCACTTGTAAAACTTGAGGATTTTCTGTTGTGTGCCAAGAGAGCTGGCTGGACATGCTGACCCAGGGCTCCTTGGAAGAGCACCCTAATCTCTGTCCTAAGACTTTGCCATCTGTCAGAATGGCGTTTTAGGAAGAGAGAGGGAGCACCTACCTAATACTAGAGGGGCACTGTTGCAAACACTTGAATTGTTCTCCTTTGAGTTTCTCAGGTCTGAAGTTCTGCAGTGAGAACTGCAGGAGAGATGGTCTCTGACATAGGGCATTTCAGGTATTCTGGAAGCTTCTTATATGTGCTGTGACAGGATTTGGGGTCAGACCCAGCATATATTGTATGTAGTGGATTTCAGCTACCTCTCCGTGGGGCTCCCTGGATGTATATGTAGCCCCCTTGAAACCCACAAGTTGGGCCCAAAGCACACAAATGGGTAGAAGATATTTAATGTCAGTCAATCAGTGCAAAAATAGTATGGCAGGTGAAACAAAACAGAGTAAATATCTAAACATAAAGATCAGCTTTAAAATTTGATGTGTATTCTAAAGCCCCAAATTCTTTTTGCTGCATTGCAGATCTCTCTCTATGCACGTTCTCTATATCTCCCTCAAGCTAACAAGAGCAAAAGTGGTTTCCCAGCAACCAGAGTTAAAAACAGCTTTTCTTCTGTTTCTTTTCCTACACAGGATTTATTCTATTAATTAGGTTACTTCCAATTAACCCTCATAATCTTACACGAGTCTCTGCTACTACCACAGCTATTGGGGAATCTATGCAAGGCCCAAATTCTCCATAGGTGTACAACAAAATTAGTTCATGGAAGTGATTCTATGTTATTTTTATTGTGTTGTCTTTTTTGGAGGGTGGGGTAGAGACAGGAGAGCAGAATGACTAGAAAAAAAGAAAATCTCTCCCGGTGTTTTCATGCATTTTAAAGTTATATTTTGGCATAATAGAGTAGCCTCCTGGACTGAATGAGTGCATTTACCCCTGCACAAAGGGAGGGTAAATGCAAATGACTGACAACTTGTGTAAGAAGGGAATGATGCTGGTTCAGGGTGGGAAAAGATGGAAAGGCAGTGTGTCAGCAGAAAGATCTCTGGGTGATAACAGAATAAGTAAAACTTGTGGCTTGAAGCCAGTGCCTTTCTCTGATGTTTAAGAGAGCTTTAAGTGTAAATCTCTATGGAAATAACTAATGCGTGCTTATATCCAGTACTGGAAGAGCCTACAGAAAACAGATTGCAGAAAAGTTAATTTTGTAGTTTTCAGCATATAAAGGAGTGATGAGATACCTGCTCTGAGCTTGTAAGCTGGGAGCTGATGCTGAAAAGCAAAACATTTGCAGTTAATAACATTGCTATTTTTTTTTAGACAAAAGTAACTTGCAGAGTTCAATACCATTGTGTGGTGCCAAGACCCAAGTTAATTGAAATTGGTGCAGAGGCAAGCATTTCTATGGAGAGTAGTAACATTGACAGGAATATTTGGGATTTCTTTTCATAGAAGTTTTAGATGTTTCTGAAATTCTGAGACTGAAGTAGAATCTTCTCATAGTCATTTCAAAGGCATCCACTTTATGACTTCTTGCATATCCTTCCTTTAATGTATGTAATGCTGCCCACTCCTAACAAACAGAACATTGCTTTGATGCACCAGAGCAATCCTGTGCTGCTTCTGTTTGACTAATATTGAGAAAGCATAAATTCAGTTCAATTTAAATGTTGATTTCAATTTTCATGGGCAGTTAGGCCAGGGGACCAAACACAGAATAACAATATTCAGAAGTTTTATATACAGCTTCCATTAAATGATTAAAAAACCACTTTGTGCATATTGCACATTGCTACAGCTTCTACCTGCTTGTGACCTCTGCCACAGAGGATTTAAATGTCTTACGTCTTTAAACCATGCAAGTGAAGAGCTGCAAAAGGATCTTACAAAAGGTGAACAAAAGGATATATGAACTTCTGTGTCATCAAATGTAAAGGGGCATACATGGAAATAAACAATTCAAGCCTTACATATGAAATTGTGAGCTCGGTAGTGGTATTTCTCAACTAGAATGAAAGTTTGGAATTGTAAGTTGTAAGAAAGTAGCAGCTGTATTTTACAACAGCTAAAAAAGTAGTCAAGCATTAGGAGGGAAGAAAACATGGTGATGCCATTGTGGAAGTCTGGATTTTATGTGGACTTTGTGTGCCTTTCTGGTTTTCTTGTCTTTATAGGAATGTTTTAGTACTGGAAATGGTTCAGAGGGGTAGCAGCAGTGATGATTAAAGGTTTGGGAGTGATAGAAAGGGCACACAACTCTGAATAGCATGGAGATGATGGTCAAGGTTGGGTTCACTTTCTCCTCCACTTGAAGAATGAAGGGTCATCCAGTGAAGCTACTGGCAGCCAGGAAACAGAGAAAAGGAGGTGGCTCTTCATGCAGAGGGTCCACTGATCTGTGAAACTCCTTGGCAAAGGATGTTTTGGATATGAGAAGTTTAACTGGTTGAAAGGAAGAGTGGCTCAGCACTTACACGGGTAGTTACTAAATAAGCAAATTGCAACAGACTCAGGAAATCCCCTGTGCCCAACATGGCCAGAGGTTAGGAAGAATTAGGGAGAGGCATTATATTTGCTTGCCCTGATCTTACTGTTTCTGAGACAGCTGCCTGTCACCACTGCAGGAGACCAAATACTGGTTAGATGGACTTCAGGCCTGAGTCAGTACAGCCATGCTTGTATTTGGGTAGCAGCAATCACTCTCATGTGCTTGAGGCTTCCTGGTTCTCATTTCAGATACAGCATCAACATAAAGGTGATGAGTTTATATCGTTCATAATGATTTCACTTTCTTTTTAAGGCTCTGACAAATGGACACATCAAGAAAGGAGACTGTTCAAAGAGGCATTGTCCACCTACAGCAAAGATTTCATATTTGTACAGAAAATGGTAAGGTTATTTCTGTTCTGTCAGTTGCTGGGTTTTTTTTTTTGTTTTGCTCTATTCTGTTGCTCTTCATTTTCCCTCCAGTGCCAGACCAGCTGATAGCAGGCATAGAGGCAGCAGCAGTTACAAGAACACCAATAGGACTGGTATATTCATTGGGTGTACCTGTACATTAGATACCAGTAAAAACAGTTATAAATAAATAAAAGTTGTTCCTCTTGTTATTACATGTGAAAGTTTTCACACCTGGAATCCAAATCATGGCATTTTATGTGTGGGACAAGTGTGGTTTTCCATTATTGTCTCGGCGTTCTCTGGCAGTTTGTTACAAAGTACCAGAGTCACTGGCATTGAGCCTGGTGCCAGAAAGTGTTGAAACCTGTTAATAAAGAGAAAACATGTTTGGGCTTACTTTTCGTGTTCTGCCACAAAGCAGAAAAGACAAGGTTATAAATCTCAGGGCACAATACCCTATTTGTTAGCTCAAATGTTGAAAAATATGTGGGTTTATGTGAGTCAAGTCTTAATTCTTAGATTTCTCAGTGGTACTGTACAACTCAGCAACAAGAGTACATTCTGAGTTATTTTCTGTCTGGAGTTTAGAGAATCCCAGAGAAATCTACTGAAGTTGAAAAAGTCAATGCAAATGTGACTAAAAAAATTTTAAAAGAATTATTCTACAGAAATATTCCCGTTGTAGTCAAACTGCCTCTTTTTTTTTTTTTTTTGTCTCCATTTGAACATTTGAGGAATAAAGCCTACCTCTTGGAATATATTAAAACTGTGTTGAGTGAAAGAAAAAAATCAAAACTGGACTATTTCTGCAATTCCTTAACTACAGGTTAAGTCTAAGACAGTTGCACAATGTGTGGAATACTACTACACCTGGAAGAAAATCTTGCGTTTGGGACGGAAACACAGAACGCGTTTAGAGAAGAAAAGAGATGAATGCTTGGTAAGTCTAAAAGAAGATGAAAAAGTTTAACACTTGATAATTTTTGTTTGTCCTGTTTTGAGGAGGAGGTTGAATTAGGTCACATAGGTATCTTCCAATAGAAATTATTCCATAACTCTAAATTATGTTCTGTATGAGCATTTTGTGACCTCGGCTACACCAAGATTTGTGTGGCTGGACTGCAACCAGATAAATGTGCATTATCTAACTGTAGTCCAGGGAAACCTCTGTAAATTATGCCTGTGCCCATGTGTGCTCATAAAGGCTGCTCTAACATTACAGTACAAATACCACTTGGGATGTGTTGGTTTGTGGGTTGGGGTTTTTTTTGGTTGGTTGTTTTGGGGTTTTGTTAAAGTAACTTGACTACAAGTACAGTGCACATGGCCTTTCTGACGGCAGGAGGACAGCACTGTGCCTGTCATCTGTAGATCTTTGGAGCCACAGCTCCATAATACACATGGAGGCTATCTTGAGCACTGCAGAGAAGCTTTATGTGCTATATAGCTTATCCATTAAGGGGTGGTAGCTCCAGTAAGACCAGAAGTCCATTCAGGATGAGAAGAAATACTGGTACTGGGGAGCACACTTGACTAAACGACATGCTGTTTCAGAACTCCGTATGTCCTACTATCCGGTGCTGTCTATCTTTGACCGTATTTCTAGTGTTCCTTAAATGCACTGTCTGTTTTAGACAAGTGGAGAAGAGGAAGTGTTAGAAGAAGATGAGGAGATCGAAGATGACAGAAAGGAAGAAAGGGAAATGCAGAAGTCACCTGACCCACCAGCAATCTCTCTTGTTGGACCCATAGATCTACCTGCCGTTCAGGGTCTTTCACTGTCTTCATCCTCCTTCATCTGTGAAATGCCAAACTGTGGCGCTGTACGTGTGTTTGGTATATGTAAGGGGGAGAGGGTGGTGGTGGTCATATATGTAAACTAGTGAATTGTGGTTTTGACTGCTTTTAATTCCCACCCCACAAAATATAAGCAGTTTGATTTGCACAGAAAACTGAATTCTGATGTTAGAAATACTACATGGCAACAGCTCCAATTAGGTTACACAACTTTAATAATAGGACAGCTCACTGCTTTGTTTTATTGTGACTATCTTCAACTATAGTGGGATATTGCTGAAAGCAAGCAATATATCCAGTACTGCACCATCTGAGCGAGTAGATGGTGCAC